>JZKD02S1640934.1:125986-140632 GCA_000966675.3 Picea glauca | reverse complement strand
CTTCCAATGGATCTTTTGTATTATTTTCTCAAAGTGCTAAAATATGTGCTTTACAATGCTCAAAATTCCAAATAGATGGCTCCAATGGCTTCAGAACGTCCAAAAACCCCTAGCTAGGCTTTTTTGGCACCTGGTTTGGCCAAAAATTGAAGAAGATAGGCTTCCTGGAAGTTCCCCTTCAAACTTGTTGTCTCTAAATCACCAAAATGCACCTCTGCGTCCTCAACCTAGCCTCTACGCTCATATTTGTGTTAAAACCTAGCACCGGCCGCAACCACAAAATGGTGCGAACCGTATGTCGGTTAGGGCGCACCTAGCCCCTAACCGCCAAGCCATTGGGCATGTGGCTTACCATGTGACCGTACCTGCACATAACAAAGGGCCAAGGTTTAACATATGAAAATGCACCAAGTGGAAAAGCCCACGGGGTTTGAATGGTTATATGGTATATATATATGTGACTGGGGGCTGGGGCTTAGCCTCGGCCCGGACCGCGCCCTAACTCAAAACAAATGCAATTCAAATAAAATTAAGCCCATTCATATGTTAAGAACCATTGGTGGGCGCGCCAGTTGGGCGGTCCTTCCCAAAGCTCTTCCCCTTGCCCAGAGGTTGTGGGGTCGAGTCCTGCCGACTACACAAGTTTTATCCATAGCCTAGGTGACACGTGGTGGCCTTTGCTTGGGCCATGTGTCACCATTCCATTCGCTACCAATATGCCACGTGTCAGATGCTGATTCATCCACATGTATGCCACTCAACACCTACCACATGTCATATGACCCTGCCAACTCAGCTCCTACCACATATCGTACGAACCTGCCACGTCAGCATCCATACGGACTGTAGAGTCAACACATTTTTTTTTTGCATGTTTGACGATTTGAACAGAACACGATATCTCACTCATCCGACGTCCGTTTGAACCCAAACGAGTTGCGTTGGGTTCATGATGACGAGGCCTATGCACCCGTTCAATTTGAAGCGATTCCAAGCACTTTGAATTTTGAGCAAAATTTGATCCCCTGGATCAGTGGTGCTGTTGGTAGCCAAGAAATATGGGTTTATAGGGCTAGAGTTCTCGTTTTGAGGTTACAGTTCTCGTTAAGTGGGTAAATATTTTTTTTGTGCACCAATTTGCTTGGTTCGTTTAATAGAAAATATTTTTTTGCCCACCATAGTTCTTACGCAGATCTATGGTTGTCCAAATATTTGCCCCTGACTATTCATGCACATACCAGGTGCAGTGGTCATGTCCTTGCCTATTTTCTCATCCATCACTTAGCTACAATGCTCTCATTTGGGAGGATTGGCATGAAGATAAATGATGATCAATACAAAGATAATATTGACCAGAGGATAAGGTAAAAAGTCTACACTTGGAGAATTGATAGGAAAAAGATAAGGGACAATAAAAAAGAACATATTGGAATATTAGTGGGAAGATAAGAGAAGATGATGCCAACTCCTTTCTATATTCTTCTCATTCATTTCATTTTCACATTACATCCATGTTTTGAGACAATAAAGTTCTATACAAGAGCAATGCCGTGCAAGAAAATTCTCATACAATGCTTTGCACAACAAAATGCACATATATTTCTCTGGTAATTTTCTTGTAATATGTTGTCACAATTTATTTAAATTGTAGTTGTCCATCATGTCTTCTTTGTATGAGGAGGTCGTCAAGGCCATGGAAATTGAGCTTATCATGTTTGTTTTGATTTCACAAGTTTGACTCTATTTTGGATGGGTATTTCCATGATAATGACCCACATATTAAAATTGTTTATATTAATTGAAGGATGACACAATTGAAGAATCATAGATGGAATTACTTCTACTTCATTTTTTAGCATATTGAAGTAGATGTGCTAATCTTTTGATATTCATTCTAGTCTTTGATTCTTCTTCCGCCAGTGCAACTGCCATAGTTTGGCCTTGACACTAGTTGATTTATAAAATGACTCAAATGCTTAGAACCACATTTGAGTGCATAATTGTAATTGTCTTTAGATTTGGATAAATCAAACCCCAAATTTTTGAGAATTTATATTTTCTCTATGATTGTGCAAAGATGCACACAATCATCAAACCTCTATGAGAATGGAAGCAAATGGTTCATCTCGTTGAAATAATAATTGTCTTGCAAAGAAGTCTACTCATTGCTCTCTTCACCCTTAGTACACTTTTCCATCGAAGAAACATGGTGTCACTCCCACAGAGGCTAGATGTCATGGAACTATAGTCTACCTAAATTTTACATTACAAACTTGAGTTTCTTCCAAGTTTGCTTCGACATCTAAGGCCACACAACACTACCTTGCCTCAACCACAGTGGTTTGGCTAGCTTGCGCCTATTACAACTAGATTACGCCTCTTCACTTAAGGTCTACCCATAACTTTTCGTTAAGATACAATATGCCAAATGCAAATGTGTCCTAATTAACCAAGTTCATTCAACAATGGGCACACGTCCAATTGTGGCGTTTATAACATCCCAACAATACAAGAGACATAACACTCATCCAAGTAAAGAGGCTACAACATACATGTATAGGCGACATCTAAGGTGGTTTCCTTAACTTTATTATGAATAATGTTATAGATATACAACAAGGGAGTTGTAATGTTTTACCCTTAGCTCTATTACATATGTGCAATGGGTCTAAGGAAATATTGTCTCCTACCCACTATCCAATAGACTTACACAATCCATCCTTTGAAGCAAACATAGCCCCGCCTCTTGCAAGTCCTATCTTCTTCTTCTCTTCTTACTCAACGAGAGAAATTTGTCCTATTGTGCCAACCCCATAATTCAGCACAATCGCAGAGCTCTTTCACACTGTTGGTGAATGATTGATGCTTTAGTGCCTTTGATGTTTCCACTATCTATACAAGACTTTCCTTGCACTTGCAAGCCTCTCCAATCCTAAGTGGATCCAAGTGCCCACATTGCCAACTTCCATTGTGTCTGATGGTGCCCCTACCCTCTTCATGACTTGTTTATTAACTGTCCAACATTCAATCATGTTGTGCCCAAGGTGCCACATTCCCAACAAGTGCACCCAAGTGTGCCTAGAAAGGGTACACCCAACAAGTGCGTCCAATGGATATGTACCCAATGGATGTGTGCCCCATGAATGCATTCCATGATGTGCTCAACATATGTTTGTGCACAAAGGCACTTCTACTATCCGTTGCAACCTCCAAGTGTGGAATGCCCAACTCCTTGGGTCCACATGTAGCCCAAGCACTCAACTCTATAAAATCCAATGAAGTTCTCTATGCCACTTTGTCCATCATTAATAGTGTATGTCTATGGATGAGTTTGCTCGTGACAACCCTTTTTTCCTTTCCTCTCCAAGTTCCCTTCCAAGCTTCTTTTGGTTTGACCAACTAATGCGAGCTACCAAGGTTTTCGGTGTGCCCTGTCTATGAGCAAGGGCATCTAGGATGTATGTGGTGTGCCTTGCCAATGTTCCAAGGCACTCCAAAATCGACTCTTATAGCCATCAACCTTAGATCAATTTTGTCCATGTCAGTTAGTGACCACCGAGGTGACCATGCGGTGAAGGTTCCTGAAGCCATTCAAGACTAGGGCCTTACATCCTCCCCCACTAAAAGTTGTTTCCATCCCTTGAGACATCCTTAAGAACATATTGTCCTCCAAGTTTTTTGTCCAGATTCATGCATTCATACTTAGTTGGATTCTCCAACCACTTTACATTGTCGTTGCCAAAATTACCTGTGCAAATGCTCACTATCCATTACTTATTTTGAACAAAGAATTTTTCCCCAATTTGTCACAATGCTTTTGGATGCCCATGTTTCTACTGTTGTGGTTGCAACCTGAGTGTCCATTGTTGCTACAACTACCTTTTGTCACTACAACAATTCAACCTCCACTAAGAAGGTTATGTAACTGTCCTTGTGTCACATTTACCAGTGTTATTACTATTTGGTACTTTTGGCCACTTTGCCATGCTCCTGTACATTGAACTTCTCCAAGGATGTTGCAACTTAGGAATTCTCAAGCCAACTCCCTAAGAATGTACTTCATCATGCTCAAACCAACAACTTCCCTTTTCACTTGATCTATTTATACAAATTTTCTTGACGAAGGCAAGGTCACCACCTTCACCTCCACATTGTCAAGTGATCCACTGCAACTCAACACTTGCAACTCCTTCACTGATCTTGGCACTTTTTCTTGGTGCACTTAGACTCCACTACAAACTTCTAGGCAACAAGCCACCTCAAGGAAACTATCAATGAGAAGAAGGTGTCATATGGCCATCACAACAACTACCCTCAAATGCTCCAATAGTTTGTCCAAACTCTAATAAGTGAGATGAGCCAACCAAAAGAATTCCATACATCTTATTAAGAGAGGCATGTCTACACTAGTAATTTTGTCACCTCCAACCAACTGGNCCAATGGATCTTTTGTATTATTTTCTCAAAGTGATAAAATATGTGCTTTACAATGCTCAAAATTCCAAATAGATGGCTCCAATGGCTTCAGAACGTCCAAAAACCCCTAGCTAGGATTTTTTGGCACCTGGTTTGGCCAAAAATTGAAGAAGATAGGCTTCCTGGAAGTTCCCCTTCAAACTTGTTGTCTCTGAATCGCCAAAATGCACCTCTGCGTCCTCAACCTAGCCTCTACGCTCATATTTGTGTTAAAACCTAGCACCGGGCGCAACCACAAAATGGTGTGAACCGTAGGACGGTTAGGGCGCACCTAGCCCCTAACCGCCAAGCCATTGGGCATGTGGCTTACCATGTGACTGTACCTGCACATAACAAAGGGCCAAGGTTTAACATATGACAATGCACCAAGTGGAAAAGCCCGCGGGGTTTGAATGGTTATATGGTATATATATATATGTGACTGGGGGATGGGGCTTAGCCTCGGCCCGGACCGCGCCCCAACTCAAAACAAATGCAATTCAAATAAAATTAAGCCCATTCATATGTTAAGAACCATTGGTGGGCACACCAGTTGGGCGGTCCTTCCCAAAGCTCTTCCCCTTGCCCAGAGGTTTTGGGGTCGAGTCCTGCCGACTACACAAGTTTTATCCATAGCCTAGGTGACACGTGGCAGCCTTTGCTTGGGCCACGTGTCACCATTCCATTCGCTACCAATATGCCACGTGTAAGATGCTGATTCATCCACATGTATGCCACTCAACACCTACCACATGTCGTATGACCCTGCCAACTCATCTCCTGCCACATATCGTACGAACCTGCCATGTCAGCATCCATACAGACTGTAGAGTCAACACATTTTTTTTGCATGTTTGACGATTTGAACAGAATGCGATATCTCACTCATCCGATGTCCGTTTGAACCCAAACGAGTTGCGTTGGGTTCATGATGACGAGGCCTATGCACCCGTTCAATTTGAAGTGATTCCGAGCACTTTGAATTTTGAGCAAAATTTGATCCCCTGGATCAGTGGTGCTGTTGGTAGCCAAAAAATATGGGTTTATAGGGCTAGAGTTCTCGTTTTGAGGTTACAGTTCTCGTTAAGTGGGTAAATATGTTTTTTGTGCACCAATTTGCTTGGTTCGTTTAATAGAAAATATTTTTTTTCCCACCATAGTTCTTACGCAGATCTATGGTTGTCCAAATATTTGCCCCTGACTATTCATGCACATACCAGGTGCAGTGGTCACGTCCTTGCCTATTTTCTCATCCATCACTTAGCTACAATTCTCTCATTTGGGAGGATTGGCATGAAGATAAATGATGATCAATAAAAAGATAAGATTGACCAGAGGATAAGGTAAAAAGTCTACATTTGGAGAATTGATAGGAAAAAGATAAGGGACAATAAAAAAGAACATATTGGAAGATTAGTGGGAAGATAAGAGAAGATGATGCCAACTCCTTTCTATATTCTTCTCATTCATTTCATTTGCACATTACATCCATGTTTTGAGACAATAAAGTTCTATACAAGAGCAATGCCGTGCAAGCAAATTCTCAGACAATGCTTTGCACAACAAAATGCACATATATTTCTCTGGTAATTTTCTTGTAATATGTTGTCACAATTTATTTAAATCGTAGTTGTCCATCATGTATTCTTTGTATGAGGAGGTCGTCAAGGCCATGGAAATTGAGCTTATCATGTTTGTTTTGATTTCACAAGTTTGACTCTATTTTGGATGGGTATTTCCATGATAATGACCCACATATTAAAATTGTTTATATTAATTGAAGGATGACACAATTGAAGAATCATAGATGGAATTACTTCTACTTCATTTTTTAGCATATTGAAGTAGATGTGCTAATCTTTTGATATTCATTCTAGTCTTTGATTCTTCTTCCGCCAGTGCAACTGCCATAGTTTGGCCTTGACACTAGTTGATTTATAAAATGACTCAAATGCTTAGAACCACATTTGAGTGCATAATTGTAATTGTCTTTAGATTTGGATAAATCAAACCCCAAATTTTTGAGAATTTATATTTTCTCTATGATTGTGCAAAGATGCACACAATCATCAAACCTCTATGAGAATGGAAGCAAATGGTTCATCTCGTTGAAATAATAATTGTCTTGCAAAGAAGTCTACTCATTGCTCTCTTCACCCTTAGTACACTTTTCCATCGAAGAAACATGGTGTCACTCCCACAGAGGCTAGATGTCATGGAACTATAGTCTACCTAAATTTTACATTACAAACTTGAGTTTCTTCCAAGTTTGCTTCGACATCTAAGGCCACACAACACTACCTTGCCTCAACCACAGTGGTTTGGCTAGCTTGCGCCTATTACAACTAGATTACGCCTCTTCACTTAAGGTCTACCCATAACTTTTCGTTAAGATACAATATGCCAAATGCAAATGTGTCCTAATTAACCAAGTTCATTCAACAATGGGCACACGTCCAATTGTGGCGTTTATAACATCCCAACAATACAAGAGACATAACACTCATCCAAGTAAAGAGGCTACAACATACATGTATAGGCGACATCTAAGGTGGTTTCCTTAACTTTATTATGAATAATGTTATAGATATACAACAAGGGAGTTGTAATGTTTTACCCTTAGCTCTATTACATATGTGCAATGGGTCTAAGGAAATATTGTCTCCTACCCACTATCCAATAGACTTACACAATCCATCCTTTGAAGCAAACATAGCCCCGCCTCTTGCAAGTCCTATCTTCTTCTTCTCTTCTTACTCAACGAGAGAAATTTGTCCTATTGTGCCAACCCCATAATTCAGCACAATCGCAGAGCTCTTTCACACTGTTGGTGAATGATTGATGCTTTAGTGCCTTTGATGTTTCCACTATCTATACAAGACTTTCCTTGCACTTGCAAGCCTCTCCAATCCTAAGTGGATCCAAGTGCCCACATTGCCAACTTCCATTGTGTCTGATGGTGCCCCTACCCTCTTCATGACTTGTTTATTAACTGTCCAACATTCAATCATGTTGTGCCCAAGGTGCCACATTCCCAACAAGTGCACCCAAGTGTGCCTAGAAAGGGTACACCCAACAAGTGCGTCCAATGGATATGTACCCAATGGATGTGTGCCCCATGAATGCATTCCATGATGTGCTCAACATATGTTTGTGCACAAAGGCACTTCTACTATCCGTTGCAACCTCCAAGTGTGGAATGCCCAACTCCTTGGGTCCACATGTAGCCCAAGCACTCAACTCTATAAAATCCAATGAAGTTCTCTATGCCACTTTGTCCATCATTAATAGTGTATGTCTATGGATGAGTTTGCTCGTGACAACCCTTTTTTCCTTTCCTCTCCAAGTTCCCTTCCAAGCTTCTTTTGGTTTGACCAACTAATGCGAGCTACCAAGGTTTTCGGTGTGCCCTGTCTATGAGCAAGGGCATCTAGGATGTATGTGGTGTGCCTTGCCAATGTTCCAAGGCACTCCAAAATCGACTCTTATAGCCATCAACCTTAGATCAATTTTGTCCATGTCAGTTAGTGACCACCGAGGTGACCATGCGGTGAAGGTTCCTGAAGCCATTCAAGACTAGGGCCTTACATCCTCCCCCACTAAAAGTTGTTTCCATCCCTTGAGACATCCTTAAGAACATATTGTCCTCCAAGTTTTTTGTCCAGATTCATGCATTCATACTTAGTTGGATTCTCCAACCACTTTACATTGTCGTTGCCAAAATTACCTGTGCAAATGCTCACTATCCATTACTTATTTTGAACAAAGAATTTTTCCCCAATTTGTCACAATGCTTTTGGATGCCCATGTTTCTACTGTTGTGGTTGCAACCTGAGTGTCCATTGTTGCTACAACTACCTTTTGTCACTACAACAATTCAACCTCCACTAAGAAGGTTATGTAACTGTCCTTGTGTCACATTTACCAGTGTTATTACTATTTGGTACTTTTGGCCACTTTGCCATGCTCCTGTACATTGAACTTCTCCAAGGATGTTGCAACTTAGGAATTCTCAAGCCAACTCCCTAAGAATGTACTTCATCATGCTCAAACCAACAACTTCCCTTTTCACTTGATCTATTTATACAAATTTTCTTGACGAAGGCAAGGTCACCACCTTCACCTCCACATTGTCAAGTGATCCACTGCAACTCAACACTTGCAACTCCTTCACTGATCTTGGCACTTTTTCTTGGTGCACTTAGACTCCACTACAAACTTCTAGGCAACAAGCCACCTCAAGGAAACTATCAATGAGAAGAAGGTGTCATATGGCCATCACAACAACTACCCTCAAATGCTCCAATAGTTTGTCCAAACTCTAATAAGTGAGATGAGCCAACCAAAAGAATTCCATACATCTTATTAAGAGAGGCATGTCTACACTAGTAATTTTGTCACCTCCAACCAACTGGGTCATCCAAATAATCCTCTTCAAATCTATCTAAGGAGTGCTCTACCTCATTGTAGGTACACAAAGGTGGGCAAACACCTTCCAATTCGACTTGGTATGCTTTCCAATCTAATCCATGTAGGTCAAGTACACACTTTTTCTTAGTCAAGTTATTCACTATCTCGTCCATTGCTTTGGTACTATGGTTGTCACTACACAAGGAAATGTATTCACCTCTTCCTCAACTCTATCTAGTCGCCCTCTGCAACTTAACAATTTCTTGAAGGTACTTATGCACTAACACTTCCTTGCCCATTACCCTATTTATTGGATGAAAAAACTACCTAAGTGTAGTCAATAGATTGTCGACATTTTTGGATCCAGATCATGATCCATCTTCAGGACAGGCTCTTTATCCTGAAGATGGATCCTGATCTGGATCCGAAACATCGAAAATCTATTGACGACACTGTGGCTTTTCCGATCAAAACCGAAAATCCCAACCACAACAATCTCACTCATCAGAAAACTACCTAAATTGACATCAGTGTGGAAAAAAGGATGTCTTCCTTCCATCACACATTTCATCCTTGTGATAAAATGACTCCTCCCCTGTCAACCTTTACTAATTTGGGCATCTTTGTTGATGCCCAAGGCTCCAATGCTTACTTATAGGTAGCAAGCCATTTGTAGCTTTCAATAGTGAAAGGAGGGTGGCATGTGGGTATGAAGGCCACCTCCAACCACTGTGTCAAGGGTTTATCTAGAATCTATTATAGGATTTAGCCCAACAAAATTATAACCAATATGAGCCATCTTTTTCTCCAAAGACTCAATCTTGATGGTGACTTCTTCCACCTTTATTGATCGACTTAGAACGATTTCAACTAACTAATCCACTTATTTCTTCAAAGTGAAGTTTTTTCTTCGTCTTTGTGAACCTTCTTGCAAGACTTCTATCATACTCTTCATGAGGCAGACCAAATGGGACTTCCTCACCCTTTAAGTATGCCATCAGTTTCTTCCAGACATAGTCAATTTTCAAAGTGACCGCTCTAGTCTTCCAACTCTAAAACTTGAAAAAAACTTACAAAGAACTTACCAATTATGTGTGGATGATTTTCTTGGCTTCCTGTTGTACCAAAGCAAATAATTTATGCTTTTCGGCCTCCAAGTCACTCTTTTGGCTTCCTAGGAACTCATGTCAAAACTTTCTACTTCGCCTCAAGTTTCCTCAGATGTGATGAAGAGTGCTTGAACCACTTTGATGCCACATGTCATGGTAGTGACAGTGGCCCAAGAGCACCAAAACGATCTCAAAATCAACATTGGTACCACCTTTCCGAAATTTCAACCAAATCCCAGATGAATCCGAGATGTCAATCTCCCAGCCAAGATGATCTTGACTGCTAATTATACTCCGACTTCCAAACAACCAAAAATGAATACAGACCATCGAGCTACCTTATTTTTCCAATCGCCGAAAATAAATCTTGGCCATTGATTTTCTCAACCTTCCAAACGATCGAAACCTTATAAAATTTTAAATTTATCATAACAAATCTCAGTCATTGATCTTGCGATTGAATGTGATCTCGGTCATTGATTCATTGATCTCTGCCCAATGCTATAACAACCATTAAAACATGAAGTTCAACCATTCCAAGGAGAATTCATCTCTGGAACTTTGCATATTGGCTCCATTGAACCTCTTAAACAATTATGACTCCTTTAAATTTGATTTTTTGCTCACGCATTTGGGGATTTCTCTCTAAATTTTCACCATTTCCCCCCAATTCGCACAGGCTGAATTTGTAACAACAAATTTCACCAATTCTCTTGAGGCTTTGATACCATAATGTAACGTCCCCCATCCCAATTGAGGAACATTACGGTGCATAATACTCATAATTTTTTTATGTCTAATTAATTTCATGTAGCTTCTAGCTACGAATTACAACTAGATTTAGCGACTGACTATTACTAGTATTTAAAAGCATCTACACCACACTAAAACATACATGAAATGCAACTGCGTAACTCAACACAATAACATAAAATCTTCCTCATACATAGAGTTCATGCACAACAATTTATCTTATAAATACAAATAAAAGCAGGATAAAACAATTATATTTTAGTAACAATTGTGCAACCAGTTGTTTCCATAGACTTGTTGTTCTATATCTAAACAACAAGTCACCCCCATGATGAATCACTCAGTTGGGAACTCAAGGGAACTTGTTGTCAGGAAAACTACATACAAACCACAACAACACTTGTTGTTATAGTGCAACTCACTCAAGAGTTCACTCTTCAGTCTCGACAACCTGGATCTTCAGTTTTCAACTCCAAATACACTCCAAAATATGGTCCATCATGCTCCAAATTCTTCCTCCAGGGATGCTCCAGCTCCCATGTCTCTTTTCTTGCTCTCTAGTTTCTCCTCATGAAAAAAGATTGATTGTCTAACACTGTTGTAACAACCCATACAAATTTATCTCCTTTGGATTCCTTTCTTGACTGACACACTTCCCCAAGCTGATTGTACTCAACCCCCATGCTCCAAATAACCATGGGATGTAACTTCTCACACCCACCCTCTTACATGCATTCAATGATTGGCTTTGGGAACATTCAATTAGGAAATAGAGTTTAATACATAGTCATAATAAAAATTTAGGAATGTGGGTTGAATAAATAAACATGGGTATTTCTTCCTTGGACCCCTCTCTTAGATCTTCTCCTAGACCCTCCCCTCTCTTGTGGATTAAATCATCCCCCATCTCTGTCCATGTCCCCTTAGCAATTAGAATCACATTTTATTTATTAACACTTATAAACACATTTTGCATATACATCACTTTGGTTGCAGCCACACATTATATCTACATAAATATTAATTAGACAGGGGATTATAGTGGGGTTGTTACAACAATTCACAATAAGTACTTGATTAGGGGTAGACTCAAAATTTTAGATGACCACCTTCGAGAAACTAGTGGATCCCCCATGTGGTGACTATGGAAGGTCACATCTTTCATTATTCAAGATCAACATCTTTCGTTATTCAAGATCATTTGTCTTGGGTTTTAGAAAATGGGAAACCTATTTAGATATAGGATGATAAAATTTTGGGATGCTCCCTCTCCTTAGAAGCATCCTTATCTAGCATAAAAAATTGGCCATCGAAGTAGTGGATAAACAACCTATTTGATTTAACTAATTGGGAGCAATTAAGCTTAGAAACATGGATCAAATGGAAAAATTTTCAGCTCCTTGAGGATCTAAAAGATCGAATGCTATTATTTTTTCTCCACTTTGACGAGTTGCTCCTATGGGTAAATACATCAAGGAATCCCTCAAGTTAGGAGTTATTGGAGGTCCATATTCCTATTATCTTTTGCATTGCTTTGAAGGTGTTTACACCATGTTTGGGGGTGATTCATAAGATTTGGAGTACATGGTGTATGTTCATACCCCAAATTCTCCAAGATGGATTAACACATGGGAGATGGTATAAGATGGATTAACACATGGGAGATGGTCCATGATGGATTTGCACATTGAAGATAGCTTGCTTAGTGGTTTCTTGACCTCTATTGGGTTATTTCTTGACATTCTTCCCTATAATGGCATTGGATTTCTTTTGATAGCTTGGGGGGAATCCTTCATGATGGCCATGTGCAAAGGTTCACTTTATTTGAGAACCCCATACTTAGGAGGAGGAGAATTGTGCATATTGGATGAGGGAATTAGGCTCTAGACAACTTGGGGTAGCTTGGATTCCTATATGGAGGCTTGGAGTTGGTTGGGAGACGCCTAGGTTGTGACAATGTTCATACAAGCGGAGTGGACCCAGTGGTGTACATGGCTTAGGAGGAGCGTATAACACCCCCATTTTTAATATCCCTAATTAATTTGTAATGAATTATGATTAGTGATGATTATCTTAGAATGGAGATACCTTGCCATGCTATGGATTGTAAACAATGTAAATTTAAATGTGTAATGTAAAATCCAAATAGTTGACTGGAGGGTGAAGCCTCGAGTACTAGCCATGATACCACTAGAGGGATTAGTGAGGGGGAAGAGAAAGGGGATTCATGGCTAAGGAACCCAATCCAACTTTATGAATTATGTTGAGGAAATTAACCATATTTTCCTCTAACTTGCAACTGAAGTCACATATTAAAAAAGGGCACAATTGGGTAGTTGAGAAGTAATCCCAACGTAAATGCATGGGAATGAATGCAAGGTACTCCCATGGGAATTCGTGTACCACCCAACTGGATGGAAAAACTTGGAGAGAGAAATGAGGGGCACAAGAGGGATGCACATAGAAGAGAGAAACAAACACACAGGTGCATGCAAAGAAAGGAGTTCTGGTCTGGGGAATGCATGAGAAAAAGGATACTGAGCACTGGAGAACCCATGTGTGGGCATACATGCATGAGTCCCAGTGCACGATTGTTTGCAGGAATGGTCTAAGAATCCATAAGACAAACTTGAGGAGAGAGGGCCACGAGCTTGGGGTAGGAAGGACACCTGAGAAACATCATGGAGGCCCTGGGCATGGTGGGTGTAAGGATTGTCAAACAATGGATGTGTGTTCAAGGAGAGAATTGATCTGAGAGCTTGACAAAATTTCCTAGTGGTATCATGGCTTGGCACAGGGGTGGCATGCTGTCAAAGTGATAGAGCAACAGAGCCTATGGTTTGGTGGAAATGCCTTCACCCACAGTCAGTTGGCTCGTTAAATCTGTTAGCACATGAATGTTCAAGAGTAAAAAATTATAACCTTAGTCTATGTAAGAGTCTTGGTGTCATGCTATCAATTATCATCATGATGGAAATAAGGGTCAAATGGGTCTCAAGCCTGGTCTTAAAGTTATCATTATCATATGTCATGTCTTAAGGGTTTGTACACAAATTCCATTATGTCATTTTCCAACTGTTTAGAGGTCAAGTCGGAGGTCATATTTATTTGCTTCCAACTCACCTAAAAGTTCGTAGCGTACTAAGAAGTACCTCATTGCACTAATATCTCATCATTTCACCTTGGAAACATGTCAAGGGATATTTCATTGTCTTCAACACTTTCATTTAGTTTGATTTTCAAGGATTATGTCATAGAAAACTCTAACAATTTCCTTGAAGCGCACTACTGGAATTTGAAATTGGCGTTGCAAACTGGCGTTGCAAATTGGCTGAAGAAGATTGTTCAAGGTTGGATACATTTCTCTAATACCATATCATGTTCACAAATAACCAACATTAAATCCATATTTATTAGGTATTTCTTGATGATTTGCATGCTGCTTAAAGGTTGACAGAGGAATTAAAACTATTATGAAATTGGCACTGCGAACTATTAAATGGCCATATGTTGCCAACTCTCAAGCCCACTGCTATGGTGCTCTAAACTATGCCCATTAGTCAAAGTTTTTATCTTAAGGTTATCCTACAATTTCTTCTGCAAACAAGCCATTTTCTCCCACTGATATCTATGCACTGTGAATCCTCTGTTTTTAGAGACTTGTCTCTTTTGCTTGTCTTCATTTTCACTTAGACTGGATTGTTGTTCCTTTTATAACTCCTACTTGCAATTTTCCCCACTCCATACCATTGTTTTGTATAAGTTTTCAGATAGGTGAACTCTGAGTATATCAACTCTGCAATTCAACCCCAAAAAACCCTTGTTTTACTATATATTTCACATAGCATTGTCATAAGATGCTACATGAGGTTTTTAAGATAAAAATCATGGAAAGTCAACAAAGTAAGAAAATCCACAA
>JZKD02S1640934.1:75565-125928 GCA_000966675.3 Picea glauca | reverse complement strand
TGAACCATTTTTCAAGGAAGCCTTCTAGAGGGTGGGTTGCCTTATTTTTGTGAGAAAATGCAAAGAAGGCATCTTGAAGTGGCAAAAAAGAATTTAGATATGTTGGATAATATTGTTACTAGAAGGAACATCAGAACCAAAAGATGAGTACAAGATGATATTCTACATCAACATCATTTTTTTCATGGTTTTTTCATGCAATTATAACACTAAGTGATGATTTTGGATTTTGAGTTAAACTTAGCATCTTTTTATGTTTCTTCAAGGTTACTTCAGGTTGAAATAAGCTTGCAACATCTTGTGGAAGGTCTATCCTAATTCAGGTACAAGTTTTTTAAGGTTGGAATCTCTTTGCAAGAAAACAGATTGCTACATGAAAGTTTGAAGTGCCTAGACTTAATGGCACTGCGAATTGGTAATTTGGGACAATTTGTAGCAATTAGCACACAACATAGTCATGTTTTGATCAAAACTTTTAAATTACGATCTGGATTCTTCTGAAATTTGGTGTAGAGAAGCACCATATTACCATTGACTTGTTAAAAAAAAATCAGCCCGATCCAGTTCGTAGTTTGGGAGAAAATTCAAAATCATCACCTACTGGAAAGTTTGCAGCGCATGTTGTTAAAGGCGTTGCGAACTCTAACAGTTTGATAAATCCGAGCTATGGGAGGGCTTCCAGCTGTCAGGGAAGGTTCAAATGGTTTTCTAGGAGTCATTTGGACATGAGGGACATGTGTTCCATCTCCATATCAAGCAGCATGACCTGTTTCAAAAGGAATTTATCACAATAGACAAGATCCCTAAAAATAGGAATTTGTTATGTTTTTGTTGGAATCTTTTGTAACAAACTCCAAAATGGAGGAGGATCCTATATATATCCTTGGTTTTCGACCTTCTTGGAGTAGAGAGAGATCATTCACTATATATGAAGTGGATTTTGATAAGGAAAGGGTTGGATTCATGATCCAAGAGAGGAGAGAGCTAGAGGAGCAGTTTAGCTGCTCATTTGTAAGCCTAAGGGTCTATTGTAATTAACATTTCTGCCATTAAATATTCATGAGAGTTGTTTACCAGCTTGCCATATTTTTTTTCCATTTATTTTGTTATCTTCTTGATTGAATATATTGTAGGTGTTGAGGATCAAAGGTTTCCTTTGATTAGTGGATCCTTGAGCAACAAATGATCTATTGTAGTTGACTTGTTAATCATTGTTTTTGTTCAATCATTTTTCAATCTATTATGCAGAGAGGATCTCTGTTTAGTAGACATTCTTCTTTTTGTTCACTTTCATTTCTTCTAATCATCATCATATAAGCTCTTAACCCGGTATTTAGCTTGATTTCCTTCAATCCGCAGAGTGGTTTTGACTCCATGCCCAATGGTAGATCACTGATCTACAGTCAGACTATTTCCCTCTTTCTTGTTGATCCCCCAATTTAAATTGATTTAATTTTTCAAATCTTGATGGGTATTAGGCTTGTTTTTAAAGAAGTCTAAGAACAACTTCTAGTGCTAACAAAATCCATCATTAAATAGATAAGTCCCTTTACTTGTAATGTATATTGAATGCATGGCAATGATTATAGACTATATCTTGATTATGTGAATGGTATAAATGTGTTGAATGAATGTCGAGTTCTAGGTTAAATAAGTTAACTGTTTCAATGATATGAGGAAGACCATTATTTGCTGATGAATTTTGTAATTTTCCCTTGCCTTCGAAACAAAAGGTTGGGCATGTTGCCTTCTTCTTGCGTGTATTCCTTAATGGCTATTATCTTGTGGTGAATGATAAATGAAGAGATCTTCCCAGGTCTGAGATTCATAGCTTAATTTTCTAGGATTTAAATTCCTGGTTATATTAACCTATGAGGATAGGCTTCAAAGGAATACCGGACAAAGATCTTTGAACCCATAGAATAAATAAGGAGTGCATGGGATTTATCCCCCATGTGTTTTAAATTTTCCTTTACAGGTCTTTTTCCTTTGGAAAACCAGAATCTTAATGGAAATGATCGACCTATGTATGAGAAGGTTGAGAATTATGCTCATGGGGAGGTCTCGATTCTTGTCATTTGCACTCGACTTTACAATATGGGCCCTCTTATCTTGAGTATGAAAATTGGATATTGGGAGAAGAAACACAAAGAACTCGTTCAAATCCCTGTTTGAACCCGAAGAGGAATAATAATTGTCGGATAACAGGGGAGGATAAACCTTCACCGTCTAATCATCACTGGAGAACTAAGAACTAGACGTGGAGCCCCAATTAACTAGGTCATCGGATAACCGAAACACCATAGGGTCTGCATCAAAGGCCTTGACATATCCCGGTGTTGATGGGGCGGGGTTCCAACACAGGGTGCCACCCCCTTGTTATGCTTTTAAATTAAGAGAGAGATAGAGGATTTCATTTTGTGACATGTCATGCTAGCGCGACGACCAAAATGTGACTAGGGATGACACTTGTCAGCGTCTAACTCGTGCGGGATGAGTGTGGGCCCCTGTCAAGCGAGAACATTTGATTCAACACCCTTAAATTGTGGCTATCGAATCGAAAGGATGAGAGATCTCGACCATTGAGTCTCTTTTCTTAGATAAGCTCAAGAGAGTTTTCATTGCCCTGAGGGTAACCTGATCTCCAGAGCACTGTAGTTTCCAAGCCTCATTTCTTTATGTTTCTTCCCTAGTTCCACGGTGCCAGGTTGGGCATGGTTTTGGGAAGGGTTCCGATCCTTTCCTTTTGTAAGGGTATGGGCGAGAGGAAGTTGGAGTACGTGTCACACATCAATATATTGTAGTCGATCCAATAAGAAGTGGATAGGTGACAACACCTGAATGGAGGAACCTTATGCCCTATGATGATGTGTAGTTCCACATCAGTCCATGGGTCACATTGTAGGTGGTCTTCTTGTGATGAAAGTAATGTGCCACGTGTTTGGGATAATTGAGGTTCCAACGTAAAATTTCGTACGAGGCCGGAGGATGTGATGATGTTGGTAGCCATGTTTCTTGGGTGCCAGCTGAAACACCTGCCCTTATGGACCTTTGAGCCAAGGATGGATCCCAACCATCAAATCTGGGAGGCCGAGGGATCTCAGCTGTTGATCTATTGGAATAAATCCGAGTGGATTCAATGCACCATAGGACCAGACCAACGACCGAGGGGGAGCTCTGGTTGAAAAGGGACCGGAAAAGCTCGGGGTCCCGATGCCCGGTGGGGAGAGTTTCTTGGTGGAGTGAGGCACCTGATGGATGTGTGCCTCCGATTAGGTGGAGGTTTCACTTGTGTTAAGTTTCGAGGCTCATGTAACTAGTTAATAGAAAAATCGAAATCTTTTCATGGTGTCAGGTATTGGGGGATCCTTAGGATCTTAGTTTCCAATGGGAAAAAGTTTCCGGTCAGGTTAAGGTCCTAGTGATAGGACCACCGAATAATCGACCACCGAGAATGACTCTGGTCATGTTAGTTGTTGGGGATCCACGAGGTCCTAGTGCCTGGTTGGGCATAGATCCACCTCTAAGTTTAGCTTGTTGACATACCATGTCAGAGGAACTCGTGTCCTAATAGGTCAACGCTAGGTGGTTCAACGTGGGATGTTACAGGTGGCGAAGGTCCACATGGGTGCCACGAGGACGTGAAGTGGCCTTTGGTGAAGAAGGCTTGGAAAATTTAGTAGGCCATAACTTTTGATCTTGAGCTCATTTTGAGTATGGTTATAGTCATTGGAAAGATCTCGATGAGAAGATTCCATCTATGGGATCCATTTTGAGAAAGGAATATAGGTGAGGAAGATGAAATTTTGATACCCCACCAACCTAAGGAAGGGTTAGGGGGTTGGGTGTGTTACAAAATGGTATCAGAGTTGAGCTTCAAACACTAGGTCTGGATGGGCTAGAGAACAACCACAAGACTAGTATACCAAGGCCAAGAAGAGCATGTTCACAATTTTTTCTTTGCATTAAAATTTAAATATTAACTGTAGAAGATTATTGAAATGAAAGACTACATATTCATTTTAGAATTTTCACAACAAAAAATTAATCATGTTGATTTGCATCAGACGAATTATACTTCAATTTTGACTAGAAATGATAATACTCCTACAAAAACTTGGATACACTAGCATGCATTGATAGCTAAATCTCAATGTAAATGGTAGAAGAAGCATAATCCTCTTATAGGGTTGCATGAGTCTAGAAAACGGATAAGCTAGGTTTTTTTAATTAACTTGTAATGATGTCTATCCACTTAGGTGGATTGAGCCTCTAACATTTATGATGGCTATTTATATAAGAGCTAATACCCTTATGGAAAACTCCTTGTGGTTAAAGGAATTAATTATGGTTGATAGAGCCTTGATTGTAATAATTTTTGCCTAAATAAAATACTAAACTATGTATGATTAACTCGTCATGCTTAGAGTGTTGATGGAAAACTTGTTAAGGTCAGTTCACAATGAAAGAGACATGTTGTTGGTTGTCCCATTTAAGCATACATAAATGGATTCTAAGAGTAGGTAATGATGTAATTGCTTGGGATTGAGAGGTTCCAAGGAGAAATGGTGTGCTTATTAAGAAACTTTAGCATTATAAGATGGATGTGCTGCCAATGCATATGGAAATGATTAAGCATGTGGATAATGTGCATATAGACTTAAAATACTCTGTTGTTAGTTGTAAAATATACTGTACTGATGGGTTATTTTGGGTTATTGAGGATTTGATAACAACAAGAAAAGTTAACATCGTGAAGGAGAATGTTGATGACACTATTGCTTAAAACCTTATGAAGATAAGACAAAGGATCAGTAAGGTGATGATCCAAACTCTAGTAAAGGGAGTGTTGGGACACTTCCCTGAAGACCAATGAATTAGATAACATCCAGAGAGGGATGATAGCCATACAATATGGATTAATATGCTCAAGTAACAATGAGAGAGAATCTAGGTAAGAGTTCCCTGGTAAAGGTCTACTGACCTAGAATGATTTGAGGTATGAAGAGAGATAGGAATGGTTATTTTGCTTCCCTAGGTGATGTTTGTCTTACCTATTTTTTATTTTCTGATTTGTGGAATGCTTTTATAGAAGATGGGAAAGAGTGATCTCTTCCTGGTTGTTTCCATATAAAGAGGGCAACATAACTATGATTATGTTTGTGAGACTGGTCATGTGAATGACTGAAAGTTCTCATCAGAGAAGGATGATATTAAGATTCAATAAATGTATATGAATGATATAAAAATGTGCAAGTGATACACATGCATGATATATATATATATATATATATATGGAATGACTTCCTGAATAAGTGAACTGTGAAGCAAGAATAATACTTTCTGTTTTTATTTAGCTGACCCTGTTTAGAAGGGTCTGATTGTTTTTGTTTGAATATTGGCTTGAGGGGGTTGTAATCCATTCCTCAGAAATATCTAGTGTAAAAATTTGAAAGAGTAAATGAGCAAGAATGATATGATGTTATGAATAGAAGGAAATATGATTATGCCTTTAAATTTTTCATGAGAATGATTGAGAGCAATCATAAGAAAAAATGATTTTAAGTAAATGTGAATGTRTATTTCCTCTTGAATTATGAATAAAAATGGATGTTTAAGCATTGAATATTATACCAGTGGTAGACACACACATATTATGCTGATGCATGTGGTTAAGTGCATGAAATCACATTGTGGATATGAACTGATGGAATACATGTACATGTTTGAATGTGTAGTTTGAATGCATAATAAGGATACCTGCTTATATTCTTGATGGAATATTGGGTAAACAACTGAAATGTTAAAGATGATGCTAACTCATGGGTTGATATCATTTCAGGTGATGATGGATATGCAACAAGGGATTTGCATGATAAATAAGTCCTATGCAGAGGAACTATGTAAAGAATCTATTAGGAGAGCAAAGACTTGTAAATTAATAACTGTTGGAAATTAGGCAGTGGTCTGTAAAAGCCTAGTTGTATAAGAATCTTAGATTACATTTTAAAGAATATGCATGTGTGAAAGGTGTGCAAATGAAATATCATTTTGAATTCTATTTTAGTTGATTAATGAGTAGAATGAAATTTTCTAAATTGAAATTATAGGCTAACCTTGATGTGTTAGTGTGCTGCTGGATTCATGGAAAAGATGACTCTCTGAATGAAGAAAAATTCAATATGAACTTCACTGAAACTACTCAAGAAAATAGAACAGGCAGGTCCAGGAAAGGGGCAGAATGAAAAACTATTGTAGAGAAAGGGGACACCCTTCTCATTCTTAAACTCTATTTTTTTTTAGTAGAGTCGTAGGTGTTTAAGGAAAACAAGAACAACTTGTCAAGGCTAATGAATTGGTATAAAGGCTTGAATGATAATGATGGTTAAATCCATGTTATGAAAATGGTAGAGAGTTCTTGGAAATAGTTTAGCTAAGATGAAAATTCCAGACTATATGGGGGAGCTTAAAAGGGGAGAATCCCTTAAATCCTTTCTTGTTGTTTATTGTGTTTCTCTAGGATGAGAAAACTGATATAATATTATGTGTAAATGTTTCTAACATGAGAATGATGATAGTTGTATGATTGCAAAAACAACAAAAATATTATTGTTTTTACATTCATGAAAACATTGAGAGCAATGTGATAGAGTGCATATAGATATGGTGGGACATATCTGAAAATGTTTTTCTTATTTAAATACCACGGTACATGCATTGTAACTTGACATGATAGTTGATATAATTGTGGTTATAATTGCTATATGTAGGAAAGATTCAAGTTGTTGAGGGCACAATTGCCAATGTTAGAAAACCTCAGATAGAGGGGTAGATGCAAGAGGCCGTTGGTATAAAATATTGATGAAGGGACCCTATGAGTTCCCATGAAGCACCACTAATTAGGTAAAATCAAAAGGTATGAAATTCATCATGCCAATGTAGCAAGTGGTTTGGAAGGGATTGGGTAAGAAATTCCCTTCAAGGATGTTTTATATTTTGATGATATGCATATGATTTTGATTCACTGTTGTATGTCATTAATACCCAAGCAGGGTAAGATTCAGGAAAACATGAACCTGAATGATAGAGGGATGAACCTTTGGTAGTCAAGGATGGTTAAAATACTTGCTTGAAATTCATGAGAAAATGTGTCATGAATGCATTGATTAATCATGAATGATTATGAATATAAGTGCTCACAAGTGACACATTTGTTTAATTCATAGAGGCGATGCTTGTTGTATGGGATAGGGCAGGTATTAGACTTCCCATTATGGAAGGAGGACCTTCCAGTATCCCAACAAAGTTGTGAAAATGATAAGGAGAGGAATTGGATGGCCATGAATACATGCACTCTAGTTACCAATAAAGAAAGAATGCTTGAATGCAATCATATGAAAGTTTACTTTCATATAATGTATGTTGACTTGAGGTCATGATAAAATCAAAGAATGAAACACACCCCTATTGTAATAATGAATGTGGATAAAGTATCCATGGGGTGAGAAGTTGGATGAGATCCAACTAACCGTGGTGGGATGTCTGACATGGGTATGTGGCATTCCAGAGATAATGCAAGGATGCATTATGTGAATGTGACCATGGGAATTGGCACATTGGTTCAATTGCATCACAGGAAGCTTGGTATGTTGGAATGATGCATGTGTAAGAAATGATACTTCCTTTTATTTAATATCCTTAATCAACAAAAGTGATGCAATTGTTAGTATGCAAAATTTTAAAAATTGTTTGTGAGTGATTATAAAGGTGCAATGAAAATGTAATGTGAATGGAAACTAACAATTTGTTTGGCTGTGTGAGGATTGAAATTGTAGGAAGAAATGGTATTGAATATGGTAGAAATATAAGTCCACAAGGAATACCAATGCTTGCTGATTGTAAAAGAGCCAAACTATTATGAGAAGGAAGTCTCATACTTGTGGAATCTGGATCCCATAAGGAACATATCTCAAAGTTTATAAGCGGAATTTGAAATCTGTGGGCAACAAATTGGAAGGATTTTGATTGAAATTGATGATCGTATCTCACGATTACTGTATGTAGGTGATACATGTGAGATGATAGATCTATCCTAAAGGGATAGATGATGGTTGTCGAGATGGAAAAGCATGGAAAAATGGCCATTGTTGTGACATGAAGACCTTGTATTCCATAATTGCCTTGATATGATTGTGTTGTGGGCCTGAGGGATGTCTCAACATAGCGTGTATGAGGGACACCTCGACTGTAAGACTCGGTGAAGCCTCTGAAATATTCCTGTGCGAGAAATCCTTGGTAGGCAAGATGGATCACTCAAGGGGCTGTACAATAGAGAAGGGGATGCCTGAGTCTGGAAGGTGAGTGAATGCAAGGAAGAAGAATATTTGATAACTCTTTTTATCCATTGATTAGGGTCATGATCACAATGAATATGTCAAAGGAAAAACAATGAACCGAGTAAATGTGGTAGTCATTTGGATGTAGATCCATGAATTGCACAGATAAGTATTGCGCTGAAATGTATATTTCCTCTTGAATTATGAATAAAAATGGATGTTTAAGCATTGAATTGGTCTTAATATGCATGCTGTTTGATATTTGTTGTAGGCATGTTTTGGAATGCCAGGGGTCTGTAACTAGACCCTACTGTGAGGAAAATGGGTACATTGTTGAAGTGGTTGAAATATGAAAACATGACAGGTGTTGTTGAGATGCAGAGAACATCGATGACAATGTTCCTATTTAAAGGGGAGGGGATGTAACACCCCCATTTTTAATCTCCCTAATTAATTTGTAATTAATTATGATTAGTGATGATTATATCATCATGGAGATAACATTGCCATGTTATGGTTTGTAAACAATGTAAATGTAAAATCCAAACAACTGACTGAAGGGTGAAGCCTTGAGTACTAGCCATGATACCACTAGAGGGATTAGTGAGGGGGAAAAGAAAGGGGATTCATGTGCTAAGGACCACAAGCCACCTTGATGAAGTATGTTGAGGAAAATAACCACAATTTCCTCTAGCTTGCAATTGAAGTCACATATTAAAGAAGAGCATAGTTGGGTAGTTGAGAAATACTCCCAACTTAAATGCATGGGAATGAATGCAAGGTATGTCCATGGGAATTCATGGACCACACATCTGCATGGAGAAACTTAGAGAGATAAATGAGGGGCACATGAGGGATGAGCAGGGAAGAGAGCAGAATATGCATGGGTGTGTGCACATAAAGGAGTTATGGTATGGGGAATGCATGAGAAAAAGGTCATTGAGCAATGAAGAACTCATTTGTGGGAAGACATACATGAGTCTCAGAGAATGATTATTTGTAGGACTGGTATGAGAAGAAAAAAACCCAACCTGAGATGAGAGGGCCACGAGCTTGGTGCAGGAAGGGCACCTGAGAAACCTCATGGAGGCCCTAGGCATCGTGGGTGTAAGGATTGTCAAACAATAGATGTGTGAAGGAGAGTGGACTTCACCTTTCTAATTTCTCTAAGATCCTGAGAGAATTCCCTGGTGGTATCATGGCTTGGTATGGGGGTGGCATGATGCTTAAGTGACAAAGCAACAAAGCCTATGTTTGGGTGGAAAGGCCTTTAACCACATTCAATTGGCTGGTTAAATTCATTGTTGAACATATAAGTGCCTTTACCTATAGTGTTTATTGAATGCATGTTAATGATTATAAACTGTATCTTGGTCATGTGAATGGTTTAAATGTGCCGAATGAATATTGAGTTATGAGTTAAATGAGCTAACTGTGTTAATGACACGTGGAAGACCATTATTGACTGATGATTTCTATAATTTTATCATACCTTGGAAATGGAAGGTTAGGGATGTTGTCTTCTCCTTGCTTGTATTATTTAATGGCTATTATCTTGTGGTGAATGATAAATGGAGAGATTTGTCTGGGTATGAGATTCACAACTTAATTTTCTAGGCTTTAAATTCCTGGTTATATTAACCTATGAGGACAATATTCAAAGGAAGACTGGAAAAATATCTTTGAACCCAAAGAATAAATAAGGAGTACATGGGATTTTTCTCTTGTGTGTTTTAAATTTTCCCTTACGGATCCTTGTCCTTTGAAAAAACATAATCTTAGTGGAAATGCTCGACCTTTGTATGAGAGGGTTGAGCATTATGCTCATGGGGATGTCTCGATTCTTCCCTAGAATAAATTCTTGTCGTCTGCTCGACTTTACGATATAGGCTCTCTTATCTCAATTGGAGATCAGGAGAAGAAACCCAAACAACTTGTTCAAATCCATGTTTGAACATGGAGATGAACCATAGCTATTGGATCGGAGGGGAGGATAAACCTCCACCGTTCGATCATCATTGGAGAACTAGGAACTGAAGGTGGAGCCTTAAATAACCAGGTCACCAGATAACCAGAGTACCAGAGGGTTGTTAGGATCCATAAATGTCCCTTTTTCACTATATCTTTTGCTCATTCAACCTTATCATTTCTATGCTAAAATTCCTAATATCATGTTTGCTAAGATATTTTTCCCAAGGTATGAATCATTGATCTTGCTTTTGTATTCTTGTTTACTTAACATGTTTGATTGGTAACGTTTCTCATATTTTATCCATGAATGTTCAACTAATGATCAAAATGTGTAGAACAACCAAGTCTTGAAGAAAGATCACTGCTATTACACCAACTATTACAACTGTGCACCAGTTCCGCATGTTGTTACATGAATACAACAATTGCACACCTTTTTTGGAAGCTATTACACTTGCTGCAACATATGTCCACTGATCCTGGAAGCTGGTATATCATTCAAATCCAAATCCCAAAGATCGATCCTCAAGGTTGTTACACATTTTGTCTCACGCTGGTGATCAAGATCATTTACAGATTTTGTAATGATGAAAAATCTTTTATATCATACGAACAACTTGAGAATATCTGATTCTCAAGGCTGTTCTGAGTCCGTTTCAACTGAATGACTCTGTCTTTAAATAAAAAATCTTTTGTAATCATTAGGTACTGAAGATCAGTTGTGGAACAGTGAAGTGAAGTGAAACATTTTGTCTATAAACATTCTGGCAATTTAATAAAGAAGTGATTTGAGTTTCTCCAACCAACTGTAGTATTTTCGAGTGGATTCATTGAGAAGGAAAGGGCCCACCTTTCTGACAGAATCCCCTCTGTTTTGAGTTTTAGATTAACTGCTTTGATTATTTACAATTGTGTGATTTAGCTATTTATGCATTTCTAGAATACATTTGCTGTTACAGTTAATGCGCATCAATGTGTCTCATGAGAGTTAGAAACAATTGTTGAATACTGCTGGAGAATTTCTTTGAAAGTTAATTCCGTTTCTGCATTAGATTAATATCTGTTTTTAAGAAAAAGTAAATAGAAGTGTGAATTCCCTTTCAACAATTAACACATAACTTCTTTCTGCCAGAGTAATATAGAAAATTAGAATAGATTAGATAATCCAGGATTCTTATACACTCATCAATTTCTAGTCCTAGAAATTAGATTTCAATTATGCAAGTGTGATTTCAATTATGCAACAATAGATTAGAACTCCAGCTGTGTCAACAACTTGTGTTAGTGTTCAACTTTTCAATACTGTTTCTTTTAGTGTTAGTTTACCTTACTGCAACTTGATTAGTGTTTTCTTTCATAATCTAGCATAGACTGTGCACAATTATCTTACAATAACAAAACTTCCTTGGGTTTGACAATTCATATTGAACACCTTAATTATCTATTTATTTAGACAATTAAAGTGCCCAACATTTTGGCATCATTGTCGGGGAACATAATTATAGATTCTTGTAAGTACATTAGTTTTTTTTCTTAGGAATGAGTAGTCTGCATGAATCGAGGAACAAGAGGAGGTATCCCCAAAAATACTAACCCTACAGGTACCAGAGGACACGGTGGAAGGAATATTGCACTGGGAAGGCCAAGATTTGTTGATGAGATTATAGCTAGAGCAGATTCTTCTTCGGGATCTATCTTTCACCCTTCAAATCCTCCAAGAAGACATATTCCTCAAACATCAGAACTACCCCATTTTGAAACATCGTTTTCATTAGGGGATGAAGCTGAAGATTTGTCACCAACAAATCAACACACAACACTGGAGAATATTGAAGATCAAGAAAGTGTAGCTCAGAATGGGGAAAAGCCAGAAGAAGTTGTTTATCAGATCAACAGACAGATAGTCTCTAAAGAGGAGTGGGACACTTTCGTATTGAGTGGAGAGAAAGAGTAAATATGGAAAATCAAGGAGATAATGAAGAAGATTTTCACCGTGAGAATCCACTGAAAAATGAAGATCAGGAAAACGATGAAAATACTATCTCTACCCCGGTGTTTCCTATTTCTGATATTCCCACATGGGGGATAGCTCCTATGAAGAACATACCTCTCTCAGCCCTGCCAAATTTCCATGGATTATCTACTGAGGATCCAAATGATTTTATGTTTGAATTTGATATTCTGTGTAGAAGCTATGATTACACTACCATTGCGCTTAAGCTTAAATTGTTTCCAACTACATTGAAGGGTAACACGTTAAGATGGTTCATGAGCCTTGGAGGAGAGAATATTTCAACATGGGGACAAATGAGGCATCTTTTCCTGAACAAGTACCAAGACTACTTCCGAACGAGGGAACGAAGAGAGGAACTATTCAAGATGTTTTAGAAGGAGGACGAGACGCTTGAAGATTTTGTGGAGTGACTCCAGTATAATCTACAAAGGTTTGGACATCGGATGTGAGTAAGGACATTCTGAAAACTATTTTTCTAAAAGGAGTTAGAGATGATTGTTTAGATATGTTGAATATGCTTGGCAAGGGAGATATACCTAAGGAATCCTATGAAGACATGGTAAATATTTGTAAGAGTTTCTCTCGGGGGTCTACAAGGAATAAGTCAGCTACCATGGATACCACTTTTTCAAGGGTACATAAATCAACCAATGGAGGGGAAACAAGAGCAGAAATATGTAATCTATTAGAAAATTTCAAAACAAAAACGATTAACTCTTTTTCCTCACAAATGGATATTTTGCAGGTCAAATAGAAACAAGCAGAATCATATTAGGCATTGTCCATTTTCTGTCCGAAATGTAGAAAGAAACATCCACCAAGGGAGTGCCCACTTCACAATGTCCAAGTATGTCTTATTTTTGAATTATATCATGCTACTGACCAATGTCCCTCCCTACCAGGTGTAAAAACATCAATGGAGGCGACTAATGAGGAAGTGGAGGGTGTTTATCTAATAACACAGAGAATACAATGGAAACCACGAGGTCAAGGTACAAACCCTCAATTCTCTCCCGCAACACTTAATTATTGGAATAATGTGAACAATCAGCTTCAATATGGCCAGATGAATTCCCCCCCCTCCAAATCAGATGCCACCTCCTTATCAGGATCCCAATGCATGGGTACCTATGCCCCAACAATAGAATCATCTAGGGAAATGGAACCCATATTGGAGAGGCTCTCAACAACAACCTACTTATCAAAACCCTCACCAACATAACCCCTATCAACAACAGTTCCAACCCCAGTACCAACAACAACAACTGCAGTTACCTCCCAATGCCCCACATAACAATCCTCCATTACAACCTCAGATGCCTGTGCAACCTAACCCAAATAAAAATAATAAGGCCATTCAGAATATTGATATACACAATGTGCTAGCTCTTTCTATTACCCATATGCCTTGTGATGAGATAAAATTAAGATCATGGAGAATAGTCGAGCCAATTAGACCCAACCAAAATCCAGGGAATTTTGGACATTCCAACCCCATCAACTCAGAAAGAGGTAAGAAGTTTTTTAGGGCATGCTGGATATTACAGGAGATTCATTAAAAAAAANATGAAAACATGACAGGTGTTGTTGAGATGCAGAGAACATCGATGACAATGTTCCTATTTAAAGGGGAGGGGATGTAACACCCCCATTTTTAATCTCCCTAATTAATTTGTAATTAATTATGATTAGTGATGATTATATCATCATGGAGATAACATTGCCATGTTATGGTTTGTAAACAATGTAAATGTAAAATCCAAACAACTGACTGAAGGGTGAAGCCTTGAGTACTAGCCATGATACCACTAGAGGGATTAGTGAGGGGGAAAAGAAAGGGGATTCATGTGCTAAGGACCACAAGCCACCTTGATGAAGTATGTTGAGGAAAATAACCACAATTTCCTCTAGCTTGCAATTGAAGTCACATATTAAAGAAGAGCATAGTTGGGTAGTTGAGAAATACTCCCAACTTAAATGCATGGGAATGAATGCAAGGTATGTCCATGGGAATTCATGGACCACACATCTGCATGGAGAAACTTAGAGAGATAAATGAGGGGCACATGAGGGATGAGCAGGGAAGAGAGCAGAATATGCATGGGTGTGTGCACATAAAGGAGTTATGGTATGGGGAATGCATGAGAAAAAGGTCATTGAGCAATGAAGAACTCATTTGTGGGAAGACATACATGAGTCTCAGAGAATGATTATTTGTAGGACTGGTATGAGAAGAAAAAAACCCAACCTGAGATGAGAGGGCCACGAGCTTGGTGCAGGAAGGGCACCTGAGAAACCTCATGGAGGCCCTAGGCATCGTGGGTGTAAGGATTGTCAAACAATAGATGTGTGAAGGAGAGTGGACTTCACCTTTCTAATTTCTCTAAGATCCTGAGAGAATTCCCTGGTGGTATCATGGCTTGGTATGGGGGTGGCATGATGCTTAAGTGACAAAGCAACAAAGCCTATGTTTGGGTGGAAAGGCCTTTAACCACATTCAATTGGCTGGTTAAATTCATTGTTGAACATATAAGTGCCTTTACCTATAGTGTTTATTGAATGCATGTTAATGATTATAAACTGTATCTTGGTCATGTGAATGGTTTAAATGTGCCGAATGAATATTGAGTTATGAGTTAAATGAGCTAACTGTGTTAATGACACGTGGAAGACCATTATTGACTGATGATTTCTATAATTTTATCATACCTTGGAAATGGAAGGTTAGGGATGTTGTCTTCTCCTTGCTTGTATTATTTAATGGCTATTATCTTGTGGTGAATGATAAATGGAGAGATTTGTCTGGGTATGAGATTCACAACTTAATTTTCTAGGCTTTAAATTCCTGGTTATATTAACCTATGAGGACAATATTCAAAGGAAGACTGGAAAAATATCTTTGAACCCAAAGAATAAATAAGGAGTACATGGGATTTTTCTCTTGTGTGTTTTAAATTTTCCCTTACGGATCCTTGTCCTTTGAAAAAACATAATCTTAGTGGAAATGCTCGACCTTTGTATGAGAGGGTTGAGCATTATGCTCATGGGGATGTCTCGATTCTTCCCTAGAATAAATTCTTGTCGTCTGCTCGACTTTACGATATAGGCTCTCTTATCTCAATTGGAGATCAGGAGAAGAAACCCAAACAACTTGTTCAAATCCATGTTTGAACATGGAGATGAACCATAGCTATTGGATCGGAGGGGAGGATAAACCTCCACCGTTCGATCATCATTGGAGAACTAGGAACTGAAGGTGGAGCCTTAAATAACCAGGTCACCAGATAACCAGAGTACCAGAGGGTTGTTAGGATCCATAAATGTCCCTTTTTCACTATATCTTTTGCTCATTCAACCTTATCATTTCTATGCTAAAATTCCTAATATCATGTTTGCTAAGATATTTTTCCCAAGGTATGAATCATTGATCTTGCTTTTGTATTCTTGTTTACTTAACATGTTTGATTGGTAACGTTTCTCATATTTTATCCATGAATGTTCAACTAATGATCAAAATGTGTAGAACAACCAAGTCTTGAAGAAAGATCACTGCTATTACACCAACTATTACAACTGTGCACCAGTTCCGCATGTTGTTACATGAATACAACAATTGCACACCTTTTTTGGAAGCTATTACACTTGCTGCAACATATGTCCACTGATCCTGGAAGCTGGTATATCATTCAAATCCAAATCCCAAAGATCGATCCTCAAGGTTGTTACACATTTTGTCTCACGCTGGTGATCAAGATCATTTACAGATTTTGTAATGATGAAAAATCTTTTATATCATACGAACAACTTGAGAATATCTGATTCTCAAGGCTGTTCTGAGTCCGTTTCAACTGAATGACTCTGTCTTTAAATAAAAAATCTTTTGTAATCATTAGGTACTGAAGATCAGTTGTGGAACAGTGAAGTGAAGTGAAACATTTTGTCTATAAACATTCTGGCAATTTAATAAAGAAGTGATTTGAGTTTCTCCAACCAACTGTAGTATTTTCGAGTGGATTCATTGAGAAGGAAAGGGCCCACCTTTCTGACAGAATCCCCTCTGTTTTGAGTTTTAGATTAACTGCTTTGATTATTTACAATTGTGTGATTTAGCTATTTATGCATTTCTAGAATACATTTGCTGTTACAGTTAATGCGCATCAATGTGTCTCATGAGAGTTAGAAACAATTGTTGAATACTGCTGGAGAATTTCTTTGAAAGTTAATTCCGTTTCTGCATTAGATTAATATCTGTTTTTAAGAAAAAGTAAATAGAAGTGTGAATTCCCTTTCAACAATTAACACATAACTTCTTTCTGCCAGAGTAATATAGAAAATTAGAATAGATTAGATAATCCAGGATTCTTATACACTCATCAATTTCTAGTCCTAGAAATTAGATTTCAATTATGCAAGTGTGATTTCAATTATGCAACAATAGATTAGAACTCCAGCCGTGTCAACAACTTGTGTTAGTGTTCAACTTTTCAATACTATTTCTTTTAGTGTTAGTTTACCTTACTGCAACTTGATTAGTGTTTTCTTTCATAATCTAGCATAGACTGTGCACAATTATCTTACAATAACAAAACTTCCTTGGGTTTGACAATTCATATTGAACACCTTAATTATCTATTTATTTAGACAATTAAAGTGCCCAACATTTTGGCGTCATTGTCGGGGAAGATAATTATAGATTCTTGTAAGTACATTAGTTTTTTTTCTTAGGAATGAGTAGTCTGCATGAATTGAGGAACAAGAGGACGTATCCCCAAAAATACTAACCCTACAGGTACCAGAGGACACGGTGGAAGGAATCTTTCACTGGGAAGGCCAACCTTTGTTGATGAGATTATAGCTAGAGCAGATTCTTCTTCGGGATCTATCTTTCGCCCTTCAAATCCTCCAAGAAGACATATTCCTCAAACATCAGAACTACCCCATTTTGAAACATCGTTTTCATTAGGGGATGAAGCTGAAGATTTGTCACCAACAAATCAGCACACAACACTAGAGAATATTGAAGATCAAGAAAGTGTAGCTCAGAACAGGGAAAATCCAGAAGAAGTTGTTTATCAGATCAACAGACAGATAGTCTCTAAAGAGGAGTGGGACACTTTCGTATTGAGTGGAGAGAAAGAGCAATTATGGAAAATCAAGGAGATAATGAAGAAGATTTTCACCGTGAGAATCCACTGAACAATGAAGATCAGGAAAACGATGAAAATACTATCTCTACCCTGGTGTTTCCTATTTCTGATATTCCCACATGGGGGATAGCTGCTATGAAGAACATACCTCTCTCAACCCTGCCAAATTTCCATGGATTATCTACTGAGGATCCAAATGATTTTCTGTTTGAATTTGATATTCTGTGTAGAAGCTATGATTACACTACCACTGCGCTTAAGATTAAATTGTTTCCAACTACATTGAAGGGTAACATGTTAAGATGGTTCATGAGCCTTGGAGGAGAGAATATTTCAACATGGGGACAAATGAGGCAGCTTTTCCTAAACAAGTACCAAGACTACTTCCGAATGAGGGAACGAAGAGAGGAACTATTCAAGATGTTTTAGAAGGAGGAAGAGACCCTTGAAGATTTTGTGGAGTGACTCCAGTATAATCTACAAAGGTCTGGACATCGGATGTGAGTAAGGACATTCTGAAAACTATTTTTCTAAAAGGAGTTAGAGATGATTGTTTAGATATGTTGAATATGCTTGGCAAGGGAGATATACCTAAGGAATCCTATGAAGACATGGTAAATATTTGTAAGAGTTTCTCTCGGGGGTCTACAAGGAATAAGTCAGCTACCATGGATACCACTTTTTCAAGGGTACATAAATCAACCAATGGAGGGGAAACAAGAGCAGAAATATGTAATCTATTAGAAAATTTCAAAACAAAAACGATTAACTCTTTTTCCTCACAAATGGATATTTTGCAGGTCAAATAGAAACAAGCAGAATCATATTAGGCATTGTCCATTTTCTGTCCGAAATGTAGAAAGAAACATCCACCAAGGGAGTGCCCACTTCACAATGTCCAAGTATGTCTTATTTTTGAATTATATCATGCTACTGACCAATGTCCCTCCCTACCAGGTGTAAAAACATCAATGGAGGCGACTAATGAGGAAGTGGAGGGTGTTTATCTAATAACACAGAGAATACAATGGAAACCACGAGGTCAAGGTACAAACCCTCAATTCTCTCCCGCAACACTTAATTATTGGAATAATGTGAACAATCAGCTTCAATATGGCCAGATGAATTCCCCCCCCTCCAAATCAGATGCCACCTCCTTATCAGGATCCCAATGCATGGGTACCTATGCCCCAACAATAGAATCATCTAGGGAAATGGAACCCATATTGGAGAGGCTCTCAACAACAACCTACTTATCAAAACCCTCACCAACATAACCCCTATCAACAACAGTTCCAACCCCAGTACCAACAACAACAACTGCAGTTACCTCCCAATGCCCCACATAACAATCCTCCATTACAACCTCAGATGCCTGTGCAACCTAACCCAAATAAAAATAATAAGGCCATTCAGAATATTGATATACACAATGTGCTAGCTCTTTCTATTACCCATATGCCTTGTGATGAGATAAAATTAAGATCATGGAGAATAGTCGAGCCAATTAGACCCAACCAAAATCCAGGGAATTTTGGACATTCCAACCCCATCAACTCAGAAAGAGGTAAGAAGTTTTTTAGGGCATGCTGGATATTACAGGAGATTCATTAAAAAAAATTCCAAACTTGCCTCTCCCTTATTTTTTCTATTAACAAAAGATGTTGACTTTAGCAGATCTGAAACATAAATTGTCCACAACTCCCATTTTGAAAGGGCCCAATTGGGCTCTGCCATTTCACATTTCTTCATATTCCTCAGACACTGCAATCGGTGCAGTTCTAGGGAAGCAGGAAGACAAAGATACCTATTCTATCTACTATATCAACAAGAACATGGCTCCTGCTGAGTTAAATTATACAGTTACAAAAAGAGAATTCTTGGCAGTAGTTTATGCGATCAATAAATTTAGGCATTATATCACTGGTTGTCCTAATTTTATTCATACTGATCATTCAACAATTAAATATTTTATGAATAAACCTATTACTAATGCTCGAGTAACAAGATGGTTGTTATTACTACAAGAATTTGACATCACTATAGTAGATAGACCAGGAAAAGAAAACGTGGTTGCTGATTTTCTCTCAAGATTGAATATAAATGATGATAATTCACCTGTAGATGATTCCTTTCCAGATGAACATTTGTTTGCAGTATCTTCTCACTCACCTTAGTATGAAGACATTGCTAATTATTTGGTTGCAGGGAAGGTACCTCCACATCTATCTCCCTGAGAAAGAAGGGAGATTATTTAGAAGAGTGCTCGATATAGTTGGATAGGGGGTTATCTTTTCTACACAGGCCTAGATCAAGAAATCAAGAGATGTGTGAGGGATGATGAAGTTTATGATCTGCTTAAAGCTTGCCATGATGACCCTTGTGGGGGTCATTTTGCTGATAAAAGGACTGGGCATAAAATTTTGAGGATGGACTGTTTTTGGCCCACAATATTTCAAGATGCAAGGAAGTATGTCCAAGCTTGTGACAGTTTCCAACTAATGGGTCAACAAAATCATAGGGATGAGATGCCTATCCAACCTCAAGTGGTGTTAGATCCTTTTGAGAGATGGGCCATGGATTTGGTAGGGCCCATTAACCCACCATCTAATCAGAAACTCTATATATTGGTCTGCACAGATTACATGACCAAGTGGGTAGAGCCAAAAGCACTCATCAGGGCCTCATAAGAAGTTGTCTTAGAATTTTTGTTTGAAGATATCTTTGTTAGGTTTGGATTTCCTAGAGAGTTAGTAACTGATGGGGGACCACCTTTCACATCACATAAGTTTGAAGCCCTACTCAGTAAATATCATGTTTTGCATATAACAACTTCTCCATACCATCCCCAATGTAATGGGTAGGTGGAAAGTACAAACAAAGTCATAGAAGTTATTATTACTAAGACAATGAGGGAACATCGTAGGGATTGGTCTAACAGATTGCATGAAGCTCTATGGGCTTATTGAACCACTTGGAGGAACACAATTGGTTTTTCTCCTTATGAACTTGTATATGGGAAGAGCATGTTTTTCCCATTGAGTTTAAGATCAAGACCCTAAGAACTGCATCAATAGTCAATCTCGACTTGACTATGACACAGAAGGCCAGACTGCAGCAACTAAATGAGCTGGATGAAAAGCGTTTGGACGCTATTCATAAAACGACAGTGATTCAACAACAAAGAACCAAGTGGCATGAAAGAGTTGTCAAGAATAAGTTATTCAAAAAGGGAGATTGGGATTTGTTGTATGATTCACGCTTTAAAGAATTTCAGGGTAAGTTGCGTACAAGATGGATGGGACATTACGAGGTAGACACTGTTTTTCCCAATGGGACAGTCAGGTTGATCACTATTGATGGATCCAATACATAGTTACTTGCAAATGGTCATCGCTTTCACCTGTATCACCGTCCACTTTCCAAGACAGAATTTAAATCCAGATGTATAACTGATATAGGTTATCAATTTTTAAAGGGAACATAGCTTTCTCCTTCCCCTTCTGAACCTTGGAACTTTTTTCTTTCAATAAAACCTTGTATATAAATAAACTGTGCGAATTTGAATTTTTCAGTTTCATCTTTTTAAATTTTTATGTTTCTGTTCTAATAAAATCAACCTAGAAGGGTATCAGGCAGTTACTTGTGTGCAGAGGGATTCATGAACAACAAGGTAGATTACAGCGAAAGGAGCCAAACGATTAGTTTTTTTTGAATTTTGAAAAACTTCCTAAAAACTAAGGAATTTTGTGTTCGACTGGGTTACATGATGTTACACCACTTTCCATGCTGTTACACCATGGTCATTTTACATGATGTTACACTTCTTCCCAACAAAATGGTCATTTTACATGTTGTTAAACCATTTTCCCGACTATTTTGTCTTACATGCTGTTAAACCATTTTCCCGACTATTTTGTCTTACATGTTGTTACACTCTATTCCGACAATTCAGTCGATTTACATGCTGCTACACCTAATTGCACCATTCCGGCCAAAATACATGTTGATACACCTACCGATGTTATTCCTTTTCACTATTTTACATACCGCTTCACCCATTGTTTTGCATTTCTGCTATTTTTCCATGCTGATACTCCATTAATATTTCCTGCTCTGCTATCTTTCCATGTTGAAACACTGTTGTTTTGTCATTTCCTCTACTATGTTTTCCACTCTCTCTGTCAGGAAATGTCGCTTCATCATTACTTGATTCCACATCCACAGATTTCCAGCTAGTCAACCAAAGAAAGGACTCCACCTCTGATCCACTTGTCATATCATCATTTCTCACGTTCCAGAGCCATCTCTCATCATTACAACTATTCCATGCAGATCATATGGCGGTTGGATAGTACAGTTACTCCGACAGATCGGTTTGTGCGGTACGTTATGAGGTACGTGACTAATCTTATGTGTCAAAGTAATGTAGATATGGAAACAAACTTTAATGTTTACCTTCCGGTTGTCCTTAATTCATTGCACCATGAGCCAATTAGATTAGTTGGGGGGGAAAGAAAATCTAATCCATCAAAATCCCATTTTATATGCACCTCCGCCACCTTTCGACCACACTTATTTTCACTGAGACACCATGTTATTTATGCAATCCTCATTCAAAATTGACGTGTCTCTAGTTTAGGTGTTGGTCTCTCCTCCTTTGTTCCTGTTTAGACACTAAAAAAACGTCATGGGAGGATCAGCTGTGAGGTATGAATCGAAAAATCTGGATGCATTACTACTATACCCAGATGTTTACGAAAAATTCTTGTAGGTTGGATGGATTTCTTATTTTGAGAAGCTGCAGGGGTTTAATGAAGTAGAGGTATTGGAGTTTAGTCATAATCTCACAGAAGGGTATTTGATGGTGCATGGGGTGAGGATTCCAGTGATGGAGGAAACCGTGGCTGCTGTGACAGGGTTTCCGACCACAAGAACAAGGTGGTTTAGCAGAAAAGCACATCTTCCCGAAGCAGATAAGGGTTTTCTCGTGGACGATGAGAAAGTTCAGACCAAGGGCCGAGGTGCAGATGTAAGTTCCTTACCAAAACCATGGGGGAAAGTATCAGAATTTGTAAAAAGGTACATTACACGCGAAGGAAGATATCAAGTAGTTTACTTTTCTGATTTTATCCTATTGTCACATTTAAGACATCAGAAGCTAATAAACATCCCTTATTTCCTTCTTCATGCCTTGCATAATATGGCTCACTTTGTCAAGAAATCAAGGAATCCCAAGAATTGTCTTTCCAATCACAGACTGATAGGGTTGTTGATTCGTAAAGGAATGGGAATTCCTAATGACCCATTACCTGAAGTGGAAGAACAACCAAATCCTATGCCTACTGTTATGACCAACCCAGAATAGCTAAACCAAATCCCTGGACCAAGTCATGAGCCTCATCCCTTGGCTGGAACAACAGTTAAAGCCCCCACTGTAACTGCCCGTAAGTCGACTCAAAGAAGAAATGAAAAACTAGAAGCAATTCTAACACCACTCAGAAAATCATTGACAGAGTTGAACCATAACAACTAAACCCTATGCCTGCAGTTGTTATTGAGCCAACAGTTGAAAACCCAATTGCTGGACCAAGTCATGAGCCTCATCCCTCGGTTGCAACAACTGTTGTTGAAGAACTCCCTCCTACTCCTAAAGCTAAGAAAAGGAAAACCCCTTATTCTGTCTTTACTTACCTAGGAAGAGAACTAGGTTAGCGAGGTCTACTGCAATAACAATTACAACCCCTGCTGTAATAGACAGTATGTCGACTTCATCTCATGTTGAACCAGGCGCACCTCAAAACACCCCTGTTGCTGCGACAAAGTGTTCTGATTTTGCTGATGCTCAGACCCTGCCTGATTTTGACATCAATAATAAAAACATGACTGAGCCACAAACTGATCCTATGGAGATACGTATACCAGGTTTTNGACAAAGATACCTATTCTATCTACTATATCAACAAGAACATGGCTCCTGCTGAGTTAAATTATACAGTTACAAAAAGAGAATTCTTGGCAGTAGTTTATGCGATCAATAAATTTAGGCATTATATCACTGGTTGTCCTAATTTTATTCATACTGATCATTCAACAATTAAATATTTTATGAATAAACCTATTACTAATGCTCGAGTAACAAGATGGTTGTTATTACTACAAGAATTTGACATCACTATAGTAGATAGACCAGGAAAAGAAAACGTGGTTGCTGATTTTCTCTCAAGATTGAATATAAATGATGATAATTCACCTGTAGATGATTCCTTTCCAGATGAACATTTGTTTGCAGTATCTTCTCACTCACCTTGGTATGTAGACATTGCTAATTATTTGGTTGCAGGGAAGGTACCTCCACATCTATCTCCCTGAGAAAGAAGGAAGATTATTTAGAAGAGTGCTCGATATAGTTGGATAGGGGGTTATCTTTTCTACACAGGCCTGGATCAAGAAATCAGGAGATGTGTGAGGGATGATGAAGTTTATGATCTGCTTAAAGCTTGCCATGATGACCCTTGTGGGGGTCATTTTGCTGATAAAAGGACTGGGCATAAAATTTTGAGGATGGACTATTTTTGGCCCACAATATTTCAAGATGCAAGGAAGTATGTCCAAGCTTGTGACAATTTCCAACAAATGGGTCAACAAAATCATAGGGATGAGATGCCTATCCAACCTCAAGTGGTGTTAGATCCTTTTGAGAGATGGGCCATGGATTTTGTAGGGCCCATTAACCCACCATCTAATCAGAAACTCTATATATTGGTCTGCACAGATTACATGACCAAGTGGGTAGAGCCAAAAGCACTCATCAGGGCCTCATAAGAAGTTGTCTTAGAATTTTTGTTTGAAGATATCTTTGTTAGGTTTGGATTTCCTAGAGAGTTAGTAACTGATGGGGGACCACCTTTCACATCACATAAGTTTGAAGCCCTACTCAGTAAATATCATGTTTTGCATATAACAACTTCTCCATACCATCCCCAATGTAATGGGTAGGTGGAAAGTACAAACAAAGTCATAGAAGTTATTATTACTAAGACAATGAGGGAACATCGTAGGGATTGGTCTAACAGATTGCATGAAGCTCTATGGGCTTATTGAACCACTTGGAGGAACACAATTGGTTTTTCTCCTTATGAACTTGTATATGGGAAGAGCATGTTTTTCCCATTGAGTTTAAGATCAAGACCCTAAGAACTGCATCAATAGTCAATCTCGACTTGACTATGACACAGAAGGCCAGACTGCAGCAACTAAATGAGCTGGATGAAAAGCGTTTGGACGCTATTCATAAAACGACAGTGATTCAACAACAAAGAACCAAGTGGCATGAAAGAGTTGTCAAGAATAAGTTATTCAAAAAGGGAGATTGGGATTTGTTGTATGATTCACGCTTTAAAGAATTTCAGGGTAAGTTGCGTACAAGATGGATGGGACATTACGAGGTAGACACTGTTTTTCCCAATGGGACAGTCAGGTTGATCACTATTGATGGATCCAATACATAGTTACTTGCAAATGGTCATCGCTTTCACCTGTATCACCGTCCACTTTCCAAGACAGAATTTAAATCCAGATGTATAACTGATATAGGTTATCAATTTTTAAAGGGAACATAGCTTTCTCCTTCCCCTTCTGAACCTTGGAACTTTTTTCTTTCAATAAAACCTTGTATATAAATAAACTGTGCGAATTTGAATTTTTCAGTTTCATCTTTTTAAATTTTTATGTTTCTGTTCTAATAAAATCAACCTAGAAGGGTATCAGGCAGTTACTTGTGTGCAGAGGGATTCATGAACAACAAGGTAGATTACAGCGAAAGGAGCCAAACGATTAGTTTTTTTTGAATTTTGAAAAACTTCCTAAAAACTAAGGAATTTTGTGTTCGACTGGGTTACATGATGTTACACCACTTTCCATGCTGTTACACCATGGTCATTTTACATGATGTTACACTTCTTCCCAACAAAATGGTCATTTTACATGTTGTTAAACCATTTTCCCGACTATTTTGTCTTACATGCTGTTAAACCATTTTCCCGACTATTTTGTCTTACATGTTGTTACACTCTATTCCGACAATTCAGTCGATTTACATGCTGCTACACCTAATTGCACCATTCCGGCCAAAATACATGTTGATACACCTACCGATGTTATTCCTTTTCACTATTTTACATACCGCTTCACCCATTGTTTTGCATTTCTGCTATTTTTCCATGCTGATACTCCATTAATATTTCCTGCTCTGCTATCTTTCCATGTTGAAACACTGTTGTTTTGTCATTTCCTCTACTATGTTTTCCACTCTCTCTGTCAGGAAATGTCGCTTCATCATTACTTGATTCCACATCCACAGATTTCCAGCTAGTCAACCAAAGAAAGGACTCCACCTCTGATCCACTTGTCATATCATCATTTCTCACGTTCCAGAGCCATCTCTCATCATTACAACTATTCCATGCAGATCATATGGCGGTTGGATAGTACAGTTACTCCGACAGATCGGTTTGTGCGGTACGTTATGAGGTACGTGACTAATCTTATGTGTCAAAGTAATGTAGATATGGAAACAAACTTTAATGTTTACCTTCCGGTTGTCCTTAATTCATTGCACCATGAGCCAATTAGATTAGTTGGGGGGGAAAGAAAATCTAATCCATCAAAATCCCATTTTATATGCACCTCCGCCACCTTTCGACCACACTTATTTTCACTGAGACACCATGTTATTTATGCAATCCTCATTCAAAATTGACGTGTCTCTAGTTTAGGTGTTGGTCTCTCCTCCTTTGTTCCTGTTTAGACACTAAAAAAACGTCATGGGAGGATCAGCTGTGAGGTATGAATCGAAAAATCTGGATGCATTACTACTATACCCAGATGTTTACGAAAAATTCTTGTAGGTTGGATGGATTTCTTATTTTGAGAAGCTGCAGGGGTTTAATGAAGTAGAGGTATTGGAGTTTAGTCATAATCTCACAGAAGGGTATTTGATGGTGCATGGGGTGAGGATTCCAGTGATGGAGGAAACCGTGGCTGCTGTGACAGGGTTTCCGACCACAAGAACAAGGTGGTTTAGCAGAAAAGCACATCTTCCCGAAGCAGATAAGGGTTTTCTCGTGGACGATGAGAAAGTTCAGACCAAGGGCCGAGGTGCAGATGTAAGTTCCTTACCAAAACCATGGGGGAAAGTATCAGAATTTGTAAAAAGGTACATTACACGCGAAGGAAGATATCAAGTAGTTTACTTTTCTGATTTTATCCTATTGTCACATTTAAGACATCAGAAGCTAATAAACATCCCTTATTTCCTTCTTCATGCCTTGCATAATATGGCTCACTTTGTCAAGAAATCAAGGAATCCCAAGAATTGTCTTTCCAATCACAGACTGATAGGGTTGTTGATTCGTAAAGGAATGGGAATTCCTAATGACCCATTACCTGAAGTGGAAGAACAACCAAATCCTATGCCTACTGTTATGACCAACCCAGAATAGCTAAACCAAATCCCTGGACCAAGTCATGAGCCTCATCCCTTGGCTGGAACAACAGTTAAAGCCCCCACTGTAACTGCCCGTAAGTCGACTCAAAGAAGAAATGAAAAACTAGAAGCAATTCTAACACCACTCAGAAAATCATTGACAGAGTTGAACCATAACAACTAAACCCTATGCCTGCAGTTGTTATTGAGCCAACAGTTGAAAACCCAATTGCTGGACCAAGTCATGAGCCTCATCCCTCGGTTGCAACAACTGTTGTTGAAGAACTCCCTCCTACTCCTAAAGCTAAGAAAAGGAAAACCCCTTATTCTGTCTTTACTTACCTAGGAAGAGAACTAGGTTAGCGAGGTCTACTGCAATAACAATTACAACCCCTGCTGTAATAGACAGTATGTCGACTTCATCTCATGTTGAACCAGGCGCACCTCAAAACACCCCTGTTGCTGCGACAAAGTGTTCTGATTTTGCTGATGCTCAGACCCTGCCTGATTTTGACATCAATAATAAAAACATGACTGAGCCACAAACTGATCCTATGGAGATACGTATACCAGGTTTTACCTTGTGCAAGGAACTTCAAGAAACCATTTTTTTAATTTAGGCCGAATGTAAACAAATTGCAGCAGAATCATCGGTTTCGCTTGATGATTATGTGCATCACTCATCGAGTGACGAAGTACAGATTATACAAGACCCCAACATTCCAGATTTTCCTCCTTGTCTGGTTGTTGAAGAACTCCCTCCTTCTCCTAAAGAAAAGAAAAGGAACACCCCTATTTTTGTCTCTACATTAACTAGGAGGAGAACTAGGTTAGCGAGGTCTACTGAAGTAGCAGTTGGATGGAAGAATATGGAACAGGAAATACACATTCTTCATCCATTATCCTCCATTGTTAAAACAATGACTGTTACACAAGAACCAGTCCCTTCCGACAACATGAATGTGACACAAGAACCAACCTCTTCCTAGAAATTAGCTGTTACACAAGAACCAACTGCCCAGGGAAAGACTGTCCCACAAGAACCGGTCATGCCAGAATTAGCTGTCACACAAGAACCAGTTGCCCAGGAAGAGACTGTCCCACAAGAACCAATCATGCCAGGATTAGCTGTTACAGAGGAACCAGTTACACAAAATAATGAGGATAATGACGATGTAGCACTTGCACAGCTATTTTCTCAAATTGAGAAGAAGATAAAGAGTACTGAAAATTCCAGGATTACTGAACTAATGAAGGAAAATGACAGCCTCAAAGCAGAGTTGGCTTCCCTAAAGAAGGAGTTGTAGGTTTCTCGACAGAGAAACCCAGATGAGTTAACCTTAGATATATTAGCACTGAAAACAACTGTTATGAATCAAAATAGAGAGCACATGTGCTATGAATGTGGTAATATTTATTTTCAAGCAGGGTATAAAATAATGAAAGTACCAGTGACTGGTCATGATGAAGAACCGACCATTTTTTCAGTCAAGAAGGAATAAGTATTACATGTATGAGAACATGTAGGTATCAGTGGATGGGACTCAGGTTTCATTTTCCTAGTTTTTGGATGCCTCATTCAGAGTATACACAGGGGTCAAAGGTCTCAAAAGCGGTCATTTGGAGATGGTAAGGAGTAGTGGATTCAGACTTGCAAATGAAGAATCTCATGATAGTTTTTTCTTAGCAATTTGCACTGGAGGAGTCACTTCCTTGACTCGGATTCAGAGTAAGGCTTGAATGTGGGTTGCATGAGGACATGGAATGCCTTCAGTTGGGGGGCATGTTAGGATCCATAAATGTCCCTTTTTCACTATATATTTTTCTCATTCAACCTTATCATTTCTATGCTAAAATGCTTAATATCATGTTTGCCAAGACTTTTTTCCCAAGGTATGAATCATTGATCTTGCTTTTGTATTCTTATTTACTTAACACGCTTGATTGGTAAACACGCTTGATTGGTATCATTTATCATATTTTATCCGTGAATGTTCAACTAATGATCAAAATGTGTAGAACAACCAAGTCTTGAAGAAAGATCATTGTTGTTACACCAGCTGCTATAACTGTGAACCAGTTTTGCATGTTGTTACGTGACTACAACAACTGCACACCTTTTTTGGAAGCTGTTACACTTGCTACAACATATGTCCACTGATCCTGGAAGTTGGTATATCATTCAAATCCGAATCTTGAAGACCGATCCTCAAGGCTGTTACACGTTTTGGCTCACGTTGGTGAGAAATATCATTTACAGATTTTGTAATGATGACAAATCTTTTATATCATACTAACAACTTGAGAATCTATGATTCTCAAGGATGTTCTGAGTCTGTTTCAACTGAATGACTCTGTCTTTAAATAACAGAGCTTTTGTAATCATTACGTACTGAAGATTAGCTGTGGAACATTGAAGTGAAGTGAAACATTTTGTATCTAAACATTCTAGCGATTTAATAAAGAAGTGATTTGATTTTCTCCAACCTACTGTAGTCTTTTCGAGTGGATTCAGTGAGAAGGAAAGGGCCCACCTTTCTCACAGACTCCCCTTTGTTTTGAGTTTTAGATTAACTACTTTGATTATTTACAGTTGTGTGATTTAACTATTTATGCATTTCTAGAATACATTTGCTGTTACAGTTAATGCACATCAGTGTGTCTCATGAGAGTTAGAAACAATTGTTGAATACTGCTGGAGAATTGCTTTGAAAGTTAATTCCTTTTCTGCATTAGATTAATCTCTGTTTTCAAGAAAAAGTAAATAGAAGTGTGAATTCCCTTTCAACAATTAGCACATAACTTATTTCTACAAGAGTAATATAGAAAATTAGAATAGATTAGATAATCCAGGATTCTTATACACTCATCAATTTCTACTACTGGAAATTAGATTTCAATTATGCAAGTGTGATTTCAATTCTGCANTGGTGCACGATTGGGCGTAGATATGCCTTTGAGTTCATCTTGTTGACATGCCACGTTGGAGGAACTCGTGTCCCGACAGGTCAACACCAGGTGGTTCCACATGGGATGGTACATGTGGCAAAGGTCCACATGGATGTGAAGTGGCCTTTGGCGAAGAAGGATTGGAAACTTTAGGAAGCCATAACTTTTGATCCTCATCTTGGTTTTGAGTACGGTTATAGTCATTGGAATTATCTTGATGATAAAATTCCATCTATGGGATCCGTTTTGAGAAAGGAATTAGGGTGAGGAAGAGGAAAGTTTGACATCTCACTAGACTAAGGAAGGGTTAGGGGGTTGGGTGTGTTACAAAGCGATGGATTCCATGTCAGATTGTGATGGGGGGGTGTGGACATACTACATCATATTGGAGCCCTAATTGCATATGAAATCATCTTGAAGCTTGACGTGTGTACCCTTGGAGTGGAGCACTTCACTTGGGTGAGCCTACATGTGTTTATTGTAGGTTGGTTGTAAGGGTATGGGCCAACATTTTATTGTTTGGCCTCCATTACCTCTCATATATAGAGGAAGGAGAGGGTCATTTCATAATCCTCGTCATCATACTCTTCTCTTTGCACTTGAGATTCTTGGAGTGATTCACTAAGGTTCATGAGGAAAACCTAGGAGAAGTTATACATGGGAGGAGGATGTCTTTGTTGGAAATTGATCTTGTGACTATGGTTTTCTCTTGTTAAGAAGACGACATTGGATATGATCATCATTATTCATCATATCTCATTATTCTTATCACTCTTGTGTTAGCGATATAATCAAGTGGATTGCATTGGTCATCTTTTGTCTCTTAGATATTCATTTGTTCTTGGTCTCTCTATCTTGGAGTCACTAGGACTTCTTGATCTTCTTGGACCATATTAAAGTCTAGGGTTAGAGTTTCATCTTGTTGATGGGTCAAAATGTCCCGCTCAACAATAAGGGGTTCACCCTAGTGAGAAGTTCCAATTAGACCGCTCCCCATTTGGTGTAGGGAATCCATATGGATTCTAACTTAGTAACCATTAATGATTAGAGTTTTACTAGTTCCAACCCAGTGCACCATTCATGGTTTTTGATCTAATATGTAAAATGAAAAATGCAAAACAAAAGGGTCTGAGAGAAACTAATGGAACAAGAAATTAAACATAAATCCAACCACATCAGCACCATTATATCTTGTAATTAGTTACTGAAAAAATAAGAACAGAAACAAGGGTATTCAGTAGCAAAACCCCAAATAATCTAAGATTAAAAGAACCAATCATAACTCTATGATTACATATTTAGATAAACATTCAAGGTAAACATAAGTAAGACAACCTAATTCTACACATGGAAATAATCTACAACCTAAAACTACATTTTTTACAATAGTTTAAATGCTTGGAAAAGGAATAGACAACCTAATTCTACACATGAAAATAATCTACAACATAAAACTACATTTTTTACAATAGTTTGAATGCTTGGAAAAGGAATAGACAACCTAATTTTACACATGAAAATAATCTACAACATAAAACTACATTTTTTACAATAGTTTGAATGCTTGTAAAAGGAATAAAGGTAGCTCCACACATTTGCAACACCAAAATCACAATGTTCTCCTAAACGGCTTGGCCAAAGATGGCTTCCATGTAAACATTCCTTAGAAGTAGTTATTTTCAATGCTAATCCAAAAATACTTTTATTCTTATCTTTTCACATTTATGAAACTGTTAAAAAATAACTACCTTTTTTTGACCCAAAGCCAAGTGGTCACTTATGTGTTCATTCAAGAGAATGGGGTGCTCTTGTTAGGTCACAAGTGTTTGATATATCTGAATTGTGGGTTGTTGAATATACCCTTGAATTATAGTGGAGCCAGTGAGATTGATCATTATAATTATTGAAATTTAAACTACTTTTTCTTTTCACATTGTGTCCTTTTAGCTTTTAACCTCCAGACAGTATAAAAAAGATGCCTCTAGTGATGTATCGACCATAGAATTCAAATTACTTTTGAATCCCACTACCAATACACCACCGACAACATTGAAAGGCATTGCATTCAATGCTGATTAACAGAGTGGATATTTCTCTCCATAAAAGAGTGGTACATTCAACATTCAAGATCAAAACCGTTCCCAATATAAATGTATATGATAACAACTAGTTGCTTCTTCATGGATACCAAAATGATTTGTGGTTCTTCATGGATACCAAAATGATCCGTCGTTCTTTAGGTTAGCCCGTTTTTGGGTTCCATGTGTCTTAACTAGCTTCAGACTCTTCATATCTAGATGATTCCTTTCCTCGTATTCAATAACCTCTCATTCATTAGAGTCTGCATATGAGCGAGGACATAAAAGCAAGTCCAAATTAAAAAATCTCGACATTAAATTGATATTAAAAAATGAGAGTATAAAACCAAGGTAATGGGTACATCCCCTGTAATGACAAGTTTCTGTAGGACTCAAAGTAAGTTTATGCATGTGGCATTCTCGTCAACAAATATCAATAATCCATGGCCAAGGGAGAACAAGGTGTTCAGTAAAACAATGCACATATGTAGCTGTAATAATTTTCTGTCTATCCATGAAAGCGAGTCATTGTATTGCAAAATACATAAAAGACATTGTGGTGAACATAGACCATCCATTGATTCACATATTCTATGATATGTTTCATAAAGAGGCAAGAGTAAACCAGGTAGGGATATCCCTTGGAGAATTGATACGAGGGTTTTGAGATGAAACTCTATGTTGTATTTGGTGAAAATGAAGAATAAGATACATCTTTCCTTGGAGGACTTCTTTGAGCAATTCATGCATGTTGGAGCTAGCTAGAGTTTTCATTGTTTTTCCTAGCTAGGGTTTTGTAGAGCTAGTGGATTGTACCAGTGTTGTGATAAGTCTATGGTATGTACAAAAACTTTATATTTTGCAAATTAATGACTTTTTTTGTCCAATACTTGTGTAATCTACAAATTTGATTTTTAGCCATCTATGTTATTCATGGTTTATAATTTCTAGCTATATATGTCTTGTTGATTTGACATAAGTTAAGGGAAATTATGTTAAGTGATTTAACATTATAATTGAAGAAGATAAGGTTTGTTTTATTTTTGTATTCATGGTTGTAACTAAGAGTTTTTGGATCTGGTTTATGCATGATAAAATTTCCCTCATGGACTAAAACTTATCTAAACACTTTGGTATCTTTTCTCCTTGAATTGCCTAGAAGTTTGGGTTGTTAAGGATTGAAATATTTTCCACTTACACTACTATTTTTTTCTATATCTCATAATAGTCCTAAGGTTGAATTCATAGGTTTAATACTTGGGAAACCTCTAGTTAAGAGGTGAAATTTCTAAATTCTAAATTTCAAGAAATTTCAACCATTCTGTTAAATAAGGATATTTTGAATTAGAATGGCTACTGAAGACCTCCCCCCACAATAGACAATATGGAAATAGATATAGAGTGGAGTTGTCTCCAAAATTTAGGCATTTTTGATGGATTATGGTGTAAGGAAAACCTCTAATAACTGAAAACCTAAAAAAATTGGGATTTAAGGACCGTCCATATGCTCTCTCTACCTCTTAGTAGGAGAAAAAATGAAGAACCTCTTTCTAGGCTACAAATTCACTCTATAAGTTTGGAGAATAACCTTTGAGAAATCAATATTAACAATCTCAACGCCTCATGATTGGTGGAAGATGCTCTTAACATGGCATGCTTGATACTTAGGAAACATGTTGTAGAAGCAACTACTTTGGAGAGCCAAGCATTCCCTCCCAAAATACTTATCTTGAACAATATGGATCACCAAGAACCACACCATATTTAGACAAGAATCCTCCACTCCCATAGGGGATGCCAATCAAGCTCAGGGACTTTTGCATGAGATGATATGATCCAATGAAATTGGTAAGACTTCCTTAGTCAATTTTTAAGTTGAGGACAAGAATTGGACCAAAGATCTCATTTCAAAACAACCAAATCACTCCAAGATTAAAAACAAGAAACCCAATCACTCTTCCAAATGGTAGCTCAAATTAGGTGGTCATGAATTTCATAAGTGGAGATCATAAATAAAAAAACATATCTTATTTCTTGATGGTGATTCAAAAGAAAAATCAAGGGTGGAAAGTGTGGGGTGGTCATCTATAACCTTGGTGGAAAAAAAGAATTAAAATATGATTGGGAATTAAACAACACAACCAATAACATGGTGGAATAAAAATTGATCTATCAAGGCCCAATTGCACTAAAGGGGAAAGGATTTTACCAAGAAACAATGGTTAGGGACTCCTGGATTATAATAAGGTCATTGTTCCATCTAATTCCTCTTCAAAATATTAGACGTCTCTACTCACCTAGTAGATCATTACATTGGTCACAAATTTTGACAATCTCGACTTATTTTAGGTCTTAAAAAACAAAGCGAGGAAGTCAATGCTCAAGCCAACCTAGGCACTAGGACGAATGAAGGTATACATAAACTAAATGGGGGCCTCTATAATTCATGCCCCTCCCATTATTTGGTCGTTCATTATGATAATGGTGTCATACTCCAATAGGTGTCCCATCATGCAGGTGAAAAGGGATGAGCAATTAAGACTCCCTTATTGTTCATTTCACCTCACTCTCCTCCCTTTGGCATGTGTGTTCATGTTTAGTACAATACATGTCTTGAAATTTGTGTGTGGGTTTATTTTTATGCGATTCTAGTTCAACGTCATTGCCAACCTCTTTTCTCTTGCTCCACTACTTGAGAATAACATCAAAGAAGGGTTTGGTTTAGTTATTATGATGCACTTTAACTAATTCACATCTTTTTCTAATATAAAATCTATCTATCTATTATTATTAAAACATACACATTAATTCTACAATATATGGAACCATAATTAAAATAATTTTTCACAATCAAAATACTAAATTGAATACACAATATCCTTCATCAATAACACAAAGTTAGCCTTTGCCAACAAGGGGAGTAATCATGTCAACACAATTGTTTTTTATATTGGACACCAATAGATAAGGATCTTAATTTTATATGGATTCATTAATTTAATATCAATAAGGGAAGTGCATCCAAAATGATTTTGTATATGATTTTTACTGGCCTAATGATCCAAAAGTTCTTGGATGTCAATTAGTTCTTAAGAAGACACTAAAATCCGATCAGATTTGGGAAATTAAGATCGTTATGACTATTTGTAAAATATCATGTGAAAACACTTATCCATAAACTTCATTAATTGATAATAACTTGTGGGGAGAAAAATGTTGAAAATGAGAGAAATATTAACAACAAATATCAAGTTACATCACACAAGTTGATAACAGAGTTCACCCATCTTGGGTTACGTCTCTGGTTCCACTTCAAAATGAGAGACCACTCTATTAATGCTCACATTTTTGATACAATAATGAATCGAACTTGTGTTTTTAAAATGTCCTTCTAATATGCTACTCAACCCTAGAAACATAGGTCACCATTGAATTCCTCTCGAAATTCTAAGAAGAACGAGCATAAAATTGCCCATATTCGAACACAGTGTTCAAGGACCCTCCTTGGCATGCAATTCAAGACAAAGGTACAACTCTTGTACTTGTCCAAATTCCCACCTCGGGATTCCTGCTAGACTGAAAGATCTCCCTGACATGAAAAATGATGCCCATACAATGGCTAGGCATGTGGATTTTATAGGCTAGGTCAAGGGGTTCGAACCCCACCCGACTCCATAGATTCCTGGAGCAAACTTAAATACAACGATTCCTATTTGTTTTAACAAATGGTATGGTTGGCGCAATGATTAGAGCATATAGTTAAGTCATTGGAATGTTCCCGTGGAGGTCGGTGGTTCAAACCTTGCCAAGCCCAAACAACTTTTATACCCCTTAGCCAATATTGGCCAACCGAAGAGTGCCACATGACACTCTTTGGTTGGTTCACATGTTGTACATTCAACGTCACGTCAACGCACAGTAAACTTGCCTACGTCAACTTCCACCTATCAGTGCCAAATCATCATCGTACTTCCATGTCACTATACATTCTTCCATGTGTCACCCTTTCAATGGTGCCACTTGGACCGTACATATGCCACATGACAACTCTTTACTGGTCCAACTCGGTGTCGAAAATTCCAAAATCGAGTGACATGTGGTAGCCTCTCGTATTTCCACGTTATCCTGTGGGCCTGCCACATGTCCTGCCCTGTTGACTTTTTTCCTATTGGTCAAAATATTCAGAATATCATAACTTCTTCATACAATGTCCATTTGAGGTGTTTTATGCACCATTAGAAATCTCTCGTCGAGCTCTATGCAATGAATTCATTTTCATTATCATTTGAGATGATTAAATTTTGAACATTTGGGATCCTCCTGGATCACACCTCCCCACTAAAGAACGTTTGGGCCTCCAAAAATTTTGATTACTCAACAACTTAGTGATGATAAAGATTTATCTCTTCCACCTTGCTGAAATACACTTCATTTGATCTTCATACTAGAACTGATATCCGTATTCAATCTCCATCTTGGACTTCCATCTCGGATCATCAACTTGGATCTCCATCTTGGAATCTCCATCTTGGAATAATCTCCATCTTGGACCTCCATATTGAATTTCCATCTTGGATTTCCATCTTGGATCTCCATCTTGGATCTTCAGCTTAGACCTCCATCTTGAATCTCCATCTTGGACTTCCATCTTGAATCTCCATCTTGGATCTTCATATTGGATACGAATTTGCTCCATATTGGACTTGATCATTCTGGTTCTGGTCATGCCATGGCCATCTTGAATTCACTATTATTGTATTGCCTGATGTATCTATTGGATCCTCTGAATGAACTTCTTGTTCATTTCCTTCACTCGCTTCTCTGAAAGAAAAACCAAAACATGTTTTCCCAAGCAACTGTATTGTTTGAATCGCTTCTTTACAAGGCATTAATAATACATCATACATGAACATGGAATTTACATAACATATTTATTATGTATATAGAATAAATCATACATTATACTTATTTCACTCTTTTAATAATTATTCTACCTCCTTACTTCATACAAAGAAGATTATTTCTTTACTAGATCTAGGAAGATATGGCATAACGACGATGCTTTTCCTACTCCCGATATACATGTCAAATGTCTTCAACATCACATTCTTTCATTCTTTCATCTTTGTACTTCAGAACAAGAATGATATTACTTGGAAATTTGACCCACATGTATTCCATCATCTGATAATAGAAAACATTGCAGTAGTTGTCTTCAATGCTGCTAAAGAAAGGCTTAGAAATCCCTACAAGACCCCTCCCACTCTCGCAATTCTCCTAGAGTGGCTAATAAATCCCTCTATTACAACAATGGAAACATGATTTGGAGGTGTTACATATGAATGCTAACTTTGTTATTTACAAATGATAAACATCAATGTCCCATTTTAGGTTGCTTCCCCAAAAATGATAACCAGAACTGTTCCACTGCAGGCTGCTTTCCCGTAATGGAATAGAAGTCTTTTAGTTGTTTTCCTCTGATGCCGACACTGACTCTGAATCCTAGAATTCATTGGATCTAATTATAGGTAGACCAAGCAACCTATATAATCTCCAAAAGTCTGGTTCATTAAAAAATGAAGTGAGGATATTGTCGCCTCACTTGTCCAATATCATCCATCCATCCTGCTTGGATAATGAGCACCTGAATCATCACAATAATAATGAAGAATGAAACAACATTGTTGACCAAGTTAACCATTCCCTTAAATTCACAAACTCTACCATTTATTGCTGCAACTACTAAACAACTCCACTGATTAGTAATAAACTGAACAACAAAATTGAATATACATATGTGAAAGAGAATGGACCATCAACATATTTTCCCTTATTAACAGGAACAACATCAACCAAAGGATCTTCTTTAATTCCAACCATAGGTTGTAAACTTGAATCCTAGATACTAGCATTAACTAGCATTTTCACATGCCCTATAATGACAATAGTCAAATTAGTATTCATCTGATGAGCCCTCACAATGAACTCAATCCCATCCTTGAAAAGATGATACTTGTTCTATTCCCTGTAGAAAATGGCCTTCCTGTCATACAAGTATGGAATTCCCAAAACCATCCCGCAAATGTCAAGTGGAACCATGTCTAACTCTACCTCATCAATGAAATTGGATGTGATCTCAAATCCTAACTTGCATTGTTTAGTTACCTATGACTGAGCATTATCACAAATCCAAGCCAAAGGATATGGTCTCAAATGAGGCCTAGTTTCCAAACCCAAATTCTTAACAACTTGCTCTGAAATAAGATTTATTTATGATCCACTATCAACAAGTGTATCAATCTTAGTGTGCTTTGAGATAACTCGTAAATGAAACATGTCATTTATTTTCCTTCCATTAGGGATTAATTTAAACTTTGTAGAAGAAGTATGTGAATTGAAACTAGCAACATAAAATATACCTTTAATGCCCATAGTTGTAAATTTAGAATTTGATCCAAGATCATGAACTATGGCTCTGGCCTTTTGTGTACCCTTTTCCTTGAACTTCTTTGGTAGCCTCTCTGGATGCAACTTCCAACATGTTGCCTCCTCATGTCCTTTCTTCTTGCAATGAGAACATTTAGGCTTCTCTTCTTTTTTTCCCTTCAACTGTTTCTCGAAGTTATGTGGCTTTCCTTTGCTTTTACCACCAGTTCCCTTGGCCTTCTTTCGATCTTCGTACATTTCTTCCACCATGGCCTTCACTGCCATGAATGTAGAAAAAAATTCCTCTTTAGTACCAAAAGGATTTGTATTAGAAGAATCCTCGTCTTTTGTTGAATCCATTTCTTACTTTTGAAATGCATGCCTCGAACTAATCTCAGGAATGTACTCTTCAACTATCCCTCACGAAGCTTGAGTTTGGATGCCATAAGCATTCACTTGCAAATAAATGTCAAACCAACTCTGATACCAACTTGATCCGAAAATCCTTAGATGTCAATTAGTTCTTAAGTAGACACTAACATCCATCTGGATTCGAGAAATTAAGATCATTGTGACTATTTGCAAAATATCATGTGAAAATGCTTATTTATCCATAAACTTCATTAACTAATAATAACTTGCAGAAAGAAACATGATGAAAATAATATAAATATTAACAACAAATATCAAGACACATTACACAAATTGGTAACGTAGTTCACTCATCTTCGGCTACGTCTCCAGGTCCACTTCAAAACAAGAGACTGCTCTATTAATGCTCAAATGCTTGATACAATAATGACTCGAACTTGTGTTTTTACAATGATCTTCTAATATGCTTCTCAACCCCAGAAACAAAGGTTACCATTGAATTCCTCTTGAAATTCTGAGAAGAATGAGTATAAAGTTTCCCATATTTGGACACAATGTTCAAGGACCCTCCTTGGCATGCACTTCGAGACAAAGGTACAACTGTACTTGTCCACATTCCCACATCGAGATTCATGCCAGACTGATAGAACTCCCTGACACACAAAAATATTCCCATACAATGTCTAGGCGTGTGGCTTTTATATGCTAGGTAGGGGGGGTCGAACCCCACCTGACTCCATAAATTCCTGGAGCAAACTTAAATACAATGACTCCCATTTGTTTTAACAAACTATATGGTTGGCACAATGGTCAGAACATATAGTTAAGTCGTTGGAATATTCCTATGGAGGTCATGGGTGCAAACCCTGTCGATCCCAAACAACTTTTATATCCCTTAGCCAATATTGGCCAACTGGAGAGTGCCACGTGGCACTCTTTGGTTGGTTCACCTGTTGTACATTCAACACCACGTCAGTGCACATTCAACTTGCCTACGTCAACTGCTGCTTTTTAATGCTACGTCATCATCGTACTGGCACCTATCACTTTCCACTTCACTGTACGACCTGCCGCATGTCACCCTTTTAGTGGTGCCACATGGACCATATAGATGCCACATGGTAAGTTTTTATTGGTTCAATTGGGTGTCGAAAATGACAAAACTGAGTGACATGTGGCAACCTATCGAGCTGGAACATCGACATGATTTCATCATGAAGTCACCTTGTGCCCTGTCATCTGTATGTATGGCCATGTGGTAGCTTGTGGGTTTGCCACGTGTCCTACCCTGTTTGACTTTTTGCCTATTGGTCAAAATATTCAAAACATCGTAACTTATTCATATGACGTCTATTTGAGGCGATTTACATGCCGCTGGAAATATCTCGTCGAGATCTACGCAATGAAGTCATTTTCATTAGTATTTGAGATGATCAATTTTTGAGCATTCTTGATCCTCCTGGATCACCTAGTACCTCTTATTGATAGCCAAAACTGCAACATTTTTAGTCCCTGCCTCTTCCAGGGACTATATCTTTTGGTCACGTAGTCAAATTACGTTAAACTTATATGATACACCCCAAATTCACAATGATATCTAAAGTTTGTTTGAAATTGCTTTAAAAACACAATTATTTTTCTATTTACTAAATTTTACAAACACAATTTTTGATTGGTTGATGTAACTTTTTTTTCTTGTTTTGTGTAATTTATTTTTTGGATTGTCAAAATTAACAAATGAATTTAACACAAAAAACTTGTGAGTGGTTAGCCAGTCAGGCTCTAACAATACTATAGGAACAATAATGCAATTGAGGCTCCTTTGCATCTCACAGCTCTCTGAGGCTCTGACCTTGACATCCAGATTAGTGCAGTGAATTCCAAGGCTCTAACATTGACATGCATCACTACCACAACCATCCACTTCCACTTGGTATGGTAATCTACACGCATTAAGCAATGCACATCTTGTTGTCAACTCTGGAGATACATGTCCTACAATCATTAGATGATAATAGCACAAGAAGCTCCTAGACATTGATTGCATCTAGACACATAGGGGAATACGAGATACAATATGAAGAAAAAGAAAAGGAGTAGAGGGTGTGCATTAAACCCAAATGAAAACTCACCTATATGAATTTGTAGAGGTTTAATACTGGAAAAAAATCAGGAAGGATCGACATGTTTTTAGTTCATGATCATCTACATAAGTCAGGATAAAGAAAATGTTGGTTTTCTACAAGGGAAAATCTCCCAAAGGAGAGAAAACCAAATGGGTAATGTTCTCACGTTATCCCTTGCCCAAAAATTGCAAGGTACATTAATACAATTCATACTATACACTCTCATATTGTATATTCAGTAACGGTTTATACATTCTTCTGACACTAGGTTTATACACTTTAAAAAAACAAAAATATTCATATAGAGTTGCAAGTGTGATTTTAGAGTGCAAATTCTCAAACAATTTATTAAAGAAAACAAATAAATTCATATGGATTTATAATTGTCTTTAAAATTGGTAAGAAATATTTGAATAATAGCATTCCTTAGCACTACCAAAAGTAATTGCTAATATTAGATACTTGACAGGTCTACATAAATTGTAAATGCACCACTCTAAATGCAACAAACAAAACTTAAACAAAACTTAAGAAATATTCTACACTAGATGCAACAAGCTCCTTTGTTGAATCGTTGGTGTGTTGCCTTGCAAGAGGGAATTTGGGCAACAATCCCTTAACTGGATCACTCACACTAAACATAGAATTGGCTATAGCTACAGACATGGTTGCAATGAAGTTGATATCTTCCTTTATTGAAGCCACATAATCATGCTTGATTGAAGAATAATTAACCAACACAGATAATGAGAAATTAGAAGTACTATCTACATCATAGACAATATATATTTTTCGTTGTTGCATGTGTTATGTAACAACAAACCACATATTCATAAAATTTGCAACATTTTCTAATGAAGCCATGGCACAAGGTTTAGTAATGAACTTTCCTCATTGAGCAAAAGAATTGTCTAAAGAAGCAAATATAAGAAAAGTTAAATGTTAAACCAGAAAACAATATCTCTCAAATTGCGTGAAAATTGAAAACTAANTTAGGCATTTTTGATGGATTATGGTGTAAGGAAAACCTCTAATAACTGAAAACCTAAAAAAATTGGGATTTAAGGACCGTCCATATGCTCTCTCTACCTCTTAGTAGGAGAAAAAATGAAGAACCTCTTTCTAGGCTACAAATTCACTCTATAAGTTTGGAGAATAACCTTTGAGAAATCAATATTAACAATCTCAACGCCTCATGATTGGTGGAAGATGCTCTTAACATGGCATGCTTGATACTTAGGAAACATGTTGTAGAAGCAACTACTTTGGAGAGCCAAGCATTCCCTCCCAAAATACTTATCTTGAACAATATGGATCACCAAGAACCACACCATATTTAGACAAGAATCCTCCACTCCCATAGGGGATGCCAATCAAGCTCAGGGACTTTTGCATGAGATGATATGATCCAATGAAATTGGTAAGACTTCCTTAGTCAATTTTTAAGTTGAGGACAAGAATTGGACCAAAGATCTCATTTCAAAACAACCAAATCACTCCAAGATTAAAAACAAGAAACCCAATCACTCTTCCAAATGGTAGCTCAAATTAGGTGGTCATGAATTTCATAAGTGGAGATCATAAATAAAAAAACATATCTTATTTCTTGATGGTGATTCAAAAGAAAAATCAAGGGTGGAAAGTGTGGGGTGGTCATCTATAACCTTGGTGGAAAAAAAGAATTAAAATATGATTGGGAATTAAACAACACAACCAATAACATGGTGGAATAAAAATTGATCTATCAAGGCCCAATTGCACTAAAGGGGAAAGGATTTTACCAAGAAACAATGGTTAGGGACTCCTGGATTATAATAAGGTCATTGTTCCATCTAATTCCTCTTCAAAATATTAGACGTCTCTACTCACCTAGTAGATCATTACATTGGTCACAAATTTTGACAATCTCGACTTATTTTAGGTCTTAAAAAACAAAGCGAGGAAGTCAATGCTCAAGCCAACCTAGGCACTAGGACGAATGAAGGTATACATAAACTAAATGGGGGCCTCTATAATTCATGCCCCTCCCATTATTTGGTCGTTCATTATGATAATGGTGTCATACTCCAATAGGTGTCCCATCATGCAGGTGAAAAGGGATGAGCAATTAAGACTCCCTTATTGTTCATTTCACCTCACTCTCCTCCCTTTGGCATGTGTGTTCATGTTTAGTACAATACATGTCTTGAAATTTGTGTGTGGGTTTATTTTTATGCGATTCTAGTTCAACGTCATTGCCAACCTCTTTTCTCTTGCTCCACTACTTGAGAATAACATCAAAGAAGGGTTTGGTTTAGTTATTATGATGCACTTTAACTAATTCACATCTTTTTCTAATATAAAATCTATCTATCTATTATTATTAAAACATACACATTAATTCTACAATATATGGAACCATAATTAAAATAATTTTTCACAATCAAAATACTAAATTGAATACACAATATCCTTCATCAATAACACAAAGTTAGCCTTTGCCAACAAGGGGAGTAATCATGTCAACACAATTGTTTTTTATATTGGACACCAATAGATAAGGATCTTAATTTTATATGGATTCATTAATTTAATATCAATAAGGGAAGTGCATCCAAAATGATTTTGTATATGATTTTTACTGGCCTAATGATCCAAAAGTTCTTGGATGTCAATTAGTTCTTAAGAAGACACTAAAATCCGATCAGATTTGGGAAATTAAGATCGTTATGACTATTTGTAAAATATCATGTGAAAACACTTATCCATAAACTTCATTAATTGATAATAACTTGTGGGGAGAAAAATGTTGAAAATGAGAGAAATATTAACAACAAATATCAAGTTACATCACACAAGTTGATAACAGAGTTCACCCATCTTGGGTTACGTCTCTGGTTCCACTTCAAAATGAGAGACCACTCTATTAATGCTCACATTTTTGATACAATAATGAATCGAACTTGTGTTTTTAAAATGTCCTTCTAATATGCTACTCAACCCTAGAAACATAGGTCACCATTGAATTCCTCTCGAAATTCTAAGAAGAACGAGCATAAAATTGCCCATATTCGAACACAGTGTTCAAGGACCCTCCTTGGCATGCAATTCAAGACAAAGGTACAACTCTTGTACTTGTCCAAATTCCCACCTCGGGATTCCTGCTAGACTGAAAGATCTCCCTGACATGCAAAATGATGCCCATACAATGGCTAGGCATGTGGATTTTATAGGCTAGGTCAAGGGGGTCGAACCCCACCCGACTCCATAGATTCCTGGAGCAAACTTAAATACAACGATTCCTATTTGTTTTAACAAATGGTATGGTTGGCGCAATGATCAGAGCATATAGTTAAGTCATTGGAATGTTCCCGTGGAGGTCGGTGGTTCAAACCTTTCCAAGCCCAAACAACTTTTATACCCCTTAGCCAATATTGGCCAACCGAAGAGTGCCACATGACACTCTTTGGTTGGTTCACATGTTGTACATTCAACGTCATGTCAGCGCATAGTAAACCTGCCTACGTCAACTTCCACCTATCAGTGCCAAATCATCATCGTACTTCCATGTCACTATACATCCTTCCATGTGTCACCCTTTCAATGGTGCCACTTGGACCGTACATATGCCACATGACAACTCTTTACTGGTCCAACTCGGTGTCGAAAATGCCAAAATCGAGTGACATGTGGTAGCCTCTCGTATTTCCACGTTATCCTGTGGGCCTGCCACGTGTCCTTCCCTGTTTGACTTTTTTCCTATTGGTCAAAATATTCAGAATATCATAACTTCTTCATACAATGTCCATTTGAGGTGTTTTATGCACCATTAGAAATCTCTCATCGAGATCTATGCAATGAATTCATTTTCATTAGCATTTGAGATGATTAATTTTTGAACATTTGGGATCCTCCTGGATCACACCTCCCCACTAAAGAACGTTTGGGCCTCCAAAAGTTTGGATTACTCAACAACTTAGTGATGATAAAGATTTATCTCTTCCACCTTGCTGAAATACACTTCATTTGATATTCATACTAGAACTGATATCCGTATTCAATCTCCATCTTGGACTTCCATCTTGGATCATCAACTTGGATCTCCATCTTGGACCTCCATATTGAATTTCCATCTTGGATTTCCATCTTGGATCTCCATCTTGGATCTTCAGCTTAGACCTCCATTTTGAATCTCCATCTTGGACTTCCATCTTGAATCTCCATCTTGGATCTTCATCTTGGATACGAATTTCCTCCATATTGGACTTGATCATTCTGGTTCTGGTCATGCCATGGCCATCTTGAATTCACTATTATTGTATTGCCTGATGTATCTATTGGATCCTCTGAATGAACTTCTTGTTCATTTCCTTCACTCGCTTCTCTGAAAGAAAAACCAAAACATGTTTTCCCAAGCAACTGTATTGTTTGAATCGCTTCTTTACAAGGCATTAATAATACATCATACATGAACATGGAATTTACATAACATATTTATTATGTATATAGAATAAATCATACATTATACTTATTTCACTCTTTTAATAATTATTCTACCTCCTTACTTCATACAAAGAAGATTATTTCTTTACTAGATCTAGGAAGATATGGCATAACGACGATGCTTTTCCTACTCCCGATATACATGTCAAATGTCTTCAACATCACATTCTTTCATTCTTTCATCTTTGTACTTCAGAACAAGAATGATATTACTTGGAAATTTGACCCACATGTATTCCATCATCTGATAATAGAAAACATTGCAGTAGTTGTCTTCAATGCTGCTAAAGAAAGGCTTAGAAATCCCTACAAGACCCCTCCCACTCTCGCAATTCTCCTAGAGTGGCTAATAAATCCCTCTATTACAACAATGGAAACATGATTTGGAGGTGTTACATATGAATGCTAACTTTGTTATTTACAAATGATAAACATCAATGTCCCATTTTAGGTTGCTTCCCCAAAAATGATAACCAGAACTGTTCCACTGCAGGCTGCTTTCCCGTAATGGAATAGAAGTCTTTTAGTTGTTTTCCTCTGATGCCGACACTGACTCTGAATCCTAGAATTCATTGGATCTAATTATAGGTAGACCAAGCAACCTATATAATCTCCAAAAGTCTGGTTCATTAAAAAATGAAGTGAGGATATTGTCGCCTCACTTGTCCAATATCATCCATCCATCCTGCTTGGATAATGAGCACCTGAATCATCACAATAATAATGAAGAATGAAACAACATTGTTGACCAAGTTAACCATTCCCTTAAATTCACAAACTCTACCATTTATTGCTGCAACTACTAAACAACTCCACTGATTAGTAATAAACTGAACAACAAAATTGAATATACATATGTGAAAGAGAATGGACCATCAACATATTTTCCCTTATTAACAGGAACAACATCAACCAAAGGATCTTCTTTAATTCCAACCATAGGTTGTAAACTTGAATCCTAGATACTAGCATTAACTAGCATTTTCACATGCCCTATAATGACAATAGTCAAATTAGTATTCATCTGATGAGCCCTCACAATGAACTCAATCCCATCCTTGAAAAGATGATACTTGTTCTATTCCCTGTAGAAAATGGCCTTCCTGTCATACAAGTATGGAATTCCCAAAACCATCCCGCAAATGTCAAGTGGAACCATGTCTAACTCTACCTCATCAATGAAATTGGATGTGATCTCAAATCCTAACTTGCATTGTTTAGTTACCTATGACTGAGCATTATCACAAATCCAAGCCAAAGGATATGGTCTCAAATGAGGCCTAGTTTCCAAACCCAAATTCTTAACAACTTGCTCTGAAATAAGATTTATTTATGATCCACTATCAACAAGTGTATCAATCTTAGTGTGCTTTGAGATAACTCGTAAATGAAACATGTCATTTATTTTCCTTCCATTAGGGATTAATTTAAACTTTGTAGAAGAAGTATGTGAATTGAAACTAGCAACATAAAATATACCTTTAATGCCCATAGTTGTAAATTTAGAATTTGATCCAAGATCATGAACTATGGCTCTGGCCTTTTGTGTACCCTTTTCCTTGAACTTCTTTGGTAGCCTCTCTGGATGCAACTTCCAACATGTTGCCTCCTCATGTCCTTTCTTCTTGCAATGAGAACATTTAGGCTTCTCTTCTTTTTTTCCCTTCAACTGTTTCTCGAAGTTATGTGGCTTTCCTTTGCTTTTACCACCAGTTCCCTTGGCCTTCTTTCGATCTTCGTACATTTCTTCCACCATGGCCTTCACTGCCATGAATGTAGAAAAAAATTCCTCTTTAGTACCAAAAGGATTTGTATTAGAAGAATCCTCGTCTTTTGTTGAATCCATTTCTTACTTTTGAAATGCATGCCTCGAACTAATCTCAGGAATGTACTCTTCAACTATCCCTCACGAAGCTTGAGTTTGGATGCCATAAGCATTCACTTGCAAATAAATGTCAAACCAACTCTGATACCAACTTGATCCGAAAATCCTTAGATGTCAATTAGTTCTTAAGTAGACACTAACATCCATCTGGATTCGAGAAATTAAGATCATTGTGACTATTTGCAAAATATCATGTGAAAATGCTTATTTATCCATAAACTTCATTAACTAATAATAACTTGCAGAAAGAAACATGATGAAAATAATATAAATATTAACAACAAATATCAAGACACATTACACAAATTGGTAACGTAGTTCACTCATCTTCGGCTACGTCTCCAGGTCCACTTCAAAACAAGAGACTGCTCTATTAATGCTCAAATGCTTGATACAATAATGACTCGAACTTGTGTTTTTACAATGATCTTCTAATATGCTTCTCAACCCCAGAAACAAAGGTTACCATTGAATTCCTCTTGAAATTCTGAGAAGAATGAGTATAAAGTTTCCCATATTTGGACACAATGTTCAAGGACCCTCCTTGGCATGCACTTCGAGACAAAGGTACAACTGTACTTGTCCACATTCCCACATCGAGATTCATGCCAGACTGATAGAACTCCCTGACACACAAAAATATTCCCATACAATGTCTAGGCGTGTGGCTTTTATATGCTAGGTAGGGGGGGTCGAACCCCACCTGACTCCATAAATTCCTGGAGCAAACTTAAATACAATGACTCCCATTTGTTTTAACAAACTATATGGTTGGCACAATGGTCAGAACATATAGTTAAGTCGTTGGAATATTCCTATGGAGGTCATGGGTGCAAACCCTGTCGATCCCAAACAACTTTTATATCCCTTAGCCAATATTGGCCAACTGGAGAGTGCCACGTGGCACTCTTTGGTTGGTTCACCTGTTGTACATTCAACACCACGTCAGTGCACATTCAACTTGCCTACGTCAACTGCTGCTTTTTAATGCTACGTCATCATCGTACTGGCACCTATCACTTTCCACTTCACTGTACGACCTGCCGCATGTCACCCTTTTAGTGGTGCCACATGGACCATATAGATGCCACATGGTAAGTTTTTATTGGTTCAATTGGGTGTCGAAAATGACAAAACTGAGTGACATGTGGCAACCTATCGAGCTGGAACATCGACATGATTTCATCATGAAGTCACCTTGTGCCCTGTCATCTGTATGTATGGCCATGTGGTAGCTTGTGGGTTTGCCACGTGTCCTACCCTGTTTGACTTTTTGCCTATTGGTCAAAATATTCAAAACATCGTAACTTATTCATATGACGTCTATTTGAGGCGATTTACATGCCGCTGGAAATATCTCGTCGAGATCTACGCAATGAAGTCATTTTCATTAGTATTTGAGATGATCAATTTTTGAGCATTCTTGATCCTCCTGGATCACCTAGTACCTCTTATTGATAGCCAAAACTGCAACATTTTTAGTCCCTGCCTCTTCCAGGGACTATATCTTTTGGTCACGTAGTCAAATTACGTTAAACTTATATGATACACCCCAAATTCACAATGATATCTAAAGTTTGTTTGAAATTGCTTTAAAAACACAATTATTTTTCTATTTACTAAATTTTACAAACACAATTTTTGATTGGTTGATGTAACTTTTTTTTCTTGTTTTGTGTAATTTATTTTTTGGATTGTCAAAATTAACAAATGAATTTAACACAAAAAACTTGTGAGTGGTTAGCCAGTCAGGCTCTAACAATACTATAGGAACAATAATGCAATTGAGGCTCCTTTGCATCTCACAGCTCTCTGAGGCTCTGACCTTGACATCCAGATTAGTGCAGTGAATTCCAAGGCTCTAACATTGACATGCATCACTACCACAACCATCCACTTCCACTTGGTATGGTAATCTACACGCATTAAGCAATGCACATCTTGTTGTCAACTCTGGAGATACATGTCCTACAATCATTAGATGATAATAGCACAAGAAGCTCCTAGACATTGATTGCATCTAGACACATAGGGGAATACGAGATACAATATGAAGAAAAAGAAAAGGAGTAGAGGGTGTGCATTAAACCCAAATGAAAACTCACCTATATGAATTTGTAGAGGTTTAATACTGGAAAAAAATCAGGAAGGATCGACATGTTTTTAGTTCATGATCATCTACATAAGTCAGGATAAAGAAAATGTTGGTTTTCTACAAGGGAAAATCTCCCAAAGGAGAGAAAACCAAATGGGTAATGTTCTCACGTTATCCCTTGCCCAAAAATTGCAAGGTACATTAATACAATTCATACTATACACTCTCATATTGTATATTCAGTAACGGTTTATACATTCTTCTGACACTAGGTTTATACACTTTAAAAAAACAAAAATATTCATATAGAGTTGCAAGTGTGATTTTAGAGTGCAAATTCTCAAACAATTTATTAAAGAAAACAAATAAATTCATATGGATTTATAATTGTCTTTAAAATTGGTAAGAAATATTTGAATAATAGCATTCCTTAGCACTACCAAAAGTAATTGCTAATATTAGATACTTGACAGGTCTACATAAATTGTAAATGCACCACTCTAAATGCAACAAACAAAACTTAAACAAAACTTAAGAAATATTCTACACTAGATGCAACAAGCTCCTTTGTTGAATCGTTGGTGTGTTGCCTTGCAAGAGGGAATTTGGGCAACAATCCCTTAACTGGATCACTCACACTAAACATAGAATTGGCTATAGCTACAGACATGGTTGCAATGAAGTTGATATCTTCCTTTATTGAAGCCACATAATCATGCTTGATTGAAGAATAATTAACCAACACAGATAATGAGAAATTAGAAGTACTATCTACATCATAGACAATATATATTTTTCGTTGTTGCATGTGTTATGTAACAACAAACCACATATTCATAAAATTTGCAACATTTTCTAATGAAGCCATGGCACAAGGTTTAGTAATGAACTTTCCTCATTGAGCAAAAGAATTGTCTAAAGAAGCAAATATAAGAAAAGTTAAATGTTAAACCAGAAAACAATATCTCTCAAATTGCGTGAAAATTGAAAACTAA
>JZKD02S1640934.1:51942-62363 GCA_000966675.3 Picea glauca | reverse complement strand
GTGGTTTTAAGTTATAGGAGATAAAAGCTAGGAATGTCTTAAATCGTCTATATATCTAGTGATTGGTATCTCTATGAATTCATGCATCATTATTTATTACTATTAATACAAAAATTTATGTAACTCATCCCAACAAGTTTAGAAAACCTTGATCCTAAACTCATCCCTTCAATTGCTTCAATCGTAGTCACTTGAGGATTATGACATACTCGTCCCTTTAATATATTGGTATTGTCAATTAAACTTACGAGTCATTTGTTAGAATGAGCCATTATTAATTAAAATAATTTAGAGGAATCAAATCTCTCGAGGTACAAACATTTTTTAGAGTGCAAAACTTGAGAAAAGGTTAAAGGTTTGCACCTCAAGAGATTTGATCCCTTTGGGTGCTTGAAATGTAACATCACATCATGAATATTGAACATGTCAAAAGAGGGATTTGAACTTGGGTGGGGAGGATAACAATTCTTCTTCTCAACCACCCAAGCTATACCCAATTGATGATGATGATGATGATATATATATATATATATATATATATATATATATATATATATATATATATATATATCATTTGGTTCACGACATCAGATATCGATGTTCGCTACGTCCACGAATAACCCCCTCGAAATCTGTGAGAGAACATGGGGAAGCTGGGCATTTTTCAGAATATTGGGGGCTCAACAACAAGAGCATATTATAGACCCATTTTAAGGGCACAACATGTCACTCACAAGCAATTGAACATGGGCGGGAAGGGTAAAAAACATTCCTCCGAACCACCCAAGCTACATCCAATGGAAAATGTGTATATATATAAACACTAGTCTAAAGGGTTAGTTCAACTAGTTGTTGCTAGTGTTGTCGGACATTTAGCTAGTTTTTTTTCCAATGGGTGCCTGGTTTGAATTCCCTTGGGTTAGGAACACTAGTGTATATTAATAGAGATTCCAACCATGAATGTTGGGAAGCATCCCTTGGGTTTCCTTGTAAATTTTTCCTTGGAAAACAAATCTCTGTGGGCCAGCTTGAGTGGTTGAGTACTTTGAGCTTCATATAGGAGGTCTCGAGGTTGATCCCTTGCATTGGATGCATTTTTTGCATGCCTCACTCGATATCCTCACCAAAGTCAAGCTATAATCAAAGCCAATGGGTTTACACTAGGTACAATCTGCAAAATGCGGGGAAATTCCCAAATGTTTTTTATCCAGATTATTTTCGGAATGAAATGAAAGCATAGATATTCCAATGAAATACTCATGAAAATTGCCAGAAATAAAGAAATACATCAATAATTGATTTCTTTTAATGAAAGAGTTGTAAAGAGATTGTAAAAATACAAAGTGCAAGACTTGCTAGAATGGTGGCAGATTTATCTCTGAGAAGAGATGTGATGACTATGCTCATTTGCAAGAAGATCATTACAATGAGGATTTGAAGGCCTTTTTATGATAAACATGAATTCCAAAACCCTAACCCTAGGAGATGAAATGCCAAAAGTCATGTGGGCCCCATTTGGGTAAGTTAGTACATTAATTTCTCGGGGTTGTAACTTTTGCATACGATCTCCGTTTTAGGCGCATGATAGCCCGTTGGAAAGGTATTTTCGAGAAATACACATTATGCTATTAAATTATAACTTTTTTTACATTTTGAGTGTGGCACGCCAAAAAAAAATTGTTTAGGGCCCCAAAATGACCCTAGAAGTACAGAAAGATGTGCTGACATGAAAAATTCCAAAATAAGCCAATTGGATTAGGTGGGTGGCCACCAGTCTCCACCTGGAATATGTGTAGGGATTCAGATAGCCCCAGAAGTGTAGAACCCACAATTACAAAGAATTACAAAAGAATGTGTTGAACTAAAAACTGACAAGAGGAGCCAGTTGGAATAGGTGGGTGGCTACCAATATCCACCTGGATCAATCCTCCCCACTTAGGAAGAAATGGTCTCCATTGCGTTGAGTGCCCAGGGAAGAGGGGAACGCATTTTCTGAACCTGAATCTTGGTGATCTGTGTGCCTTGTTGGACAAGTTGCATTGCTTGGTCTATGGAAGGATGTCACGAACTTGTTGCTGGCGGGGTTGAATCTGTTCCACCAATCTGTTGTCTCCGAGTTTAATGGGGCATTGTGTAGGAACCATTGTAGGTGAAGAAACAATATATTCTTTCTCTTCGACAATCTATTTTTGATGGATAGAAGGTTTTGAGGCTACAGTGGTTGTAGTGGTCTTCTGGACATCCTTTGAACATAGTGTGAAGATGATGAATTTTGCAGTATGAGAGATTACCTTGCGGAACTGTTTTGGTGGAACAATAATCAGAACTACCTCTGGTATCCTATAGAGATGATTTCCTGGAGTAATAATGACACTTTGAGGTTTGGAATCATAGACAACATGAAGTTTCCACATATATGTTTGGTCCAAAACAACATCACATACATCAATAGGGGAAACATCACACACTACCTCATCCTTGAAGGGATGGATGCCATAGGAAAGGTGGCATTGTTGGTTGACATGAAGATCACGTCCCAGGTGAAGCCACTCGATGTTGTATGGCTGTAGGTATGGTGTTTTTGACAACCCCAAATGTTAGATGACCTTAGATGAAATGAGATATTTTCAGCTTTCGTTATCAACAATGAAATGTAATGGGGTCCCCTTCACCCACATCTATGAATGGAAGAGGTGCTCCCCCTCTTCTGGATATACTAGTTCTTCTGTTTGAATTGTTGTGGTTACGAAAATAGCAATGGGGTCTGCGTCGATGATTTGTTTGTTTGCAATATTTTCTAGATTAGATTCTAAATCAAGGTTTGGATCCATGTCTTTGACCTCGGCCACCAATGACTGTTTCGAGCGACATCCATCGGTGTTGTGCCAAGGGATTTTGTGGAAGTCACACCACTTCCTAGTGTCATTCTTCATCTTTTCTTTACCCTTATTATCTTGTGTCTTGGACTGGTTGTCTAGAGGTCGTTGGTTAGGGACATCTTTACCATGCTTTGGTTGTTGTATATTTGCAGACCCAAATTCCCATTTGTTTTGGTGCCTAAATTTATGCTCGATTTTGACAACATATCAATAGGAAGCTCCCACTGATGAGATGTTTAGGAAATCCATTTCGGTTTGGATGTAGCTATGTAGATCCCCATGGTATTTTAGAACCAGATGTCGCTCGAAGGATTTGATACCCAACTTGGTGAAGAGGGTATGGAAAGTATTTGTGAACTTCAACACTGTTTGGCTCTTCTCTTGTCATAGTGTGGTCCATCTCATGTATTGGTATTCATAGTTATCAATAGGTTAGTATTGTTTCTTGACTGCATCCACAAAAAAATCCCAAGTGGGTTCGACCCCATATATTCCAGATTCCTCTATGGAACTTTTCTCCCAGTAAGTTTCTCACCAATGTTTGACATGGGGGAGAGCCTTGAGGAGTGTAGAGGTGATCTTTTCCTTGTTGGAATTTTTTTGAAAAGAGAAATAACCTTCTAATAGATTTAACCATTTTTCTAGGGAATCCACATCTATTTGACCTTCAAACATGGGAATATCAAAATCAACTTGTACCTTGAAGGGAGAGGTTCCTCCAAAATGGTCGCTTGATGAAGATATGTATGTTTCTATCGACATACATTGAAGGTTGTATGAAAAATTCTCCATGATTTCGTCCCTATGTCGCGTGAGAGATTGCTCAAGAAACATGTTAATAGAATATCCCTCTCTTTTATTTTTCTTTTCTGCTCCCATCGAGGGTTTCTTGGGCGTGCGAGAGTGAGGTCGTGAGAGAGTGATTTTCCTCAAGAGAGACAAGCCCGAGACCCAATTGACTATACTCAGACTTCATTGAGGACATGAGATGAAAAACGATCAAGAAAATCCTTCTCTGATACCACTAATCCAGATTATTTCCGGAACGAAATGAAAGTAGAGATATTCCAATGAAATACTCATGAAAATTTCTAGAAAGAAAGAAATATAACAATACTTGATTTCTATTAATGAAAGAATTGTAAAGAGACTGTAAAATTACAGAGTGCAATTCTCACTAGAATGGTGACAACTTTATCTCTGAGAAGAGATGTGACGGCTACGCTCATTCAAAAGAAGATCATTACATTGAAGCTTTGAAGGCCTTTTTAAGATAAACATGAATTCCAAAAACCTAGAAATCCAAAAACCTAACCCTAAGCGATGAAACGCCAAAAGTCATGTGGGCCCTATTTGGGTAAGTTAGTACATTAACTTTTTAGGGTCGTAACTTTTGCATACAATCTCCGTTTTGGCACGTGATAGCTCGTTGGAAATTTATTTTTGAGAACTACACATTATGCCATCAAAATCTAACTTTGTCTACAATTTGATTGTGGCACACCAAAAAAACATTGTTTAGGGACCTAAAGAGGCCCTGGAAGTACAAAAATATGTGCTAACATGAAAACTTGAAAAATAAGCTAGTTGGATTAGGTGGGCGACCACCAGTCTCCACCTGGAATATGTGTAGGGCTTCAGACAACCCCATAAGTGTAGAACCCACAATTACAAAGAAGTACATAATAACGTGTTGAACTAAAAACTGACAAGAGGAACGAGTTGGAATAGGTGGGTGGCCACCAATATCCACCTAGATCAATCCTCCTTCCTTAGGAAGCAATGGTATCCATTGTGTTGAGTGCTCAAGGAAGAGGGGAAAGATTTTTTTGAACCTTAATCTTGGTGAGTTGCATGCCTTGTTGGAGAAGTTGCACTACTTGGTATCTGGAAGGTTGTCACGAACTTGTTGTTGGAGGGGTTGAATCTGTTCTCTAGGTTTGACGGGGCATTGTGTAGGCACCATTGTAGTTGAAGAAACAATATCTTTTTTCTCTTCGACAATCTGTTTTTGCTGGATAAAAGGTTTTGAGGCTGCAGTAGTTGTATTCGTCTTCTATGCATCCTTTGAACATACTGTGAAGATGATGAATTTTGCAGTATGAGATATTACCTTGCAGAACTGTTTTGGTGGAACAATAGTCAAAACTACCTCTGGTATCATATAGACATGACCTCCCAGAGTAATAATGACACTACGGGGTCTGGACTCATAGACAGCATGACGTTTACACATATATGGTTGGCCCAAAACAACATCACAAACATCAAGAGGGGAAACATCACACACTACCTCATCCTTGAAGGGATGGATGCCATAGGACATGCGACACTGTTGGATGACACAGATATCTCATCCATGGTGAAGCCACTTGATGTTGTATGGTTGTGGGTGTGGTGTTGTTGACAACCCCAATTGTTTTATGACCTTAGCTGAGATGAGGTTTTTCTAGCTGTCGTTATCAACAATGAAATGCAACAGGGTCCCCTTCACCTACATCTGTGAATGGAAGAGGAGCTCCCCCTCTTCAGGATCTATTGGTTCTTCTGGTTGAATTGTTGTGGTTGCGACAATAGCATTGGGGTCTGTGTCGATGATCTATCAGTTTTCAATATTTTCTGGATCAGATTCTGAATTAGGGTTCGGCTTTGTGTCTTTGACCTCGACCACCAATGATTTTTTCGAGAGACATTCATTGGTGTTGTGCCAGGGGATTTTGTGGAAGTCACACCACTTCCTAGTGTCATTCTTCATATTTCCTTTACCCTTATTTTCCTGTGTCTTGGACTAGCTGTCTAAAGTCTATTGGTTAGGGATTTCTTTACCATGCTTTGGTTGTTGTAGATTTGTAGATCCAAATTCCCATTTGTTATGGTGCCTAAATTTCTGCTCAATTTTGATAGAATATCGATAGGAAACTCCCAATGATGAGATGTTTAGGAAATCCATTCAAGTTTGGATGTACCTATGTAGAGCCCCATGATATTTTAGAACCAGATGTCGCTCGGAGTCTTTGATACCCAACTTGGTTGGCAAGGTATGGAAATTATTTGTGAACTCCATCACTATTTGGATCTTCTCTTACCATAGTCTGGTCCATCTCATGTACTGATATTCATAGTTATCAACATGGTAGTATTGTTCCTTGACCGCATCCACATAAAAATCCCAAGTGGGATCGACCCCATATATTCCAGATTCCTCTGTGTAACTTTTATCCCAATCAATTTCCCACCAATGTTTGACATGGGGGAGAGCCTTCAGGAGTGCGGAGTTGATCTTTTCCCTGTCGGAATTTTTTTGAATAGAGAAATAACCTTTTAATAGATTTAACCATTTTTCTAGGGCATCCACATCTATCTGATCTTCAAATATGGGAATATCAAAATTAACTTGTATCTTGAAGGGGGAGGTTCGTCCAAAATGGTCACTTGATGAATATACACCTGTTTCTATCGACAGGCATTGAAGGATGTCTGCAAAATTCTCAATCATTTTGTCCCTCTATCGCATGAGAGATTTCTCAAGCAATAGGTTAATAGAATCTTATGCTCTGCCATTTTTATTTTCTACAGCCATCGAGGGGTTTGGGGAGTGCGAGAGTGATTTTCCTCAAAAGAGACAAGCTCGAGACCCAAATGGCTATACTCGAACTTCGTCGAGGACATGAGATGAAAAACGATCAAGAGCATCCTGCTCTGATACCACTAATCCAAATTATTTTTAGAATGAAATGAAAGCAAAGATATTCCAATGAAATACTCATGAAAATTGTGAGAAACAAAGAAATACAATAATACTTGATTTCTATTAATGAAAGAATTGTAAAGAGACTGTAAAAATACAGAGCGCAAGACTCGCTATAATGGTGGCAATTTTATCTNTCTTGTGTCTTGGACTGGTTGTCTAGAGGTCGTTGGTTAGGGACATCTTTACCATGCTTTGGTTGTTGTATATTTGCAGACCCAAATTCCCATTTGTTTTGGTGCCTAAATTTATGCTCGATTTTGACAACATATCAATAGGAAGCTCCCACTGATGAGATGTTTAGGAAATCCATTTCGGTTTGGATGTAGCTATGTAGATCCCCATGGTATTTTAGAACCAGATGTCGCTCGAAGGATTTGATACCCAACTTGGTGAAGAGGGTATGGAAAGTATTTGTGAACTTCAACACTGTTTGGCTCTTCTCTTGTCATAGTGTGGTCCATCTCATGTATTGGTATTCATAGTTATCAATAGGTTAGTATTGTTTCTTGACTGCATCCACAAAAAAATCCCAAGTGGGTTCGACCCCATATATTCCAGATTCCTCTATGGAACTTTTCTCCCAGTAAGTTTCTCACCAATGTTTGACATGGGGGAGAGCCTTGAGGAGTGTAGAGGTGATCTTTTCCTTGTTGGAATTTTTTTGAAAAGAGAAATAACCTTCTAATAGATTTAACCATTTTTCTAGGGAATCCACATCTATTTGACCTTCAAACATGGGAATATCAAAATCAACTTGTACCTTGAAGGGAGAGGTTCCTCCAAAATGGTCGCTTGATGAAGATATGTATGTTTCTATCGACATACATTGAAGGTTGTATGAAAAATTCTCCATGATTTCGTCCCTATGTCGCGTGAGAGATTGCTCAAGAAACATGTTAATAGAATATCCCTCTCTTTTATTTTTCTTTTCTGCTCCCATCGAGGGTTTCTTGGGCGTGCGAGAGTGAGGTCGTGAGAGAGTGATTTTCCTCAAGAGAGACAAGCCCGAGACCCAATTGACTATACTCAGACTTCATTGAGGACATGAGCTGAAAAACGATCAAGAAAATCCTGCTCTGATACCACTAATCCAGATTATTTTCGGAACGAAATGAAAGTAGAGATATTCCAATGAAATACTCATGAAAATTTCTAGAAAGAAAGAAATATAACAATACTTGATTTCTATTAATGAAAGAATGGTAAAGAGACTGTAAAATTACAGAGTGCAATTCTCACTAGAATGGTGACAACTTTATCTATGAGAAGAGATGTGACGGCTACGCTCATTCAAAAGAAGATCATTACATTGAATCTTTGAAGGCCTTTTTAAGATAAACATGAATTCCAAAAACCTAGAAATCCAAAAACCTAACCTTAAGCGATGAAACGCCAAAAGTCATGTGGGCCCTATTTGGGTAAGTTAGTACATTAACTTTTCAGGGTCGTAACTTTTGCATACAATCTCCGTTTTGGCACGTGATAGCTCATTGGAAATTTATTTTTGAGAACTACACATTATGCAATCAAACTCTAACTTTGTCTACAATTTGATTGTGGCACACCAAAAAAACATTGTTTAGGGACCTAAAGAGGCCCTGGAAGTACAAAAATATGTGCTAACATGAAAACTTGAAAAATAAGCCAGTTGGATTAGGTGGGCGACCACCAGTCTCCACCTGGAATATGTGTAGGGCTTCAGACAACCCCATAAGTGTAGTACCCACAATTACAAAGAAGTACAGAATAACGTGTTGAACTAAAAACTGACAAGAGGAGCGAGTTGGAATAGGTGGGTGGCCACCAATATCCACCTAGATCAATCCTCCTGCCTTAGGAAGCAATGGTATCCATTGTGTTGAGTGCTCAAGGAAGAGGGGAAAGATTTTTTTGAACCTTAATCTTGGTGAGTTGCATGCCTTGTTGGAGAAGTTGCACTACTTGGTCTCTGGAAGGTTGTCACGAACTTGTTGCTGGCGGGGTTGAATCTGTTCTCTAGGTTTGACAGGGCATTGTGTAGGCACCATTGTAGTTGAAGAAACAATATATTTTTTCTCTTCAACAATCAATTTTTGCTGGATAAAAGGTTTTGAGGCTGCATTGGTTGTAGTCGTCTTCTATGCATCCTTTGAACATACTGTGAAGATGATGAATTTTGCAGTATGAGATATTACCTTGCAGAACTGTTTTGGTGGAACAATAGTCAAAACTACCTCTGGTATCATNTCATTGTCAATGTTTCATATCTCTAGTTGGATCCATTGGCAAGACAAATAGTCGAGTAGGAGAAGAGGGAGGCCAAGCATATAAGTACGTAAAGAGTAGAGACCAAGAACCCTAGAGAGCTACAAATGTCGGTTATGAAACCCTGGAGAACTACAAACCCTAAAAAACTATTAAAGTATAAATAAATGTTACAATAATATAGTTATTAACCATAAAATGTAATAAGTAGAAATAATATTAATAAGTATTGATAATACTCTACTAATACTAATATGTAATGATAATATAATAACAATAATAATAAAGTATAATATGCAATAATAATATAATAATAGTAGTAATAAGGAATAATAAAGAAATTCTATTAACATTAAAGTTTGTCAATGGGTGGTCCCTTATGAAATTTGGACTTACAAAAAGGTGTTTCTTGTGGTTGAAATCATTAAAGAAAATCTTTTGGAAGCACTGAACAAAATGATTTAAAAGAACATGGAAGTTAGTTGGTCAAGATATGTTGTATATGGCTAAATAAGTTTTTAGTTTTAGGAGAATAAGTAAGTTGCAAAATCAAGGATTGACAATTAGTCGGCCTCCACATTCCCTTAAGTCACATATCTCGGTCTCGACAACATAACCATTTGTTGGCGCAGTTGTTCATTATACCTTATATCATATGCACAGAAACATAATAACATGTAACATATTCATAGAAACAAGACATATATCATATGCGCAATAAACAGAACAATCACATCATAACACATATACACCATGATTCAACATGGTTCACCCAAGATGGGATACGCCCATAATGGTCGACTTCTTATTATATTATTCAGAATATGTGCACTACACTCATACATTATGTCTTATTGTTCTCCTATCCCTCTATCTCTCTCTGTCGCTCTTTGCTACTTATATACTTGCCTTCTTCTTACTTAGCTCTTCATACATTGCATACTTAGCTACTTCTCTATCCCAAAACCCTTACATATTTATACAATTACAATAGTCGCTTAGCCCATATCAATGGACCCAAAATGCCTAATGACTTCCAACATTCTTCCTTCTTTTGCACTCACTGTGCAGTTCCCAAAACTGGTCCCAAAATCCCGTCCCAACCGGTATTATTAGTACAGGGTTATAAATATCCTAAAGTTACGAAAGTATGTAAAATAATAAATACTATAGTGTTATTAACATTAAAGTATAATAGGTAATAATAATATAAAGTGAAATTAGGTTAAAACCTTATAGAGCATAATAGAATCAAAGAACCAACTTATTATTAATGAATTATTAATATTAGATTATCTAGGACAAAGAACCTTAAATGTATCCATACATACTAAAATCCAGACCCAAGGGGGAAAGTAAAGGAAGAAACACTATAAGGAGAGGGAACATAAGAAGGACAAAAGACCGAGAAGGAGGACTAAGAAAAGAAGAGAGGAAGAAACGAGGCAGGAAAAGGAAGGAAAAAAATAAACCAGAAACTTAAAAACCTAAAAATTAGTGCTAAGAGAGAAAGCAATAGAGAGCAAAAAGAAAAGGAAGAAGGAGAG
>JZKD02S1640923.1:112090-127295 GCA_000966675.3 Picea glauca | reverse complement strand
TCTTCCCTCCCATGGTTTTTTAGGAATTGACCAACGCCCAGTTTAACTATGGAGCTCGTGAGAATTTGTTCTTATCTTAGCAATGCTTATTTTTTTCTTTACGCTTGGCAAAACAAATAGATAATTTTGATCTTCTAGATTATGGTTGATTACATCTTTATAATACCTTAATTTCTTTTTTCCTCTAACTCTTTATCACACCACATTTTCTCCTTAAATTTTGATTTGACTTCATTTTTAATAGTATCTTAATTCTGCATAATGGTTTCTTCCATGATTCCCCAGTAGTTTAACCAAGACTGGGCGTCTTTATGCCATCCTCGCTTGAGTCAATGGTGTTTATGACTTGATTTTGAAGAAATTTTAGGTAGGCTCTTGTCTTCCATGTTGTTTAACGCTTTCTTATACATTAGGTATTTAGTCATAGCCATGCTCTCAACAGTGAAGAGACTTGTTTCTAAGAGGAGGATGGGATGGGGTGTATTTCCTTTAATTTTGAGATTATAGGTTATAAATTTATTTTGTATTTTTTCTATATTTCTTCGGGATTCATGAGAGATACTACAGCCCTAGAATTCACATCCATAAATAATAACAGTCTAACAAGAGTCTCAAAGAGCAGTTTCTTCTTATCCCAAATCCAAAGATCAGTTGATTTACAATTGTTTTCAAGCCCATCATCAGCTGTCCATCCCCCAATAATCATTTTCTCAATGCTATAATTCCAATTGATCTTGTGGTGAATATCAATTCCAAGATATTTGTATGATATCACTTCCTCCAATTTGTTGTTGTCATATACAAAGGTATCATAAGGGATCTTATTGGATTTAATAATCATGACCTTAGTCTTATCAGTATTAACAATCATACCCATATTGGAGCAAAAATCCTTGAGGATTCTTAGTTGGTTTTCAAGATCATCGGGAATCCTTTCCATACGAACGATATCATCAGCATAAAGAAGAAGATTGATGACTACACCAGTGAGAGTATGGCCGACACAACCTTCTTTTTCCACGCATTCTTCTAACTTGTCAATGTATATGCCAAAAAGGTTAGGGGACAAGGGACAACCTTGTTTAACTCTAATATTGTAGTTAATGTCTTTTGACCAGACCTCGATGCTTTCAAACTTAGAAATAATGTTTTCATACATCCTTAGTGAAAAATCCCTCAAATTGAGAGGCACTTTTATCTCTTCCAACCTATTCCAAAGGTTTTTTCTAGGGACCATGTAAAAAACTTTTCTAAAGTCAACAAAACAACAAAAAAGATTGGTTTTAGTATTGTGGAACTCCTCTGCAATGATCCTAAAGGTAACAAGATGGTCCATAGTTGAATTATATCTCTTAAACCCGGCCTCGCCTTTATCTCTTTTACCATGACTTTCTAGCCAAAGGCTAATATTCTCTTCCAAAATAATTCCATAAAGCTTGGCTAAAATATGGCTAATCATAATGGTCCTATAATTAGAGGGAATGTTTCTATCCCCATTTTTAAAAATAGGAACAATGAGGCTTTGCGTCCAGGGTTTAGGGACACCCTGCTTGACTGCTAAATTGAAGAGATTATGTATGTGAGGGATAAGGATTGACTCTCCAATTTTAAAACTTTAAGCTTCGTAGCCTTCAATGTCCTTATCTTTCCCATTTGCAAGCCTCTTAACCCTGAACTCTATGTCATCTAAAGAAAAAACTTATTCCTTTGTAGGGACAATAGGAATGGTTTCCATGGCATTAGGGAACTCGTAAATACTTTTAAGGTAGGAATTCCTGTCCCTTAAGAGAATTCTATTATTTTTTTGAGTATTATGTTTTAGAATTTGGCTCCATTACCATATATCTATATTACTCAACCCCATCTATTTTTGTAACATCCCGCTCTGGTGCACTGAGCGAACTTATTCTTTGAGGACACTTTCTCGCAAGTGATCTAAATTATTATGCTATTAAAAATTTTGATTTTGATTATGAGGCGTCATGTGATGATGACATGTTGTTTTTCTCCGCCTCGACATAGACAAGTTCTATTGACTCATTTTTACTGAGTGTGCATGGTTTTGGACCTTAAGGATGCAGAGGCATCGATGGAACCCCTTGGACTCCAGATCGAGTCAGGGAGTGTGCCATTGGGGTTTGATTGTTTTACTGTGATATTAGTGAATCTGACTAGATGATATGATATGGATATGTTCTAACATGATTTGTTGATGATGCAGGTTGACGATAGCTTGATGAACAGACTCACATATGGAGTAAAGGGGTCACACATGACTACCATAGATGTTGACAGAGAGGTGTGGACAACAGCCCTGCCACAACCTACAAGAAATCCCATCGTGGCTCGAACTGTAGGTTAACAATTACCTAGTTCGAGAGGACCCACGATGCTGTGAGGGCAGACTACGACAGTTTCTCACGATGATTCAAAGGGGCACGCAATAAGGCAGGGGCCTTATTTCTTAGAGTGATCTGGATTTATGTAGGATCACAATGAAATACATAAATATAGATAAGCGCGGAGATGCAGCAGAAATAAGACTTCATTTCATTAATAACAAGTGACTGAAAAATGCTTAGAGATAGAATGGAAATAAATTAGCTAGGGCACTGGTAGCTTATCTCTGAGAAGATATGTGGCAGCTACTGGCCTCTGAAATGCCTGTTACAATGCTGCTTGAAGGCCTATATATTACTAAGAAACAATGGAAAACCCTAAACATCCAAAAACCTAACCCTAGGAGATGAAACGCCAGAATATGGGCCCCGTTGGGGTAAATTGGTACATCAATTTCCCGGGGTCGTAACTCTGGCATACTATCTCCATTTGACACACATGATACATCATTAGAAATATCTATCCGAGGACTACACTGTTGAAAGCAAATATTGTGTTTGGAACAGACTCATATTCTCTGGAGCATTCATGCCCAAAAAACGTCGTTTAGGGCCTCAAAACAGTTCCGGAAGTTTAGGACTCGAAGAACTGCTAAAAATAGTAAATTGTGCTACAATTAAGGAAACTGAAAAACTGAAAGAAAAAATGGTGTGGGTTCAAGTGGAATAGGCAGGTGGCCACCAATATCCACCTGGATCATAGAGACCCTTAGTCTCCCACAAGTTCGCCTGGTGGAGTGTTGACTCCAGGGGTTATTGATGTCTACCAATTAGTCAAGAGGCGAGTGGCACCCTTGGAGCACATAGTGTGTCCTGAAGGGCATGTCGCACAAAGGAACAAATGAGACGAGTGGCACCCTTGGAGCACCTAGTGCGTCCTAAAGGGCACGTCGCATTGATGATGATAAAGGGATGAACCTAGATGGCCCTTTGACAAATAACATGTTAAGAAATTTTAAAACAATTTCCCTAATTAAATGTCACTTAGTACAAAATCTAAGTTCTAAGTCTAAAATTACGCTAGGGGTAAAATTTTGTCTACCTTTAAAAAAAATAAAAAAATAGATAAAATAAAATAAAAAGGGGTTAAAATTCCACACCCGCCTTTTTGACTTCTAAGTAAAAGGGGAAAGAGGGAAAATAAAAAAAATAGGAAACTAGGAAAAGGAGGTAACATAAAAAAGAAAATGGGGAACTTAAGGGAAAAAGAGGGAAGTCAACTTAGTAAAGAATCTACATTTAAGAGCTTTCTAATTTTAAACTAAATTAGCAATTTCATAATAGGGAAAACCTTTAAAACATGTAAGGGAATCTAGGGACACCTGGGAGTGATTCTAGGAGTAACTCTAGGTGGGTGAGGGAAATAAATATAATTACTTAATTAAATTAATTAATTTATGGAGGAATGTAGGGGATGGGGGACACTTGTACGGAGAAGAAATTTTAGGAATTTATTTTTAAAACTCTAATTAAATGATATTTTAGGAAGGAAGGGAAGTTCAAAACTCTATAAAAGAAAGGGAGGAGAAGGAGGAAGGATCATATTCTTTTTGCGTAACGTTATGCTGCAGAAATATCGAATTGATAGATTTACTTGTGGGAGTTGGGATACCCAGCTCAGAGAGGAGTGGTAGTTCAGCCTTGCGAAGCAAGTTGGGAGCTAGATGAAACCTATGTATAGTGTGTGTGGCCCCTTTGCGGCTCGGGGGGCTAAGGGGGAAGAAGAGTAACCCTAGCGTTGGCTAGGAGGTACCGGTGAGGTCTCGATGGTCGACGAGCGGGAGTTGCACGGAGCACAGGACGCCAATCGGAGTGGGCGAATAGGCAACATTACGCTTTATTATTTTGAATGATAGAATGTTGTAGGTTGTATGTTTGGATCTGCATGTTTATTTGGGTAGTTTAACTGGTTGTATAAATTCATAACCAAATTTTTTATGGCCTAGCTGATTGATTGATTGGTTTCCCATTACCTTCATCTCCCTGCATGTCGTGACCACCCTAAGGTGTTGATTGTGACCATACCAGTTGTTTACCTTTCATCCCTAGATCCTGAGTCCTCACCTGAGTAGTCGTCTAGGAGCCTTATCTACGGTCGTCGACTTAGCGTTAAAAGACCTATGGATCTCAATGCCCTACTTTTCTGTGTGAGGATGATGAGCGAAGGACGATCTTCTCAACCGTCTACCTCTGTTGTTGTCCTTCCTTGATTGTTTGACTTGTGCCTTCCAGTACGGTCTCAGCGTGTGGATTATTTTCTCCCTGTTGTCTATTTTTTTCTACGCCTTGACTAACAGAATCCCTGCGATCCTTTCGATGAGTTATCCTTATGGCCCTGGCGTTCTCTTACAGCTGTCAACATTTTTATATTGGTATCCCGAGATGTAAAAAGATTAAACTTCCATATGCGTTTGGTTCTTGTTGGATTGACTTGTTTTTATTACCTCTATGATTAAATTTATGTAAAAAATGTAAAAGTATTACCTCTGCCATTGTAATTAGGTAATGGATGTAAAATATGACTTCAGAATTTGTAACTATGTGAAAGATGTAAATATTACTCCTGCGATTGTAGATATATAAGGGATGTAAAATATTACCTCCATGTTTGTCTTTATCTAATAGATGTAACAGGGTTACCTCTGCGTTTGTTTCATATCTTGATGGATAAATTTTAGCATGCGTTTGGTCTTGGGTAAATTGTAACTCTGTGGATAAATTTTACCCTGCGTTGGGTCTTGGGTAAATTGTAACTCTGCGAGATTGAAATCGGGTAACTATCTGTCACCATACCAATATGAATCATAACCATGTCTGGCTGTGACACCTTTACCGTCTGCAGTTTTTACACCTGGCCAACGCTTTTTGATTTGCATCTTAACCTGTTTCAGAGCGGATTTTGGGTCTGTGACTCCATCCACCTAGTCAGGGATTCCCTTTCTTTGCATAAAAATTCCAGTGTCTTGTGGTTGGAGTGCCACTCATAATACTTTTTTATTCTGAGACACGTAGCGCATGGTCTCTTTCCCCTCGTGGGCTCTCTCCTGGATGCCTTTTTTGGGATATCTCATGACTTGGTATGCATTGTCACATCGTCTGTTGGCTTTCAGTTGTAAGTTGGAGTGATTATATGCCCAATATTTTTTTTTATTTTCCTTCTGGCGAGAAATCCTGCTTAGTTAGGGTATTAGGAAGATCTAGAAGCCTTATTGTGTGAAATTCAATGGTTGAAGTATGTTGAGAATGCATAAAGCAAAAACCAATCCAAATCTAGAGTTCAGGTCTGGAGCCGATGCATGGTATGGTGTATCGGTGAAGCTTGTAAGAGCTTTGTATCTCAAGGGGCATTACCAAGAGTTTCCAGAGGATGAGGATGAAGTGTTGTGATTGAAAGATATTAAAACGACAGAGGAAGTGAGGTCAAGGTTTCGATTCTTGTCCAAGTAGCTACAAGATCAACATTGCAGCCAAGTGAAAGAGGGTATGGTTATATGTGCTTTTTGCTCAAAGAACGAGGGTAAAGATATTGGTTTTTTTCTCGATGCCACTGTGGAACAGTTTTATCAGTCTAAACAACTTTTGGTGGATGGTGAGGAGAAATGTACATGTACTTTCAAGGTTCTATGGCAAACTGGTCCATATGCAAATCAAAGTACCTATGTTTCCTGTGAGAACATCTGCCTGTTGACTGCAGGAAGCATTGAAACTCACCCTATCATTAATGAATTTGTAAAGCCGGTGGAGGAAAAATTGAACTCTAAGACACGATCTATTGGTAGGAATACTTCAAGGAGAAAGATAACCAATACAAAAGGAAGAGATGCAACAAACTTAAAAGATGAACAGGCAGAATTATGAGAGAGAGAAAATGGAAAAGTATCTGATTATCATTCATGGTCTTGATCATCACAATCTAAGATAAAGGAGAAGAAAGCTGAGACAGGGGTAAGTGTCACAGAGAATGTTCACACTAGTTCTGAGTGCTTCGTCGAAGAACCAGCTGCCAGTGATCATGAGCTTAAAAGTTCTGTTGAAAGTGAGTCTGATGTGGGCTCAGAAACAAAGAGTTCCAGGTATTCACATAAAGGTACTATGCTAAATAAAAATGTCAAATCTAGTGAAATATCAAGGCTACAAGGGGATGGTGATATGCACAAAAAGAGTTTTTTCCCACCTGAAGCACCATCGTTATCCTCGGGTAATTCAAATTTTGCAACATGAAATTATACCAGAGAATAGTAAGGATGCTACTGTTGATGTAAATATTCTCAGTGAATGTAGGGAAACACATTTAAATATAGTAAGAAAGGAACAAAATCCTAATCTTTCCAATTTGAATTGAGTGTCAGGTAAGTCACAAATAGAACTTACATGCACTGGCTCTTGTTCCAGTGCGTCGAGTCTTAACTATTGTTGCCTATTCTACGGGCATGGGGCTCGCCGTTAGTTGTGTCGTTTAGTTGTAATCGTTGTTGTTCTCCTATTGTCCAAAAAAAAAAATGCACTTTCAGTTTCACTTGTAGTCGTAATGAAGGGGTCGTTACAATTTTATTGACACCAATAAATGTATTTTCAATTTAAAATATAAAAAATAATATCTAAAATATGTCTACACATGTTTAATAACCTTGTATTTTTTTTTAAATTATATGTGGTTTTGTATAAATTAAATAAACCAAATATATGTACAACACTCATGGCTATGGCTATAGAACATGTCTAGCAATACACATCAAAATTGATCTTGATAAATATAGGTGGGGTTAAGACTGCATGTTCTCATTGCTATTTATTAATTGGCTATAGAACATGCCTATCAACACCCATCGAAATTGATTTAGATAAATATAGGTGGGGTTAGGACCACATGTTCTCATAGAGATTTATTGATTGTGGAATGGGTTGGCTATAACCTCTTTCCCTATAGTTGACATTCCATTCTTTAAAAATAAGATTTTCCACTCATTGAAGTTTTTTTGCCTCATATGATCATTGAATTGCATTAATGGATTCTTGAATATTGGCCTAGGTGATGTACCACACCTATTCCCTACATTTGTTTGTTCCCTGAAGACTGGTTTCCGTCCTTCCATACATTCCATAGTAGATTTCCTTTCATACATTACATAGTACAAATCCTAGAAATATGTTCTAAATTTTTCTTATAATTGGGTTTTGAAATGGTGATTGTCTCTAGTCATTGATTGTTTGGATTATATCCTCTTTGATTCAATCTGATTGCATGAAAAACGATTCCCCTTTGTTCAACACTTATGAGGTTGATCCACATCTATTTAATAGGTTTTCAATTGTTTCTTCCTCTTTATGGAATATGTGGCATATCGATGGTCCTTTGAATCCTCTCTTGTTGGGACAATCCCAGGTTGAAAAAAGAAATTGTGTGCAAGGAACCATAGGAATGTGGAGATTTTTAGCCATACTTCTAGGCTCCAAATTCTGTTATATATGTTTTCTTCTTTCTGATGGGTTTCGTTAGTTGTTAGTTGATAGGTAGTGTTGAATTTGAATTTCCCATCTCTCTAAGACCCCCATCTAAGAATGTCCATGCATACTTGTGTTTTGATTCTTCTATTCCAGAGGAATTATTCTAGTTGGGTTTTCTCTTCCTTTGAGATTTCTCATGGGTAAGTTTCCCTTGTTTTTTATTGGAAATGGGTGAGTGATTCAAGATCATGTGTACCCTATCAATATTGGTAAACCCTGTGTCATCCTAGAGATTGTAATTTGATTTTTATTGAGATAAAGTCCTCACGTGGGGATATCTTGGCCTCTTGCTTTGAAGCATCGCCCCAGGACAGTGATGAATTATCCCTCTAATTTTCCAAAATCTATAGGATTAAACTATGGTCTTGTTGTTGTATGACTTGCTCCATATCATGAACCCGTTGGTTGGGGTATCCATGTGAATTACCTCATCTTCTATTATTCTATTAACATACTTTTTCCTCCATATCTAGCCCCATAGGTATGTGGGGTGTTTCACCAAGTACCACCAAATTTTACTTGTTATTTAATTGTTAATTATTATTGTATCATTGATTTCCAAGCCACCTTCTTCTATGGTTGAGTATAATTTTTCCCAAGACACTAATTCCCATTTGTTTTTTCATTACCCCTCCCCATAGGAAGGTCCTTTGCAAGGCCCTTATAGCTTTGTAAATTTTTGGAAGGTAAACCATCACAAAGAAGAGGTATATGGGTAGGGAGATAAGAATGGATTTGAACAAGGTGAATCTAGCAGGGAGGTTGGGGGTTTTGAAGGTCCAACTAGATAATTTGTTTTACAACTTAGATAAGAGGCTCTCCCATGAGATTTTTCTCATGGTTTTTTATAGGAGTGAAGCCCCTATATAACTGTATGGAAGGGATATTCTTTGAAAGAAAAGGAATATTGATATGTTCCTATGGACTCTAAGAGGAATTTTGACAAAAAATATTTTTGATTTATCATAACTGATTAGGGCACCAAAAGTTTCGAGGACCGCCTTAAAAGCTTGTCTTATCAGATAGTGGGTTCTTCCATGAGAATTATCTCATCCATGAACTACAAGTAGGATAGGGGGTCTACCAAGGGATCACTACAACAAAAAAGTCCATTAGTGCCTATAATAGAGTAAGATATTAGTGTAAATTAGTGCATGAATTGGGATGATTGGATGGCACAAACCCAAAAACAAAGGACGTGTTCAACTAGGCGCCAGTTTTAGCATTGGGTTTATCATCCAATTTAGTGTCAAGTTTAGTACATAGGTTAGCATTGGTTTTAGCATCAACTTTAGCGCCTACTTTAGCTCCTAGTTTAGTGCCTAGGTTAACTCCCAAAATAACGCCTAAAAGAGCACCTAAATTTGTAGTATTTCTCCCAATCATGCTTTCTATTTTTCTTCTCATGTGGCTTCGAGTTTGGCTTCCAAATTTACACCAAGATTTGTTTCCATTATTGCATCATTTTTTGCTTCTAAAATGGCTTCCATGATTGAGTCTTTTGTTTTTTCTAAAATTGCTTCCAAGTTTACTTCTCTGTTTGTTACCTGAATTGCTTCCTTTTTTTCTCTATAGGTAGCACCAAGGTTTGCTTCCAATATTGCTTATGGTTTTTCTTTGACTGTTTCTTTCATTTTTTCCACCAAAAATGCTTCTTTTTTTTATTCCAAAGTGCCACCAGGTTTAGCTCCTTAAATAGCACCAAACGTTTCTTCCATAATTGCTTCCTTGTTAGCTCCATGGTTTGCTTCCTTTTAATTCCAAGGTTTGCTTCATTTTTAGCACCTGGTTTTTAATCCTTTTTAGGTCCAGTGTTTTCTTCTTTCTAGTGTTTGGATTTGCTTCTTAATTAGCATCCATTTTTTCTTCTTGTTAAGTAATCAATAGCTTCCTACTTAGATCCAGAAATAGTTCCAAATATGGCTTTAAATTTAATGTCTAGTTTTACTTCCATTTTAGAGCCACATTTTGCATCCATTTTAACAACTCATGTTGCGTCCTTTATAGCTTCCATTTATTAATTTAAATTTTTTATTTCAATTCAATTAGTTAAATATATCATGCCTCTTAAAAAACTTATATTATTATAGAGTAAGTCATATTGCATTTAAATTATTTTATATGATAGTTTTTATAAAGAATTTTTACGGAAATGGACATCCATACAAACTAACAACATCATTATACTTATTAAATCTCCATCTTAATAAAATATACAACATACACTATATATAAAATAACAATATAATGATTATAACATGATCATCATCTATAATTACAACAAGTTAGTCAAATATACCAATATTAAATAAGTATCATGCCAAAAAACTTATATCTTAATTACTGGTAATATCATCATCATATATAACTACAACAAGTGAAAGTCAAATATGCCAGTAGATCAATAACATGTCGGAATGATACATGGCCAACAATCGACATAATTCAAAATGATACATGTCCAAATGATATAAATCAAAATGATGAATGATGTAACTCAAAATGATACATATCCAAATGATATAAGTCAAAATGATAAATGTCCAAATGATATAAGTCAAAATGATAAATGATGTAACTCACAATTATACATGTCAAAATTATACAACTCAATAATATGGTACTGCAAGTGAAAATGATACATATGATAGTAAACATGAAAATATACATCATAACAATATATCAACAATGATCCATGATGGAGTCTATATGATCAATGTCATTGGCTACTACCACAACTAGCTCATTATCATCATCATTATCATCATCATCATCAATGTGGTCGTCATCGTCATTTGTCTCGATGTCTTATGCATCTACCTCATCATCATAACATCCCATATATGTATCAGACCCATTATAATTTGGATCTATCTCATGAGGATCGACTGGATCTTCTAGAAGACCTGTGTTCTTCATAAAAAAACATTCAAAATGAAAAGTTATTATTTATTTCATGCAATATTTGATTTTTGTGTTATATTTCTAATATTACAACATATGAAATGAAACCATAATCATATCACAACATATCAAAGTGCACATACCATGATAAAATTTCAAATAAGTTACAGATAAGATATCATTCAAATGATGTAAAACATGCAGCAAATCCAATAAATGTTAGTAAACATCATAAAAAAAATTGTTATACATTATAACTATCAACTATAAATTCTATTACATAACCGTAAGTGTCAACCCTCTCCATTTTGTGCAATATATGATTATTTTTTCCTATAATTGTTTTTTAGAGTTTACTAGTCTATATATCTTCTTCTCTTATATTTCACAAACGAATATTTTTCTAGGACATTTTGGCACTATAATATGCTTCAAAGGTCCTTTGAGAATTAACTAGTTTATAGGTAATTATAAATATGCTCTTGATACTTATTCAACTAAGCCACATACAAATGTCAATCCTTCCAAAGAAAACATTCAATACAGCAATCCCTAAAGGGATGAAAATTATGACACAATTGTAATAAAAAGTCTCAAGTTGTATTTCCTTCCCTTGCCTTGCCATGTCATGCCATGTCATGACTTGTAATTTCATGTCTTGCCTTGCCTTGACTTTCCTTCTCATGCCATTCCATGCCTTTCTTTTCATGCCTTGCATTTCCTTTCATTTCCATGCATTTCCCTACCTTAACATTCCATTCCATGCCATGTATTTACTTTCCATGTTTTTTGTTGCCCTGGCATGCCACGCCATGTCATGCCTTTCCTTTGCATGCCTTGCATTTCCTTGCCTTTCGATGACATGGATTGCCTTTCCTTTCCATTCTAGGCCATTCCTTTCTTTTCCATGGCTTTCCTTTCCATTCCATGCCTTTCTATGGTATGGTATGCATTTCCTTAGTATGCCTTTCCATGCCATGTCTTTCCATACCATTTCTTACAATGCCATGTCTTTCCATACCATTCTTTACAATTCCATGTCTTTCATTCACTTTCCATGCCTTGTCCTTACATACCATGCATCTCAATACCATGTCTTTCCATGCCTTGCCTTGCCTTGACATTCCATGTCATATATTTCCTTTGTCTTCCTTCCCATGCCATGCCTTGCATTGTCATACCATTCCATGCTTTTCATTTGCATGCCTTGCCTTGCCATGCATTTCATTTCCATGCCATGCCATGCCATTCCATCCCTTGTTATGGTATGGTGTGCCTTTCCATGCCATGCCTTTCCATAGCATGTCTTTCAATGCCATGTCTTGCATTCACTTGTCATGCCTTGTCTTTCCATACCATGCCTTTCCATACCATGCATTTCCATACAATTCCTTTCCATACCATGCTTTTCCATTCCTTTACATTCCATCCCATGTCATTTCATGCCTTTCCTTTGCATGCCTTGCCATGCCATTCCTTGAATTTTGTTACCTTTCCCTCCCATGCCTTGCTATGGTATGTTATGTCTTTCCATGCCATTTATTTCCATGCCATGCCTTGCAATGTCATGTCTTTCATTCACTTGGCATGTCTTGTCTTTCCACACCATGCCTTTTCATACTAGGCTTTTCCATGCCATTCCTTCCCTTTCCATGCCATGCCATGTCATTTCTTGCCTCTGCATATCTTTCCATGACATTCCTTGCATTTCCTTTCCTTTCCATTCCATTAATTTCCTTTCCTTTCCATGACATGCCATGCCTTTCCTTTTCAAGTCTTGCCTTGCCATGCCTTGTCTTTCCTTGCCATGCCTTTCCTTGCCTTTCTTTGCCTTGCCTTTCCTTGTCTTTCCATGCCTTTCCATGACTTTCCTTTCCATGTCATTCCATGTCATGCCTTTCCTTTGCATGCCTTGCCATGTCATGCCTTGCATTTCCTTTCCATGTCATTCCATGCATTTACTTGATTTACATGCCTTGTATTTCTATGCCTTGCTATGCTATGGTATGTCGTTCCATGCCATTCATTTCCATGCCATGCCTTTCCATACCATGACTTGAAATTCCATGTATTTCATTCACTCGTGATTCCTTTTCTTTCCATATAGTTCCTTTCCTTTGCATTCATTTCCATGCCATGCATTGCATTTCCTTTCCTTCCCATGCCATGCCATGCCTTTCCTTTCCTGGCCTTTCCATGCCATGCCTATCATTTCCATGCCTTTTAATTCCATGCCTTTCATTTCCTTTCCTTTCCATGCCATTATTTTATTTGCCTTTGCATGCCTTCCCTTGCCATGCCTTTCCTTTGCATGTCTTTCCTTGCGATGTCTTGCATTACCATGCCATGCATTTCCTTTCCTTTACATGCCATGCCATGCATTTCCTTTGCATGAATTTCCTTTCCATTACTTTCCATGGCATTCCATGCCTTTCTATGGTATGCTATTCCTTTCCATGCCATACCTTTCCATAGCATGCCTTGAAATACCATGTATTCCATTCACTTTCCATGCCTTGTCTTTCCATACCATGACTTTCCATGTCATTCCTTGTCACTCATTTCCTTTCCATGCCATGTCATGTCATTCCTTTCCTCTGCATTCCTTGCCATGCCATGACTTTCATTTCCTTGCCTTCCCATGCCATGCATTTCCTTGTGTTTCAATAAAATTCCATGCCTTGCCTTTGGATGCCTTGCTTTTCCATGCCATACGATGCCTTGCAATGGTATGGTAAGCCTTTCCATGCCATGCCTTTCCATACCATGCATTTCAATTCCATTTATTTCATTCACTTTCCATGCCTTCTCTTTCCATACCATGCCTTGCTATGGTATGGTATGCCTTCCCATGCGATTCATTTCCATACTATGCCTTGCAATTCCATGTCTTGCATACACTTTCCATGCCTTGTCTTTCCATACCATGTCTTTTCTTTTTGTTCCTTTCCATGGCATGCCTTGCTTTTTCTTGCCTTTCCATGCCATGACATGTCTTTCCTTTCCTTTCCTTGGCATGTCATGCCTTGCCTTTGCATGTCTTTCCATGCCATGCCTTGCCTTGCCTTTCCTTGTCATGACATGCTTTGCCTTGCCTTTGCATGCCTTGCCTTTCCATGTCTTTTATTTTCATGTCTTTCCTTTCCATGCCTTGTCTTTCCATGCCATACATTTACTTTCCTTTCCATGTGATGCCATGCCTTGAATTTGCATTCCTTGCCTTGCCATGCCTTTCCTTTCAATGCCATGCCATGCCTTGTTGTGGTATCATCTTCCTTTCCATTCCATGACTTTCCATACCATTCCTTGTGATGTCATGTCTTGCATTCACTTTCCATGCCTTCTCTTTTCATACCATGCCTTTCCATGCATTTCCTTGCCATGTCATGCCATGTCATGCCTTTCCATGCCATGGATTTCATTTCCTCTCATTTCCATGTGATGCATTTCCTTGCCTTGCCATGCCATGCCATGCCTTTTCATTTATTGCCTTGCCATGCCATGCCTTTATATGGTATGGTATGTCTTTCCATGCCATGCCTTTACATACCAAGCCTTGCAATGTCATGTCTTGCATTCACTTCCAATACCTTGTCTTTCCATACAATTCATTTCCATACCATGCCTTTCCATGATATGCCATGCAATGTATTTCCTTGCCATGTCATGCCATGTCATGCCTTGCCTTTGCAGGCCTTTCCATGCCATCCCTTGCATTTATTTTCCTTAACATGAAATGAAACAAGGATTCTATGCCATGCAATGTCTTTCCTTTCCATGCCATGCCATGTCATGCCTTGCCTTTGCAGGACATGCCATGCCTTAAATTTTCTTTCCTTATGTATGTATTCATTATTTATAAGAATTTTATTTGGATAACTCTCTTGTTAATATTGGTACGAGGTTTGTGTGGTTGTAGTCTTGATGAGATATTTATATGAGTAGCAACAATAGAAATACCAGAGATAGAAGAAATAACAAGTTATCAATGATAGATGTAGTGATATATTGGTCTACATTTATATTTCATGGCAGTTGGATGAGGAAAGGAAAGGGGGTTGTAGCCTCCTTCTGCTTGAAGCTAGGTAAATTAGGCAGTTGGAGCTTCGTTCAGTTTGCATCTTATAAATAAGGGGTTGGAGCCTCCTTCCAGTTATAGCTAGAGAAATAGGAAGTTGGTGCTTCCAAAGAATGTACTCTTTGACAAATAATAAAATCATTATGTGGTATTTTCTTGCATTGGGTTTCCACGTAAAATTATGGTGCACTGTGTTTATGCGATGTCTATGCACTGAATTATGGTGTTGATGATAAATTGAATGATCATCGTATTTATTGGAGATTTGTATTGTCATTAAAAGTACTAATTATGCTCATACCAATTCACCCCCCCCCCC
>JZKD02S1640923.1:64273-74294 GCA_000966675.3 Picea glauca | reverse complement strand
TTTCTCAGGTCATTTATGTATCGTACCATCTTTATAAATTATTGCCATAACATTATTTAAAATGTTTATAAAATGGTGGAATTCATTATTTTTAACTCGTGAATCATGAAGAATAAATGTTTTATATCCCATTATGTATCTCACATAAAAGTTAGGCGAAATCTAATTTTTTTTTATAGATGTGTTAAATTATTAAGTTTTTAAGAAATTATAGATTTTTTCAATAGGCATCCTCATTCTTGAACATACTTATTTGTTTTAAAAATATGAAGTTTTTCCTACTAAATTATTTTATTTCGTATATATTAAGATAATTTTTTGTTATTAGGTTAAAATCAATTATGTTTTATTTTTGAAATTATTTATTTGTTACAGACTTTTTTTCCTAGTTAAGCAGAGGGACATTATTATTTGATTTTTTTAAGTCTATAACAAAGAAATCTTTGTTTGAATAATTAGATTTTTTGTTTTCAGGATTCCATATAGGAACGTAGATAAACTTTGGGAACTTGCAAAATTGGAGTTCAATATATTTCACTCCATACAACAGAGAGAGTTGAAACATATCTCGAGGTGATGAGCTTTGTCCTTGGATTATGTTTTCTTGGCACACAAATTTGGCTGTGAATGGTCTAATGATATCCGATATTCAATAACGTAAAATCTATGATTTTGTGAGTAGATGGTGGAAAGATTATGGTTTCTCTCAATTGAACTTTGTTCGACATCGTCACGTGGAATACTACACTTTGGGCTCTTGCTTCGCAATTGATCCTAAACATTCGACATTCTGACTTGGCTTTGCCAAAATGTGTCATCTTGTCATGGTTCTAGACGATACCTATGACACCTTCGGAACAATGGATGAGCTTGAACGCTTCACAACGGTAGTTAAGAGGTGGTACCAGTGGTGAACGGATTTTAGAAGAATATTTTCTTGCTTCTATAACGCAATTTTAGAAGAATAATTTCTTTCTTCTATAACGCCTGTGCAACAATCAACCCATTTGACCAAAATTTGTGCTTATAATTGCATATGATCAAATGGGATCCATCCACGACAGAGGGGCTTCCAGAATATATGAAAAGAGTGTACACAGTGCTTTACAAAACCGTAAATGAAATGGCGCGAGAGGCAGAGAAGTGTCAAGGCCGAGACACAATCAACTATGCTCGAGAGGCTGTATGGACAATAAAAAATCATACATATATTTGTGGAAAGATATATTTTTCTTTGACAAGATTGACTTGGCCATGGACAAGTATTTCACTTGACTGATTGGTGATTACTTAATTTTATTTTCTTGTGCATGTGCAGTGGGAGGCCTATATTGATTCGTATATGAAAAAAGCAGAGTGGATCTCCAGTGGTTTTCTACCATCATTTGAGGAGTACTATGAGAACGAAAAAGTTAGTTTTGGTTATCGCATATCCACATTGCAACCCATCCTCACATTGGGCATTCCCTTTCCTCACCACATCTTGCAACAAATTGACTTTCCAGCAAGGTTCAATAGCTTGGCCTGTGGCATCCTTAGATTTAAAGGTGACACTCGTTGTTACAAGGTACAACCTATACAAACCAATTACAAACGAAATGAGTTTTGCAATACATTGTATGATTGATTTTGAATAGTTTTGATTAGAACATGATTGATGATGATGACATTGGTATGGCGAATGCAGGATAACAAGGAACGTGGAGAAGAAGCTTCGTGTATATCATGTTATATGAAAGAGAATCTTGGATTAACAGAGGAATGTTGTCAATCATATCCATTCCATGGTCAATGACTTAATGAAAGAATTAAATTGGGAGCTTCTCAAACCAGAAAACGATGTTCCTATCTATTCCAAGAAACATTCTTTTGACATCTACAGAGCTATCCATCAAAACTACAAATACAAAGATGGCTACAACATATCCAACAATGAAATAAAGAATTTGGTCATGGTAATCGTCCTTGATCCTGTGCCTCTCTAATCACAAACCATATCTAAAGTGATAATCATATGTGGTTTCTTGCCAAACTGTATTCTTGATAAAATATACCTAACATTGAAGGTTGCTTATGGTGTTAACATAGGTTGATAAGATGTACATTTGCAACATCTTGCTTTGCAAATTAAGTTTCTCTACAAAGCTTATATTTGAATATTTGATACTTATTTGAATATTATACTTGAATATTCGAGACTTCTGAAAATGTTGAATACCTTCTAAAAAAATATAAAACTTTGCAAAATGTGGAACACCATTATACAAATACATACATTTGAATCTCTTTGGACAACCCTCTCTTAAAAACAAAATGAGAACAATTTATATACATATAGATTTGAATTTTTTTTGGATAATTTATATCGAGAAAAAAATATTACAAATTATATATTAATAAATTTGAAATATTAGTTTTTTTTTTTTTTGTAAGTTAGTAGTATTATATATAAAGGGCCTTCATAGACCAAAAAGAGACACAGAGTATAGAGAATATTCTTGCTGTAGTTACTGGACTGCCCCAACAGAGGGGAAACCAGTCCAGCCAGCATGGAAGTCAAGCATAAGTGGTGTATTAGTCTAAATAAATTGTTTGAAACTAACTGGACAACAACTAAAAAGTAGAGAAACTAAAGAAACTTGAAGTGCTCTCATGACCTCAGACATTTGGCAGATGACCTGGCCAGGTGACGTGAATAGCCTTGGACCACGGCTCCTCCTCAACATATGTCACTTCATCGGCCCACTGCTTCCCCGCGTCCACGCTTCCTCCAGTCCTATCGGCAACTGGTGAGGTATCCTGCAACGCACAACATGTTGTGACCACCTCCTTCGCCATATCCTCGTGCATGAATTCATCCTGCTCATTCCCTGTTGAACGCTATGGCGGGGCATTCCCCTCGTTGGTTGCACCACCAGGTTCCTTCGCCGAAGCCGCACCTGCGAAGTCCGTGGCAAGAGCCTCTTGAAAAGAGGTAAGGAGCTGGAGAAGGACTGCTACCTTTTCATCCATGGCCAACAGACGGAATTGAAGATCCTCCACCCCCTGGCAGAGTTCGAAGACCAAGCTGAAGAGAATTGCCAGGCTGTCCCGTAGCTGTGTGTCAAGGAAAGAGTTTAGTGGTTGGTTCTCACACGGAGGTGGTTCTCCCACAATTTTCCCAGCAGAGTTCGGACTTGGTGGAGGAGGAGGCCCGAACACTGGAGGATTAGGAGGAAGGGGAGAGGAAGAAGACGACAGCTTAGGGACGATAGCGAGGATATCAAAATGCGAGACAACGATAGCGGGTGGTAGTGGAGGAATTGGCTCGAGGTGAATGGAAGGAGAGGAGAAGGAGGAAGGTGAAGCAGGGGGCAATACAGAGGTTCGGCGAGGTTTCCATGGGGAGCCTCTGTGAGGGCGCCCTCGAGGGCGCGGCATAAGTCTCAGCGAGTGGCGGATAAAGGGCGCTAGGTGCACCAGGGAGTGGAGGGAAGCTTGAAGCCAAATGAGGGCTATGGTGAGCATGCCAATCCCAGTTAGCTCCGATAGGGGCTACAAAGGGGAAAGCCGAATGACGCCTACGCAGAGACAGACTACAAGTATATAGAACCCGACCATGAAATGGAGCTTGAGGGGAGGAAGGAGCTGATTAATTGTCATCTGCACCATGGTAATGGCCATTTAATGTTGGTTTGGGGTGGCTAGCGATGGCACGAGCCCGTCACATGGCTCCGTGCCTCGCTGGTCATGCCTCACCTCCACGTCGCGCCAGGTGTATCGCAATAGAACCCCATTCGGGGGTGTGTCCATCGTTCCATCTTTGCGAATACATTGCTGGAGAATGGGGTGATTAGGTTCCAGAGCCGAAATGCAGAGAAGTTTTGGACCAATCCAAGTAGTTCCCAAATTTGCTAGCTCGTCTGCAACTTGATTCGCCTTCCTCCTGACATGAGCAGGTACAACTGCCTAATTTGGTTTCATTAGGTCTGTGACCAATTGTAACCCATGTGAGAGTCTCCAACTAGGCGACATTCTGTCCCGGTTTGCTCCATTTAGAATTCTGTGGAGCAAATTGATTATGACCTGAGAGTCCCCCTCAACCATTAACTTGGTGAAATTGTGATCGATGGCTAATTCCAATCCTTGGATGAGTCCCCAGAGTTCCGTTGCATTGTTCGTGGAATGACCAAGGTTGCCTGTATTTATGAGGATGATGTCCCCTTGGTGGTTGTGGAAAACTACTCCATATCCTGCTGCACCTGGATTTCCTTTAGAGGCACCATCAAAATTGAGTTTAATGAAATCTATTGGGGGGGAAGACCAAAAGGAGGGGCTGCTAAGAGGAGTGGAAGGAGAAGTGGTGGGTAGAGGATGATGAGAGGGTAGAGGCTGCCACTGCTGGAGGATTGCGAGTTCAGAAGGAATGTTGTACAAGTTTTCATCGGGCCACTGCTGAAGGTTGAGAGTTTCCAAGATATTGCAACAACATTGATGCCATCAATGTTGCCAAGGGAGAGAAGTATTTCGGAAGAGCCTTTTGTTCCTTTCCTTCCAAATCTACCAGAGGATGAAGCCTGGAAGTAATTGCCAAATGCGATTGATAAGGGGGGAATGGAAAGCCTAGTCCCTCCATTCCGAGATGGTATCAATGATACTAGCTCTATGGCGATCCGAAGTGTGCATGATGAGTGCCAATTGATCCCAAAGTTGAGCCGTGTAAGGACAAGAGTTGAGGAGATGGTTCATAGTTTCGTTAGCCTCTCCACAAAGTATGAAAATGGAGGGCCCAACAAAACCCCTTTTTGAGAGGTTATCCCAAGTTAGTATGCTTGAGTGGGAAACAAGCCAGAGAAAGAGAGTGATCTTTGGTCAGTGTTTAAGACTCCAGATTTTGCGCCAGACTTTCCTTGTAGGGAGAGGGTCTACCTGAGTTATGATATGGTAAGCTTCCTGCGTATTGTAGGTTCCCCTTGGCAAGTAACCCCAGCGAAGGATATACTCTCTTGCGATTTTGGGAATCTTGTGTTTGGCCATTTCCTCTTGCCAGGGTGCCAAGTCCACATGCTCTTCCAGATTAACGCATTCCCTGTCCAAGTGCCAGCTTCGCCAAGTGTCTTATAGAGGATTGTCCTGCCAATAGTCAACTACTCTTGTCATGCCCACTTGTGTAGCTGGGGTACAGATGTCTCTTTCCCAGTCCTCATTGTCTAAAATTGGCCATTGTTGCCAAGAATATTTCCAGTAGAGAGTCGTTTCCCCATTTCTAATTTCCCAAAAGGCATGCCGAGTAACCAGCTGTTTGTTCAGCCTGGCCATTGTCCATATTAAGGAGCTTGGGTTGTCCCCATTCCATCGAATTAGGTTCTTTTCCACCACATTTGGCGCATATTTCTTTCTCCATAGTCTGGCCTAGAGGTCCTTGGGGTGCTTGAGCCACCGCCACCAGATTTTGGCGCTTAGAACCTTGTTCATCATGAGGGGGTCCCGTAATCCCAAGCCGCCTTGGTCTTTGGGTCGACATAATTTGTCCCAGCTATATAGGGCTATTTTATTTCCTGAATTGAGGCCTTTCCAGAAGAAGTTTCGCTGTAAATTTTTAATGGTTGTAAGAACAAATCTTGGGGCAGCCAGCGCAGAGAAGGTGTAGATAGGAAGGGCTTGAAGGACAGCTCGGAGAAGAATGATATGACTGGGAAGATTTAGAACTCGGTAGGTCCAGGAAGAGAGACTCTTGGTAAAAGAGGATAAAAGATGTTCCCACGAGGAATTTCGGAGGGCATTGTCAATCAGGGGAATGCCAAGGTATTTGGACGGAAGGGAGCTTTTGTTGAAACCTAAGATTTTAGAGATATGAAGCTGAATCAGAGGTGGTGTATTGAAGAATTGTTTTTTGGATTTATCCTTGTTGCAGTCCATCCCCGAGGCGTCTAAGAAGGTTTGGAGAATTGTATGAAGAGAGTTGGCTTCTCGGACAGTTGGGGTGCCCATTAAAAGCTTGTCATCCACAAATTGACTGTGCGAGATAGGAGGGGAAATGTCATGCAGGGGTAAGCCTATCAGAAGGTTTCTTTCAACAACTGCCCAGATGGAACAACCAAGACCTTCGGCCATGATGATGAAGAAGAAGGGGGAGAGAGGGTCTCCCTTTCTAATTCCTCTTGAGGGAGAGAAGGGTCGAGAGGGGACCCCGTTGACTAGAATGGAGAAGAAAGTCGAGGAAGTTAGATTCAAAATCCAAGTCACCAAGCTCTAATCAAAACCAAAAGCTAGGAGCATTGCCCGCATATATTCCCAGCTTATTTTATCAAAGGCTTTAGAGAGATCTAATTTGTGGAGCATACCTGGTGTTTTGGTCTTCTGTAGAAAGTGGATCACTTCATGTGCTAGGATGATGCTGTCCATGATTTGTCTACCTTCAACATAGCCTGATTGCTCCGGGGAGATGATTGTCGGTAAGATAGGCTTGAGTCTCCTAGCAATCACTTTTGTTAGGAGTTTGTAGATGACATTACAGAGAGCTATGGGTCTGAATTGCTTGGGGTGGTGTGTCTACCCCTCTTTGGGTATTAAGGTGAGGAACATCGCATTAAGAGCCTAGAGGACGTGCCCAGTGGCTCTGGAATCTTCCAGGATTTCCCAAAGCTCTACCTTGATCATCGACCAACAATGGTGGAAGAAATCACTGGTGAAGCCGTCAGGTCCAGGAGCGTTGCTTTCGGGGGTGTCCTGAAGCGCTTGATCCACTTCCTCGATTGTACTGGGCCGAAGCAGGGCTGAGTTTTTCTCCTAGGTAACGAGGGAGGGCACATGCTGCGTGAATTTAGTAATGGCCTCATGTCTGTCTGGGAGAGGTTCCATGAGAAGTTCTTGATAGTATTCAATCAAGGTCAACTCCATGTCTTCGTGGGAATGAATGGTCTCCCCTGCTGCTAGATGAGACGCGTGATCTTACTGGAGTGCCTTTTGTGGATGACTTTTCTATGAAAGAATTTGGAATTGCATTCCCCCTCCTTGAGCCATTGGATGCGCAATTTCTGTTTCCAAAGAATCTCTTCTTATCTTTGCCTTGCTTCTAGCTGTTGATTTACTGTTTCTTCCTGGGCTTTTAGCTCTTTCGTTAACCCCTGTGTTCTGATATGGTTTTGAATCTCTCCCATTCATTCTGATAGCTTCTTCTAGGAATCAAAGATGTTGCCAAAGGATTTCTTATTCCAAAGATTGAGAAATTATTTGAGGTTTTTTAACTTCTGCTGGAATCTGTACATTTTTTAGCCTTGAGAAACCTCTGCCTCCCTCCACTAGTCCTGTATTTTTGCCTGGAAATCGGGGTGGTCGACACAAAACTGCTCAAACCTGAAGGGTTTATTTCTCGGCATGGCTGGAACATCCATCCATAGCTGAATAGGCCAAGATCCGAACCAGAGAAATTCAGGATGGTAGCTTCCAGGGCTGTGACTTCCAACAGGAGGGAGTCCGAGATGAGGAACCGGTCTGGTTTGCAAGCAATTTGGTGTGTTCTGGTTCTTCTATTTGTCCAGGTGTGAATGCAATTGAGAGTCTCTAAGTCAATGAGATGAAGGTTGTCTATGAGGCTGTTGAAGTCATTGGTTTCTTGATCCAACCGCCTTGATCCGCCTTTTTTTTCCTCCAAGCTGCGGATGCTATTGAAATCTCCTCCGATAATCCATCTATTATGTTGCATTAGATTGGATAAGTAGTTCAGATTCCTAAGGAAGGCATGCTTTTCCCTTAGGTTGGACAGGCCATAGACATTAGTCAAGTGGCCCGACTTGCTTGAGCCAATGAGCCTGTAGTCTACTGTAATGGACCATCTGGTGGCGATAGAGTTTTCTAGCAGGACTGAATTCGTGTTCCAGAGTATAGCCAGTCCTCCAGCTATACCTGTGGCCGCTATTGAGACTGTTTCCCCTTGCTTCCAACAATAAGGAAGTAGTATGTTGACATCTTCTGAGGTTCATTTTGTTTCCTGTAGAAGTACTATATCAGGTTTTTCCGCCAAAATCAGATCCCGTAGCAATTTGTGCTTTCTACGTCCATTGAGGCCCCTGATATTCCATGAGATGATCTTCATGATGATGGGGGGGTGGGGAGAGGAGGGAATTTGTCCGAGATCAGGTGGATTTTCCCTGAGTTTAGCATGAAGTGGCCTATTTCTTGTATAAGCTTGTTGGTGGATTCCTCCCTCTTTTCTTTTCATCTTTCTGAGATTTACCTGGGTTTTTCGATTGACTACTCTGTATTCCTAGCCCTTGGATATCTCTTGCGGAGGACCCCATGGAGGGGTTTAGGAAGACCTTATGAACCTTTCGTAATTGATCCCTAGGTATGGTGTAAAGTTTTTTCTTCCTATAAGCGTGCTCGAGGTGCTCCAAATCTACCCCATCTAGGTCTTGCTCCTCCATCTCCATTTCTGCGTCCCCATCCTCTGTCTCCAGAGAGTCCGATGGATCCTGAGCCACGTTTGGTGGGGTGAAATACGGCTCCTTACCCTGTGGGGATCGTCCCTCCCCATGTTTGGCCACTTGGGAGCCATTATCCAGAAGTGGTTCAGTGGGTTGTGTATGGGTTACGGGATTTTCTGGTTGATCTTGTAAAATTACATATTTATTGCTAGTTGAAGGATCTTTACTTACTTGGGCTGGTTGCTTCCTTCCTCCTTGTCTTCTTTTCCCTGTTGGTTGAGTGAATCCATCCTTGTATTTTACACTTTCAGGGTTCCCTTCTTTGTGAACAGTATTGAGAGGGCATTCTCTAAAAAGATGGTCGTGTTCGTGGCATTTTCGGCATCGGAACGGAATGTGTTCGTAGTCGATGGTTTGGGTCCAGTCTTCGTCATGATATTCCAGTATGATGGATCTTGGGAGCGGTTTGGCTATGTTCAGGTATACACAGATTTGCGCATAAGAGGTATAGCGCCTCTGCTTGGTGGCTTCAGAAGACTTGACATAGATGTCGATGGTGTTGCCTATGCCAGCCAGGACCTCCTCTAGCTAGAATTCCTGTGGGAGAGAGTATAATAGGATCCATACAGGTGCATGAGAAAAGTATTCCTTTTCAGGGATAAACTTCTCTATCCAGAATCGTAAGAAGAGGCCCGTCGAGTTGAAGAAATACGACCCCCCATCGAAAATGCGATTGCGATCCTCAAGGTTATGGAAGATGATTGTGAAAAACCCCTTAGATCCCAGTTGTATCTCGTAGTGACCTTCTGGCTTCCACCAATATTGTATCCATTTGATCAGATCATGCTCGGAAGACCAGAGCCCCAGGAATTTTCCAACCAAGGCATAATCTCACATATACTGCTTTTGCTCTTCTATGCATGGTGAGATGATAACATATTTTGGGGCTTGGGGTGCTTGTGGAATACATTTACCTGGCATCCATGGAGTTGACGTGGTGGATGGGAGAGTCTCTTTCTCTTGATTGATGTCCATCTCTCGGTCCTTGAATGTTCTGTAACAACCTCCTCGTTACGACAACAACTCTGAAAACAGGCGCAATTTTTTTTTTGATAAGGTGTGTGCGAGCGTGGAGAAGTAACAACACACTTTAACTATACGACGCCACTCGACAACCAACAAGACGCAACCACGATGTTCAGCACGAGAAGACTGAAGGCACACAACGAGTAACTGCAACAATATACGACCATAGACAAAAGGCGCACAATGCAAACAATAAGACATACTGGGGGTGCACAGTAAGAACACAGAGGGAAGATTCCATGGTGTTAGGGTTACTATTTATGCACAGGAAAGCAGGGCATTTAGTCTTATGTCTTCTCGAAAGAAGATTAGACAGGCTCCTGGCTGACTGCTCAGGCAGAAACTAGCAACCCGACCTAGAACAAGACGCAAGCAAGTCAAACACAACAATATTACCCCAACATATCTAAGTGGAAACAAGCAATAAACGCCCCTAGACATAAGGCGTACAACTAGCAACTGTAAGCAGAAAACGACACCAGGTGTTAAGTACAGTACAGTCACAGATGGAAGAATCCAACAGTAGAGTT
>JZKD02S1640923.1:24038-41800 GCA_000966675.3 Picea glauca | reverse complement strand
ACCTGTCTACACCAAGGTAGTAAAAACATCCTGTCATATAACTCAAAGCATCATAATGAAAGAAAATTTTTATCATCATATAAATCCAGATCACTTGCGAGCAAGTGTCCTCAAATAATAGGTTTGGTAAGTGCGTCAGAGCGGGATGTTACATTTAGGATCCTTGACCTCTCGACACTCCAAATCCTTTGATTCTTGAGTTCCAAAGGAACTCACAGCTAACCGCCGTGCTGCTTCTCCTGGATCTAACAGTCGAGATCCTTCGTCATCATATTAACAGTCATTGTCACTTTGAACAGAAGGTAGGGGGCTTGACAGGTCATCTCAGGCTCCAGGCCGGTGAGCTTCTCGTTGAGTCCAAACACCTAGAGCCCCCACCATATCTTTGCACTACACGTCGATAAGATATGAAGAGAGTTGTGTATATAAACCTATATGTGTTTATTCATTCTTCTAGTGTGGGATAAATCCCATTACTTGAGACAACCAGCGTCGTTAATTTCTTGATCGAACAACTATTGAAGCTTCTCTCATTTTATTCGCATTGTTCAACTTCTCATCCTTTTCTTGTGCAATGGTCGACTACATTCTGCAATGTGCTTCTTCTGTCTTCAGATCATAGGAACATTGTTGATCCTATCGTTATCAACAATAAACACATATTTCCTCTATGTGCAATGTGTTATTCCTTTTGATCTTTGATCTTTACAGTATTCACTTCTCCTACTCTCTCTTTCGATCTCTGCACACTATTTTTTCATCATCATCACGCACTATTTTTTCATCATCATCACTTCGATTTTTGACATCAATGACAATATTTCCAACAACTATAAAAGTCATGGGAAACAAAAGTTTGTGGAAGAGAAAATTTGATCGCACTCGAGATGATATTCACCAAAACGAACAAAGGAAAGAGAATTATTGAAGAAAGAAATGAGAACATGAAAATATTGAAGAAATAAACGATGATAATGTAAATAGAGATTTTCAACAAGAAGAAGTCCAACCAGGTATGCATGCACATATTGTCTATATTAAAAGTATAGAATTCAAATTTAAAATATTGTTTAATATAATTGATTGTAATAACAATTTGATGTTTTTCAAAAAACATAAATAGGTTTGTCTCATAATGTCAAAGAACACATTGAAACTGAAATTGAAGCAGAAGACGTTGAACCCAAAATTGAAGCAGAAGATGAATCACCTATAGATATGTACATAAATTTAGATAATACAAGATGAATACTTGTATATATACTTTAGTGAATTTATGTTCAAGTTTTATTGTTTAATATAAACTTTAAATTGAAATATACAGGAGAATCTATCAACATTGATGATGAAATATTAGAAAATGTTGATACTGACAAATTTGGGAAGAAAAAAGCTAAGCATTATATAAGATATCGAACTAAGAATATGTATAATACTTTTTTCAACGGTGAATCAGTAATAGTACAAGCTCAACTTTTACTCTATCTAATAAAGTCAAGAAAGTTAAAAGAAGCTACATCATTATTGGGTATCCAAAAGTCGACAAAAGATACAAAGGTGAAACAAAATGTCTTTGAAAATATAACTAGTGTATTAAAATATTTTGGAAAATCTCGAAAAAAAGATGCCAGTGTTGCACGTAGAGAGATACAAATAACAGTTGTTTCATCTAGAAATATAAAAGATCATTTGACACAACACATGGAAAAAACGATGGGAACGTCAAGAAAAACATTGCACAAATAGATGCAAATGATGAACTGGCTTGTTGGACAGTGATTTCTAGACAACCCTACAAAGATAGACTTGCAGAAAATGTTAAAGAATTGGCCCGTAATTGTTCGTTGGCAGAATCTCATGTTTCACCACATACAAGGGATGTGTTGCGATGAAGAATAGCACGAAAAAAATATGAAGAAAATCCAAAAACATATATTGTCAATGACACAAACAGAATTTTTCAATAAGTTCAAAGAAGAGCACAAAGAAGTTGAAATTTCCATCAATACATTTGTGCAACAAAAACCATGGTTTGTTAAACCCATCATTGTTCATGACACTTGTTGCTTTCGTTATCACGTGGAATTTGAGTTTTATTACGACAAGTTTTTGGATTTTGGTAAATCTTTATGGCCAAGTTCACCTCCTCCTTCCACATTTCATGCTTTTATATCTGAAATTCTATGTGAAAGAGAAGGTGATGATTTATTTTACAAAAGAAAATGTGTGGGTGGAACGAAATTTGATCGTTGTGGAAATCTAAGTTTGTTTCACTCAAATTACCATATTGATATGAATTATCAATCATTTTCTAATATAATAGTCAATTGGAAGAGATATGAATATATCAACAACACGACTCCAAATTTTTCAAATGTTATTTCCAAAAGGATTGATTTGATAGTAGATAAAATCTGTGTGATAGATTTTTTGAAGAAGTTTGAGGAAGAAATTTATAAATACACCAAGCATTCACATAGAGCTCGATGGAAAGACCTACAATTCAAACAATCCAGTGAAGTGTTTCCACCAGGGACAATTTTGTCTGTAGTTGATTTTGAAGAGAATTACACATTTGTTGCACAAAAAGAAATACAGAGTGAATATTATCATTCTGATCAAGTCACGATATGTGTCCATGTTCTATATAGACACACTCAAGAGAGTCTTGATAACATAGAAAGCACCAACGACAATTGACATGTTATTAAAGAATATCACTTTTGTATAAGTGATGATCGAGCACACGACACACATTATGTACACCATTGTTTTGATAAATTTTATGATTCGTTGAAAGAACATGAAATTAGATTCGATTGACATTGGATATGGTCATATGGGTGTGCGGGCCAGTTCAAATCTTCACGATCATTCTATTCGTTAGGTCCTCTTCATAGAAAATCAAACATTACACATTGTTGGATTTTTTTTGAGATTGGTCATGGAAAATGAGAGAACGACGGTGCAGGGGAATGTGTAAAACCAGAAATTCGTAGGTATCAGATGAACCCTCATGCCGATCGATTTGAATCCGCTGAACAAGTTGTTGAATGGTGCAAAATGGCGCTAAGCCATGAATATAATCCGTCAAGGGATGTGCGTAGGTGTGTCTATATATACATGTGTTACACATGTACAGATGATATTTTTATTTGAATGTGTTCAAATTTATATTCAATCTTCAATGATTTTCTTGAGAGATTTCAAGTTAACAAGTTCTTGTCTTGTGCAGGATTTTTTGGTATGTTGAAATCCAAGATGTAAATAGATCAATCCTATATGAGGCCCTTATAATACATGGGACATGAAAAATACATTCAGTTAAAAAAAAACGTTATCAAAATGTGTTTGCATCTGATAGAATAAATGAGTCTTGTTTTTGTTCAGTTTGCATAGAGGACACATGATCCATAGATATTTGCAAAAACGAAAAATCTAGAATATGTTAAAGCTTGGAGACATACTGAACTTAATGTAAAAGGGAAAATGCCACTTGCAAGATCAAAGGATATGGAATCAAATAAAACTATAGTGTCAGTTGATGGAGATAGAGTTTCTGATCTTGTTAGAGAAGGTGATTTTTATGTTTAATTTTTTTCAAATAACTTGTATATGTACTTGTGTGATAATATAACGCAAACTATTTGTTGTCAAATATATCCAATTATTTGCATAAGATGTCTTTGATATGGTTTCACCTATAGACAATATTGAAAATGTGAAATATTATTTGATGCGATGCACAGAAAAAAAGATGAGGCTATTAGAAGATTTCGATGATAACAGTTTTATATATGAAAGAGGATCCATTGTATTGAAATGATATTTTTTTCAAGAAAACCATCAAACTAATAGTCAGGTTCACTTTCAATACTACCAGTCAAATGTCACAAGTTGTCAATATAGTCATTTGGTATGTGCAGTGCACATAAAGTTAATAGAAGTTCAATAAATAAATAAAAAATCGAAAATGGAAAATGTCCAAAGCCGATCATGAACGAATAATTGAAGATGGAATGCCATTACAATTTTTTTAAACAAGTGACACATATACATTCCATAATTTTTATTTTGCATTGAAAGTACATGTATTTATGAATATCTAAGATTCTAGAATCATTTCCAGTTTAGGTTACTTTCATGTCCATTCAATTAAGAAAAGTTGTATTTCCCATGAATTATAAAGTTTATCAAACCTTATTTACAGTTTCAGGGAAGAACCTATAGATTGTATCTAGGGAACCTAAATTGACTTGTACTTGGATGATTTCACTTTAATCCTACAAATTATCCAAATCATATACACAAATCATTTAATGCATGTAACCAATTTAATACATATAGGATAAATGTGTTCATTATTTGCAATTTGATTGTTCAATGTTTTTTCATATGAAAATGATAACTTCATATCAAAACTAGGACCCATTTCCATGTGATTATAAGGGACTATTGATGGCTTAGAAAAAACTTTAAATTATGATAATTTTTAATATCAATATAAATTTTAATGAAGATCGCTTACTTATATTAAATTTGATGACTTGTTTTGACTATTTTCATTGTTGGACTTGTATTAAATTTGATGACTTGTTTTGAATATTTTCAACCATATTTCCAAATAGGATATGTATAAAAAGGGTATCAATAAAATCAAGATCATTCTTAAAAAAACACAGATAAAATATGGTTCAACAATATTTTATCTATGTTTTTCAACCATTACACCAATCAAAATTATTTTATGACCATTACACCAATCAAAATTGAGTTTTATACCTTTTATATTGTGAGCATTTTATTTTAAACAAAAAAATTATTAAACACCATTTCCATTGAACACCTACTTTTTTAATAGTACATTTTTCAATTTTATTTTAATAATATTGCATTAATTTTAAAAAAAGTTAAACATATTTTATATTTTCTATTGTAATAACATTTTGTTTCAAATTTTAACTCATTCAAATTTTTATTTTATTTTATTTTACGAGCATTATATAAATTAAAGTTGAATTGAACATCTTTTTAATTTTGAATATATTTTTTTTAATTATTGTTCTCAAAATTAAAGAAGACTTAAAAACATCTCTTTCATTTTGAGATTTTATTTTATTAAGGATATATGAACTTTGAGGTGAATATCTCTTCTAGATTTAGACATTTTTTTAATGACTGTGATAAAATTAAAAAAGAGTTGATCATCTCTTCCATTTTAAGGTTTTATTTTTTTTTCACATCAATTTGAGAATTTTATTTTATCATTATCACACAAACCAAAAAAGAGTTGAACATCTCTTATATCTCAAGATTTTATTGTATAAACATTACCTATAATTAAGTTGGATATCTCTTCTATCTTGAGATTTTTTTTTTATTACTATTGCACCAACCAAAGAAGAGTTGAACATTTCTTCTATCCTAGATTTGAGAGCATTGACTTCTTTAAGTGGTAATTTTTTTTTTTCATTTTTTAAATTAATATTCTAACAACTATAAACAATTTAAACATCTCTTCTACTTGTTGTAATAACACTTTAATAATAATATTGAATATATATACCAATATCTCCATTCTAATGATTAAGTTGATTTTCATTTAAAATTTGAATCTATTTAGAATCTCCATTTTAATAATTAAGTTGTTTTTCATTTAAATTTATTTAGAAGTGTTAATCATTAGAATTAAATTGCATAAATTGTAATTAATAGATCTTCTCTAACAAAGTTAAGAAAATTAATACAACTTTGCCTAAAGTCAAGTGAATGACCCTTACTAAAATGTGGGTTTATGTGAATAGTACTAAACCATAGCCTGCAAATCGTTTATGTTTTCTGAAAGGAAATTGGTATATCATGGAAATTTCTTCATTTTAGTGCATTTCATACCAGCATAAGCTTTGCATGGTTTAAAGTGTTCTCTACTACCATATGTTCTCAAATAGGTTTTCCATGGTTTAAAGTGTTATCTATTATCATATATTCTTAAATATATATGCAATGATACAATCTTGTATGTTTGGCAGTTCACTTTCTTATTGTTCATCTATTGGGTCTGCATATTCTTAATTATATAAACACCAACACATTCTTGTATTATTGTCTTTGGATATTCTTAAATAGATAAATAACAACACATTCTTGTATTATTTCACACTCTATTTTTTTCTTTTAATTTATTTAGTAGAACTCATATGCCTGTCTTTCCTTTAGTTTTTTTTATTAGTTAAGTGCATCTATGTAACCAATAGGGTCATTAAACTATTGTCAATAAATTTGTTCAATCTATTTTCTTATCATAAATATTTCTTTTACTTAAATAATCTTGCAATTAAAATTATATTTTAGAATTGATCCTTCTTACAAAACTATAAATAAATTCCATATCATTCTATCCTACAAAATGAGTGGAGTTTTTTATACATACCCTTCGTTATATGGTTGAAAAACAAAGATAAAATAAGGGTGAAATATTTATTTATTTATAAAAAGCGTACATGTATTAAAAATACCATATCATTCTATGACAATTTTCAACCATATTTTATTTTTGTTTTTGAACAGTCCACAGTGAACATAAAAATAAGCATTTAAATTAATACATAGTAGGATAGGCCCAAGAGTTCAGTTGTCCACAATGAAATATGTTGAATTTTATCAGTCCCCACAGGCCCAAGAACAATCCACAATGAAATATGTTGAATTTTATCATGTATTTTTTAACAGTCCACAGTGAACATAAAATGAAGAATTTAAATTAATACATAGAAGAAAAGTATTTAAGAGTTTGATGCTTAATTTAATGCATTGTAAAAATGAGAATATACAAAACATTAGTTCATAACTAACAACGTTGCTAATTTTTTTCCATGAACTTTGAGAAATCAAATATGAGACAATAAATTGATATTTTGAATTCCAAATTATGAAATATATATATAATCAAACTCTGAATAGTAACACCGTAAAATACATAGGTTCCACATCCATGTTAGGATGATAACAAAAAATAAGACATTTAACTCCAAAATTTTGGACTATAAGCCATGTCTTTAAGATAGATCACTTCATACCTACAAAAAAACAGAATTCAAAAATTAAAAAATTAACAATTAAAACGTGTGAAATAAAACATAATTCAAAAATTGTGATTAAAAAAAAATTGACATACATACCAAAAGAGTTAAGTCTCATCCTTCAACATACTCTTTCCCACAAAATATATTGTAAACATGTCACCAGTGAAGGTTTTTTGCAGTTCGTAAACTCTTTTATGTCTAAATTAGCCTTTATTATCCACAATGAAGTATTTGTTATAATTATTCCTTTAGTCAAATGGTCACTAGAATTTAAAAACAACACCAAAGTGGGAGACTGGTTCCTTTTTGAGCAGTTTACTATGATAAGAGTCTAAGGTTTGGAAGAGAAGTCATATCAAAAGTGAGTGTTGAATTTGGTTGTTCTAGAGACTTAAACAAGTGATATTTAGTTAGTTGTTCACTAAAACACCAAGCATATTACATTCAATATTGATCAGATAAATTTTAAGGAAAAACCAAATCTACAAAACTGTATCTATTCTGGAGGTTGAGGGAATGACTACAGTGAATATACTACCTATGTTTCAGTGTTTTTTTTCTATTTGTTGTGTTATATTAATGCACATTTTCCATAACATATTACAATGTAATATGTCATAACATATATTATTATATAACATATTACATTGTAATATGTTATAACATATTACAATGTAATTATATGTTACATTGTAACATATTTTTTCCTAGTAGCCTTATCACACCCCGAGAATCAAACCTTCATAAGGTTTCACCTCTGCAAGTTCTTGGCAAATACAATGCACCAACAATTTTTAGATTTTAGGGGTAGAAGATCATTCAGGTACCAATTTCACTTGATCCATATGTTAATCAATAAAAACTACTCACATCAGGGTTATTTTAAGTCTAGGATGGTGAATGACCAACCAACATGTTGCTCTCCCAAACATTGAGTGGTTGCCTATGGTATAAGAACATGTCACCAGTGAAGGATTTTTGCAATTCGTAAACTCTTTTATGTCTAAATTAGACTTTATTATCCACAATGAAGTATTCATTATAATTATTCCATTAACATTGAGTGGATAACTACCCAAAATTAACTCGATAGCATGTTCATACTCTTTGAACATGGTTGAATCCACTAAGACCACATATATATTCCTTATAGCATTTATTTAAGATTCATTAAAAGTTCCCTATGGTTGAATCCACTAAAAAAATGTATTAGAACATTTCTTTAAGATTCCTTAAAAGTTCCCTATGTTTGGATCCACTAAGACCACATATAATGCAATGCTTTAGAATCCCCCAAAAAAAGAGTTTAATCTTCATAACCTCACACACCCACTAAGAACATCAACATGTTTTAATCACGACGAGGTGAAGGTCTTGCATGAACATGGATTATATGCCATTGATAAACTTCCCATTAGCATTGTTTATGTCATTGAGTTTTTATACTAATTTCTTTATTGTCATGTTACATGGGATGGGTATGAGGGTTGTCCATATTCCTAATATAAATTAAGATGAGGTGGAGCAAATGTAATATTTGTGAGTCTTAGTTGGAGTTAGGAATATAGATAAAATATAGTCATAGAAAGTGGAAATTCATGTTGATTGAGAGAAATCATGACAATAATTTAAAATGTAATTGCATCATAACCTATTGTAAACATATTAATGTGAGTTTTAATGGGATATGTATTTTGAAGAAGATGTAATTGAGTGATTCTTAATTGTCACAAAATTTATGGTGGTAATGAAGCCTATTTCTACAAATAGTAATGTGAGTTTTAATGGCATATATATTTTGAAGAAGATGTAATTGAGTGATTCTTAATTGTCACAAAATTAATGGTTCCAAATGGTAATGTCGACAATGATGCTAATGGATTACTTTAGGTGATATTCTTACATTATCTTTGTGATCTAGAAAATGCTTTTCTAGGATATTTTGTTTTGAAATTCGATCATTCAATACATTTTCCATATTTTCCAACATGCATAGTTTACTTGTTATAGTGTATAATATATGATGGTTGGATGGGATACTGCATGGGATCTTCTAGATAAATATGATAAATATTATAGTGAGTTAAAGGTTAAATATTTAATAGTAATATTGTTTTTATCTAAAGCAGGTCATTATTTCTAATTCTAAGACTTTGCAAAACTGGTGATATTTTGAAAGGGGCATACAAAGAAGCTGAAAATAGTGGTAGAAGTGAAGAATTATGGATTTCAAAAACTCTAGAATCTTATTGACATTTTAACTATCAGAACTTATCCTATGTTATACAAAAATAGAAGATGACTAAACAAAGATTATTTTTTTTTTTCAAAATGACAGTATATCAAATTATCTAAACACGGATACATATTTTCTTCTAAAAACAAAAGTGACTTATGTAATCACACCTTGGATAATGAAACACCTTCCTAATCCCGAAATTCATTTTTTACTGTACAACAACTTGGTATGCCTTTAATATTGGCACATAAGAAATCTTGCGTTACTAAGTGTTTCACTCTTATCTCATCATAGATTGGATAATGTTATATTATATAAAATGTGAACAATGCATATGTTATATAATATAACATATGCACAGTGCATGTGTTATATAATATAACATATGCACAATGCATATGTTATATCTAAACATTGATATATATTTTATTCTAAAAAAAAAATCATTTAAACTCAAACAGACTTCAAAGACTCAAAACAAAGATTACAAAGGGAGAGATAAGTAGAACTTCAACAAAAAGTGTTTGATGACAGTGAAAATTCCTAAAATTTAAGCCATGTTGGGCAAAGGAAACATAAGTAGTTGAATTTTTGTAGGAATTCTACTAATAATTGAAGTTGAAAATATAATCTTTCAATCAGATGAAAATCCATTTTGTAAATTCTAAATGAGAATTCTGGTCTTCTATTGTAAATGTTGTTGTATCATTGTCCCCAACAGCTTGGCCACAAGGCTGGTCCCCTGCGACCAAATCACAGTCCAGTGGAATGTGACTTGGCCGAGGGGGGCCAACCCTATGGCCAAGTCATTGGTGTGCCCATGAATTGGCTACAAGGGATGCCATTTAACTTAAAAATTAAATTAAAAATTAAAATTACAAATGGAATTTTGGGCTTACCTGAAGCTTGGCCCGCCCGACTGCCCTCCAACACAAGATCACAAACGCCTGAAGGAGCACCCACCAACATGACGTTTGCGCCAACACCACTCATAGTCACTCACTATCACAGTTGGGAAGAGATGAGAAAAACATTACATTTATGATGACTAGTTAATATTTAAATAGTTTTTCAGCCGAAAGAATGTTTCTGATGAAAGGATATTGCCGGATGGAAAAATTTGTCTGACTAAATTTTTACATGAAAATCAAGGGCATCATCACTGTACCATTTGATTTGACATTCCATAGTTCGACCGAAAATTAGTTCGGCCGAAAAATGTAACTTTCGGCCGAAAAATAATATTAGTTCGGCCGAAAAATGTATCTTTCGAATGAAAATTAATATTAGTTTGGCCAAAACAATGTTTTTCGGAATTTTGGAGATCAGATTGTCACGAAAGTTTTACCCACCTCTATGAATTTACCCTCCATTAATCAATGCATGATTAAGTTATCATTTTTTTCTAGAATCATTTGTGGACATACAGGCTACAAGATGTATATTAAATATTCCATGCCCCATCCCCCATGGAGATTGGATATTGGACACAACTCAAAGCTAGAATACAATCCACTATTCAATTATCCAAGAGACCCATGTATCTTGTAGTTGCATGTCAAATTTTAATAAATCTCAACTTCCTATCTTGTCAAAGAAAATCCTACATGATCTGAGATGGCACATGCTACTTATCTAAATTTTTAGATGCGTCTAAATTTGGTTATCTGTGAATTATTCATCAAGAGGTAGTTTTTCATAGAAATGAATTGTGATTTGTAGAGATTCCATATTCATATGGTGATTTTGTTGATACACAAAAGAAATCATGGAAACCTTACATTGATGGTTCACTAGAGATTTGCAAACAACTTGCAAAAGAATATGTTCAAGCTCTTCTAGAGAGTTAGAATGGAAGATTCCCTAATCTTTATTTTTTCAATTTTGTAAGGTTGTTTGTCCCTTGTCATGTTCTTTATACCTTGTCAATATGTACAAGATGTTCATGGAAGAGATGAAAATTCAAAGTGCTCGCTTGAAAATATTTGAAAGAGTTGCATGTATTTGTTGATACTCTTCATATGAAAATTTGTTAATACTCTTTGTGTTAATTGTGAGGGGTCATCCATGAAATATGTTTGGATTATTATTTGTGCCCTAGAGTTATGGAATATAATACTTAATATTCCTCTAGATATAGTGGCATGTGAGAGAGTATTCTCAAGACAAAAAATAATAAAGGATCTACGAAGAAAAAAAATATCATTAAACTCATTCATATGATTGCCACTAAGAGAGATTGATTCATCACTAATAGAATGACATAGGGTGCATGAAATTAGAAAGATGCTAAGCAAAGAAAAATCTTAAATATTTAAGGATTTTGTTTTTCAGTTTATTTTTTTAATGGTGTTGTATTCCATATGATGTAGATTCAAAACAAAAATTAATAAAAAGGTGTATAATACATAATATTTTTTTTTTACAGTGGATAGGAGTAACCTTCCAATAATTTATACCTTGTTGGAAATACTTCCAAAACATAACCATTTTGTAGAAATGAAAAAATCTCTTTGAAAATAGAATTTTTATTTTCATTTTGTGTAAGCTCAATAACAATTTCTAAAACTTAAAATATGCGTGGAGTAAGTCATTAACACAAGATTTTTTTGGTCTAGATGATTAGGTGATCTTTTCAATTGTTCAAGACGATTAAGTATTCTAATTAATGAATTACATGCTACCTTTGTATTCACCACAATGAAAACTTTTATTTTATTTTCTCGAAGCTCCATGGTAATTTTCCAAACATAAAAGATGTTTGCAATGAGTCACCAACACACCAACCTCCAACTTTTCTTGGTCTAGATGATTAGGTGCTATTTTGAATTATTCAAGATGATCACATGTTCTAATTAATGAATTACATGCTACCTTTGTATTCACCACAATGAAATTTTTTATTTTATTTTCTGGAAGGTCAATAGCAATTTACAAAACTTAAAAGATGTTTGGAATAAGTTACTAACATACCTGCAAATTTTCTTGGTCTAGATTATTAGGTGATCTTTTCAATTGTTTAAGATGAGTAAATGTTCTAATTAATGAACTACATGGTATCTTTGTATTCACTTTGTATTCACTACAAAATTTGTTTTTATATTCACAACAAAATTTAACAAAGATACAAATAATATATAATATTTAAATGCTAAACAAAATCAAATATAAATTTTCTTTAACAAACAATTAAAAAATAACTCTCAACCAAAAATAATATTTAAATGATAAATAAAATTAAATACAAAATTTTATAAAAACAAAACTTTCAACCAAAATTTAAATTTAATTGATAGATAGGATGGTAGGTTGAATTACCAACATGTTAGAAATACTTCCAAAACATAAAAATAAAAGCATCAAATATTTCTAAAACATAATACTTTTATACAAACAAAAACTAAAGTTTCAAATTCTATTAAGTTTGTTTTTATTTTATTTTAAAGCTGAATGGCAATTTTCAAAACTTAAATGATGTTTACTCTAAATAGATAACACAATTTAATTTGTCTTTATAAAAGACTTATTTATCTTTATAAAATACTATAATTATTTGTATAGTCCACCCTATCTAACCCTAATATCATTTTTTCCACATTATCTATTTTCCATGCTATCCATTTTTTTATTAATAAAAAATATTACACTAGAAATTTTAGTGAATGAAAACTTTACTTAATTACTATCTTTTTATTCCTAATCTAACCCATAATAAATCAACCTTAATATACTAATATATTACTGCACAATTATCTCTTTTCATAGACTTTTCCTTAAGGATAACTCTCCACTAACTCTTTGGTATTACAGCTTTCCCAAACAGTAGATTTATTTATCCCAACCCGTTTTTAACTTACCATTTTGTGCTTTTGTAGACCACGGAAACCTATAGAGTTTCTAACTTAAATATCCAGTCTGTTATGTAGTATTAATGTTTTTTGAGGTGGTCTGTAGGTAGTTGTATTTGTAGTTGTTTTAGGTCGTAAATATTAAGGACGACGAAGCTCAATGTAAGTCCACTAACTATCAATATCCAACCTTGAATGCCTTTGCAGATGATTTGTAGGTAGTTGCATTTGAATCGCTTTCAAAACTGACGCACTAGCGACGCTCATTGTAAGTTCGTTAACCCGAATGGCTCTACTTTCTATCGTACGGTTGGCCGCCAAATCGTGCCTGTACAAATCGTTGATCAGTTCTACTCATGAGCTTAAGCCTTTCCGTACAACAATCCGAACTCTTGGAGGGAAAACTGTGAAAGCATGTGTTTGACAACCGGTGGGTCGGATGATGTTGTACAGAGACGCATAGCCTCCCTCGTTGCCTTTCCAAGTGAGAAAGTTATGGAAGAGGCTGAAATCTTCTCTACAACATAAGAAGGAATCACTTCCAAGTTTTCATAGAAATATATCACTCACTCACAGGCACATATATATATTAAAATTTACATTCAAATTACTTACACACAAATTTACATTCAAATTACTTATACATAAGTATTCAATATTTGCTAAGTACATAACTTCATTTAATATAAGTATTCAATATTTGCTAAGTACCTAATTTCATTTGTTTAAATACCTAACTTCACTTAATGTGAAAAAAGTTGCAAAAAAATTTCTCACTTAGTTTACCATTTACTTCCAAGTTTACTTTATATTCCATATGCATCCTCTAAATATTTTGAAACAATTTTAACTTATATGCTTATTAATAAATTTAAAACTACAATTTTAAATTATATGCTTATTAATAAATTTAAGTTTTAAATATTAAGTTATAAATAAAAAGTTATATTTTTATTAATAAATTTCATTAAAGTTTCAAATATAATGTAGAAAAATTTGAAAAAAAATTCTCACTTAGTTTACCATTTACTTCCAAGTTTACTCTATATTCCATATGCATCCTCTAAATATTTTGAAACAATTTTAACTTATATGCTTATTAATAAATTTAAGTTTTAAATATTAAGTTATAAATAAAAAGTTATATTTTTATTAATAAATTTCATTAAAGTTTCAAATATTAAGAGTTGAATTTGGGTATTATAAACAAATAAATTCTCATAAAAACATTTTTATATTTATATTATTCAAATTAATTTTAAAATGTTAAAAATCTTAATATAAAGATTTTAACACTATTGATGAATTGAATATTTTTTTTAAATATTCATATAAGAGAGGATGTGTTCTATGTATAATATAATGAAGGATTTGTTCACATATCATGGTCAACCATGAGAGCTAATGACTTTAAACTCCCAAGAATATATGGTATATATTATATAAAGCATTATGAAATGAAAAATTGTAGCAAAATCAAATCTTGATGGCTTTGTCAAGGGTAAGAATTTTATCAAAACAATACAAGAGTCCAAAATAGAGTCGTCTATAATTTGGAAATCACTGAGATCCATACAAACACATAAACAAAGAAAATTATTGATACAGAGCACAAAGTCTCATGTTCTTATTGAGAATATTGATTATTCACTATAACTCTCAAACTATGCAACAATTCATACCATTCCTACCATGATGAATGTTAGATAATTATCCCTAATGTATAGAGATGATGATAACAAAAATTCATTACTTTACGCATAGTTTTCTTAAAGAATCCCACCAAGTATTAGAAATGTGTGCCCAAACATTCAAGTCTGTAAAATAAATGTTGCATGCATCCTGGGCTTGGGATATGGCATGGGAAAAGAGAGGCCACTAGTGCAATTTCCATAAGATGTAACCAACTAGCATGATCGACCAAATGTAGTTGTTACTAGAAATGTAAGAAGAAAGTAAATATTCATGGGAAATTGTGACAAGACTAAGTCAATATGAATTATTTCTTGTGTTTTCTCTTGCATCTCTGTCAAGGGGAATTATATATCCCCTCGTGATATATTTTCGTTCAACATTCTGCTAGTACTCATGATGGGTTAGAGGTCGCGAGTCTCGCTTCTGTCATCTTCGTTGTACTCTTCGTATGTTCTTCCTTTGTCATTTTCTCTGGTTCTATATTTTCTTCTTCCAAAAGATAACATAATGAATATATCAACTCCTATATGTACATGTGTATCTCCTCTTTTTTTTGCGTTGTGCGATGAAATTATTTTTCCATCACTTCCTTTACTTGATCTCGTATTTTCTCTAGGTCATCTTTCGTCAGGGCCTGGGGGCTCACTTCCTTCAATGCTTTCTTCTTCTTGCATTAGTGTATTGATTTTCCCTTATCCTATTATTTCCTCTTCTCTCTGGGGTGAGATACTATTTTTTGTGTGTCTCATGCGACATTGCCTTGTCCTTATTGTTATTCTTATTGTTCTTTTGGATCGTTCTTTGACGATTGTGTTTTTGTATTCTCTGTTTCTGGTACTGGGGTTTTCCAGTCATCCTCCCAGTATTCCATAATTTGTCCAACCTCATCTCTTGTCAAACTGTCTCTCTTCATCAGCCACTGCTCATTCGGGTCCCTCCTGGCTTGGATATACATATGATGTCTTCCTTCTTTAAAAGGAACAATCTCATTGTACGCTTCCACTACCTGCGGTAGTATGCCTGGTGTATCCTAAATTCTTTGCTAAATTACCTCCTTGCAAACATAGAAAGTGAAGGCAATGTTGTTATCCAATTTTCTTTCCTTGTGTGTAATATGACACAAGTTCACATATCTTGCTGTTAAACATGGTTTCTTCACAACTCCCATAAATTGAGTTTCTTTTGGCTTGCTCCAAGCAACTAGTACAATCAATATCAATAGGCACAGATAATGAAGATTTATTCCTTTATCGTTTTCATATTTCTCTATACCCACTTTGAATTCCAACATAAAAAAAACTCTCAACAATGAATACGGTGGCCTCAGTTTATCTTCAGCCCGCACTGTATTCTTCCTTTGATTTTTTTTTTTCTTGATGTGTAAATGGCCAAAATCCGACCCAAATTTAAATGAACTATATTTTGTGCTCAAAAGTCGATATCAAGAGGAAGATGTGATACCAAATGAGACAAACTAAGTTTTATCAGACAAATAATATCTAATATGAATAGGATAGTATACAATAATCCATTAAAGATAGTAAATATGTTTGAATAAAGTATGATTACAATGACCCTCATGGAGGTATACATATAGGAATTGACATGCTATGAGGTGAAAAGATATGTCTCTTTCTCTTTCATTAATTACTCATTAATTTTTATTGTTTCTTAACATTATTATTATAATGTATTATTTATATATTTTTTTGTATGTTACAAGGTTCAAGTTAATCGACATCATTAATAGATTAACCTTAGGTTGATTAAGTGATCCTTATAGATTAATGTGAAATTTCACTAAGTTTTAAGTTTAGTTCGTTTAATATATTTTGAGGGCCTTACTGAGTTTTGGTTTTGCACATAATTTTGATCATCATAATGCTAAAGTATGCAAGAAGAAGAAACAAAAAAGAATATTTTGTATAACTACTCCACTTGAGAAGCTCTCTGAATCTACCCTCATCCTCTCCCATTAATGGTAAATTATCCTTTTTTTTTTTCTTTTTCTTAGTTGTTTCCATATTGACTGTTTGGTCGGTATCCTTTTATCTCGGTTCCTATACTATCTCAAGTCTATGCTCAAATTGAAGGAAACCAAATTCATTCCCAAGCCTCTCCCTAATGTGTGGAACAATGATCCTGTTTCTATCTAAGAAGCTAAATCAATTAATTCCATCCTCTAATACAAGTAACAACCTATTTTTTTTCTCTCACTCCTGCTATGAATTTGTTTTTATATTGTCATGCATGTTTCTCTCTTTTCATGATAATATGTGAAATTTCTTATATTTTTGCGCTTGGGGTTAACAATCTGTTTTATAGATATATAAGGTTTCTAGGAAGGTTCTATTGAAATTAGGGGAAGCATTTCAAACCTAAACATGGAAGATAGATTTCCTTCTTATAAGACCAAAGAGAGGTCATGAATCTAAATTAACCGATGTAAGAAGAGACTATGTTGGATACTTTAGCCTATCCACAATTGGGAGTTTTTAATGGAAATAAATTGAGAAATTACATCCAACGATTGGAAACTAACCGAAACATAGAAACATATTTTGTAACAATTGTTGAAAGAAGGCTACATGAACCCTACTCACACTTGCATAAATGAGATTACCAATCTGCTAAAATATCACGAAGATGTAGAACCAAAGAATGAGTTTTACTGGTTCCAAAATACCGAAGTCTGTAATAAGAGGAAACACAAAAACATTTTTTTTCAATATTGCTCCTTCAATCAAAAAGATATTGTTAGAATATTTCCTTGATATATATATTGTGTGTGTGTGAGCCGACATATGTGTGATTGTTCAAAGTGTAATTTATTTGAATTATATTTTTTATTATATTTTAATGTGACTTTATGTACATACATGTCAACATCTCCCCCAT
>JZKD02S1640912.1:86591-123739 GCA_000966675.3 Picea glauca | reverse complement strand
TAAAAGGAGGTTTCCCCCTCGAAGAGGCTTATTATCTGAAATTATCTCTTTTTCAAGTCGTTGAGTACTTTTCCTGAGGTTTTTCTATGCTATATTGATGTTTGGTTCTTAACATTGCTTGGTATTGAGCCTTCTTGTATTCATTGAAACATATCACCTTTCTGGATGATTAGGAATCTTATGCTTACCACTACCCAACTTCATTTCAATTTCTTGTTTCTCACTGCTTAAGGTTTTTCATGAGTGTTTTTATTTTTTCACTTTTACATATTTGAGTTCTTGATTGAATAGGTTATCCCCTACTTGGTTTATTTTATTTCTCATCACTTTGAGTGTGCTTTGTTTGACTTATTTTTTTCTTCATAGTTCTTTGTATCAAGCATAGATCTCAACAAAGAAATTTTGCATTCATTATGAAGTTTTTTTTGGTTTATGTTTGGAAAAAGAGTTATTTTTGCATGTGCATTTAATTTTTCGGAAACATTTTCTTGGTAGTTTGGCATCGTGTTGATCCAAGAAATTAAAAGGTGCATTGTTTTGAGTGTTTTCTTGTGTTAAGAAGAATAGAACTCTTCTCCTTCCCATATATAGAACTCATCGAAAGAAAGAACGACATACCATTATTTTGCATTCTTTTGGATTCAAGTCTCTCTCACATCATTAGTTTCATCTCCATGAACCCTTTGAGTTAAAATCCATTTAAAATAAACCACATGCTAATAGAATAAACTAGAACATTTTTTTGGTTTTAGAACACCAGCAGTAACATAGGATTAGGGTCTTTGGACTAGGGTAAGTGAGTAAATTTTCCAAGACTACTAAATAGACTCTAGAGCACTAAAGATCATATAAATCAAACTTTCAAATAAGCATAGTCGGGAACCCCCTCTCACACAAGGGTTAAGCACGAGGTCGCATGTGGGAGAGCAGTGGAGATTACCCCTACAAATCTTAACCAGTTGTAGATGATAGATCGTATATTGGGGGTTGATCTTGAAAAAATACTAGTTTCATTTGGTCTCAGTGCTTTGTGAACTATGAATTCATTCAAGGTCCTTTTGAGTCCTATCAGTCCACTTGTCTTCAGTTCTATTCAAGAACTTCAGAATTTGACATCCTACCCACACATTCAATCTCAACTATCAACTGTACCCACCCGGAGGCTGATTGGGAGTTGGTAACCTTAGTGGCCTTTCCTAGGTATGTACAGAGGTGACTATGGGGGGATTCCCATAGTACCTAGGACAGATGTTGTATCACACTCTTAGTACCCTTGGAGGGTGATAATGTGAAAGTGAGGGTTTCTTACATCGAGAAGGGTTGTTGTGTGGAGGTTGAGGTAATTGCTTCGCATTTCTTCATTGGCATTTTGGTATCCGATCTTTGGAAGATCCTTGAGCCTAGTGTTTCTTGGTTGATTGCTTTTAGTTTTCATAGGAGTGTGTTTCTTTGAATTTCATACTCAACCTTAGGATCGAATATTTCACATTATGGAAACTAACACTTAGGAGCCTCAACATAATATTTCTTATGAATCTGTGACCGTAGATCACACTTCTAAAACTGGGGGCGTCACTCCTGGGAGTGGCCATCGCGTCGAAGAACCGGTTCCAAACGTCATGGAAAGATTTTCATCTTTTTTGAATCCTTTGCTTACTAATCCACTTGGACAATCACTTTTTGATCCACCATCCATGAGATATGTTTTTTCTTATTCTTCTTATATATTATCGCTTGGTTCAAACACTACATCAGCTTTTGGCACAATACCATCATCATTTGGTTTTTCTGAAGGACTTGGGAATTAGTCTTTTTCCACAACTCATGTAGTTGATACTGTTGGTGATTCATCCTTACTAGAAATCACATTGACCTAGGTAACCCTGACTCAACCACTTTCACATTCATCTCCTTTCACACATGAATCTGGTAATATTCTTGCTTCACTATTTCTGCACATGCACACATCAAGTTCTTTACTTGGTCATTCCATCAGTCAAATTTTCGGTAGTCAATTCATTCACACAACCATAGTCACACAAGATACTCTGATTCCATCTCACACATTGCATATTATCACACTCTACATTGGAGGTCAATATTCAATGGGAGGTCAACCTTCAACTGGGGGGAAACCTTCAATTGTAGAAAAAAATTTACTCGGGGGAGAGCTGCATGGTTGTAACATCAATAGGATTGGGGGAAATCCACTCCTGCAAGTACTTATATCCCTACTACCACTAGCCTATATCCTAGACATCTATATCTAAGAGTTCTAAATCCTTTTTGGGCTCAACCCAATTCAGCGAGCATTCCTCCATAAGGAATTATTCCCTATCAATTCATCAACCCCACTATTCTGATGCAACAGTCCCTTCCACCACATCATATCAGGGGACCATCAGGTCAATTTTAGTATGTAGGAGGTCCATCCGCTCCATTATAGTACATGGGTGGAAAAACAATACAACCACCTTACATGGGTGGACAACCCAGGAAACCATCTTATATGGGAGGACCATCTAGTTTTTCCATCTTGTTGCAACTTGGATATGCTCTTACTAGTGTTCTTACATAATATGGTTATCACCAGTATCAACAACCTAACTGGCATCCACCATTCTCGGCTATGTTAGATATTCCATATATGTTTCATTTAACAAACAATCCCATATTGCATGCCTTGTTTTGGCCAACCATCCCTATTAAATTACCGTCTGACATTCTGAAATTCAACGGAAAACATATGGAATATCCTAACAATCATGTTATGACTTGTCATTTATGGTATTCTTCCAACTCTTTGATGGACAATTCCATTCGTCTTAGAATTTTTCAAAGAACACTTAAAATTGTGGAAGAAAAATGGTAGATTGAATTGCCACATAACTACTTTGCCAACTTTAATTCTCTTGCCATGGATTTCTTGATGCATTTTCAGTTGCCTATACGGTACGAGACTGATACATAAATTTTTACCTCTCTTTGGAAATCATCTTCCACCCACATATCCAATCATATTCATGAGTGGAGACGGCAGAGACAGATGATTAAGGCTCCCATTCTGAACCAACTCCTCATGGGTTGGTTTACAAAGTCTCTCTTGTCTCCCATCGCTCATGATGTTTCTATGGGAAACATAGTTATAGAGGAGAAAGCTATCATCCATGCACAATATTTGGACTTGATTTACTCCCAATCTGGCACACTTTACAAATTCATCCCTCACATTCATCATCCATCAAACAATCCATCCAGACCTACTCCAGAACCTAGTTTTGTTCCAAACACCACAAATGCTTCCTCTTCTATTCAAACCTATAAGGTGAATGCGCTCCAATCCACTTCATATTTTCAACCAAGAGATAAGAATAAAACCAAGGGTAAATCCAAGAAACCTTCTAATGATCAGGATATTCCTAAGACTGTTGATAATCAACCGACTAGGAAAACTAAATCTCCTTGTATGATTTGTGAGGAATACTACTACACGAAAGACTACCATCATCATGAGGTTTTCACTAAATACATGAAGGGTACCTACCAACTGGTTCAACAACAACATTTGGTTGTGAAAAATCCTCCCCTTTGCAAGGGGGAAACGCATGTCATTCCCACCATGGGGATTCTTCCACAAGTGCCTCTGAGGTGTACATGTTTAAGATGGTTAATTTCATAACTCGTGCAAATACCTATGACACTCCTCAAGGTGATCAGACTAAAGGGAAGGTTGTTAATCATCCCTCTAGTTCCACTCCTCCTCCATCTTCCAATCCTCTTCATATTGAGAAGACTATTTATGACAAAGTGTTGTGCCCACTCAAGAGCGTAATTCGAAAAGTGACATTTAATATTAATGATCACGCTACCCAAAACTACAACATCATTGAAGATTTGGCACAAGCGCGTTGTGTTATTTTTTCCCTCAAAGTTCTAAAAAATTATCCAAGTCAACGTATAACCCTATTGTCAGCCATTGGAGATATGGATCACAAGGATTCGAACCTGATTATGTTTAATCTGGATTACTTTAAGGAGAGGGTCACCCACCCCTTAGCATTCAAAATTCAAGTTTTGGTTAGTGGAAAGAACATTCATCACACTGTTTTGGATGAGGGAGCCTCCACCTATGTCATGTATTTGCCTTGTTGGAAATACCTTGGTTCTCCTACACTAACCCAGTCCCCTACCACCTTGAAATCATTTGATGGATGTGGTTTCCAACCTCATGGATTCTTGCAATATTTCATTGTGATGTTGAAGGAAAATACCATTTCGGTCGATATCAAAGTGGTCTACGTGCCCCTAGATTATAATATTTTACTTGGTCGTAGTTGGTTCTATGAAATGATTGTCATCACATATTTAGTGTTTCGTATCTTGCAATTTCCCCATCAAGGAAAAATTATCATTGTTGACAAACTTGAGTATACAATTCCATATCTTTACAATATTGTGGTGAATAATGTACCTTTTATAGGACAAAATGGTTTTGAGAGTGTAGGTGTAGGTATTCTTAAGGATTCCTTACTAATGGGGTTTTTTCCTTTGCATGATCCCACTACACAACTTGCCACGTTAAACATGATTTCGACTCAGAAGCGACAATCCTTAGAATTATTTGATCCTTTGGTAGTACCTGGTCTTGAAGAGCATAGTTCATCGTCTCTTTCAATCATGTTAAAAAATGAAACAAACCCCCCTCCATTAGAATCAAGTCTCAATCTCGATCGAACACTTGAACCTTCTTTTCCTCCACCTAGTGAAAATGTTCCTATTAGTAAATAGATGCCTAAATGAGGAAATAAGAAGATTCATCAAAGGAAATGTCAATTGGGGGGTAGGTATCCAACCTTTGGACATCATGTTGGATAAAAACTGTTATCTTATATCAGACAAGCTGGGGGGGAAACACCTCTAGAGAGACACACTGCTAGGAGTGATCCTCATTTGAGGGTCGTTCCCATCGTAACATAGTGACTCTTTCTGGACCGAGCTTAGTCTTTTTTCTTTCTTGTGCTCGTTAAAACATGATAATAGGTTATCGAGTATACTTTTATCTCTTTTTTGGATTCATACAAGCTATACGAAAAAGGAACTCTTTGGAGTCTCCTTTCATCTTTTTTCAAAATCCCTAAACATGAAAATATTTCCAAGTGATATTGCTTCCTTTCACACTCATTAAAAGTTTTGAAAGGACATATTTTGATTGGTATTTTATCTCTTTTTCAACCTCATGAGAATAATTACAAAAAAATACTACTCTAATCAAGCATGATTATAAGAGTTATCCCCTGTATTTTTTTACACTTTTTTCGGGCTTGGGAGACTAACTTTTCATCCATGGAGTTTCCTTTAAGTTCTTTTCAGACTCTCTCAACGTGAAAAAACATTGAGTTTACCTTCTTTGGGCTCGTAAAACTATGCATCGAAGGAACCATCTGGGACCTAACCCCTCCTTCCTCAATTTCGTTAAACATATGTTGAGAAAATCATTTGAAGGATGAGTTATACCAAGCATTTTTTATCCTCCTCAATATCGTTAAAAAAGCATGAGGTACTCATCTATCTGGATGGGGTAAAAACTGAAGGAAGTGGGTCAAGTTTTTGGAATCCTTTATGGCATCTATTATCACCCTTGATCATGGCACATGTTTCTGTCTCACCTTACAGTTGGGTAATCCGCTTGTCTCTGATTCATACCAATTCTATGTGTCACCATACTTTTTCATATCAGTTGAAGAGTGGTCTTATTGCTATCACATTATGTTATTGGTACTCGGTGAGTCAATGTTCTCAAGTCATTTGTCGTGCCTCATCATGTTCAATGGAAGTGTCACTTCAAACCATCCATATGCAGTGTTATCAATTTCCATTTCCCATGTCAGTCCATACTCATTCAATTCACCATCTTACATCACTTTCCTGTGTTAATTTCATGTCAATGATGGGGGATACATCAAGGACCTCCTTCGACGAGTCTTTTCCTATCAACTTCAACACATTATTTGGGAATTAGACTTAGAAACCAGTTATTACCTTGGGATCTACATGCCTCAATGGCATGCCTCCTCACTTCCGACAATAGGTTTACATCATTGACCTCTGATCAAATGATTACACAAATGTTTGACCTCATCTCATTTATTCACATTTGTTGGAATGTACTAGGGTATCTTGGGAGTCATTGATGTCATTGGTGATTTCCCTCACACTTGTTAATGATTTACATCAATGACCGGTAATCAAGTGGTTTCTACCATGTTCGAGATAAAATCATCTATTCACATGGATATATTTGTACCACATCAGGATTGGGATGAATACCCTGGGTTGGGAATTCACTTTATTATCTGATTTCCTAGGCTGCGAAGGAGATAATTTGAGCATGTTGATATATACACTATCACATAGATCCACATTATATTGATCTGTGGCTATGTTTTGTCATCTCATAGCTCCACTGTGTATTTTTTGTGGTTGTGATCGATTCATGTCATGGAGGTATTGATTCACATTATATATCTGGTGGTCAATCCTTAGTCATTATTCTCATGGATTTACTTTGAGTCATCTCATATTCTAAGCATAAGTATGCCTGCCTCAGAAATGAAACATATATTAATATTGTTTGATGATTGTTTGAAATATATGTCGAGTTCTCCCACTCCAACACCCTTTCATTGAATAAATTTTAAAGTGTTTCAGCCATCAATTTATCTTCTGACCTAACACTTTAGGGGGCATCTATTACACAGAAAAATTCCACATTTTCATTCTTCACCTTAAGTGTCGCAAAGTGATGCATGCGCCTCGGTAAGTGTCGCATTCAATGTCACAAGTTTTGCATACACCTTACCAAGTGTTACATTCACTTTGTGAGTTGTTTCCACCCCTTGACACCATTAAAACAATTTTCCATGACCCCTAAGTCATATGGGAGGAGGAAAACCATCATTTCTAGGTCAAAACACACTTTTTCCTTGGAAAATTTAAACCATTTTTTAGCATTTATGAAGGGTGGTGTCCCCCCATCCATACTAAGGGTGCACACATGGCACTCCATATACCACTATATGGAGGCACCATTACTTGGGTGGCACCCTGTCTTTCACTGAGGAGGAGTGCCATTCTTGTTGAGAAAAGAGGGGGATCCCCTCCACCTTTATCTATGGACCAGCTCTTTGAGATGGGGTTAGTTATGTTCAACCCTCATGCTTGGGATTCACTTTAGGATCTGATACAAGACTTAAGGATTCATATCCTCAACCATACCCCTCATTTTCTCATGGTTGGTGTGCCTCTCAAGCCTATATATTGAGGGTTTTCCAAGGTGAAAGGAGGAAGATTTCAAATATCAAACTTATGATATTGGTAGAGTCGTGCAAGGGAGAGATGAGGGTAGCTTGGGGAGTTTGTTGCAACTGCATCAATCGTGGTCTATAAGTACTCTCCTTGGGTTTTCAGTTTAATATACTTGGCCTATTTCCTTCAAGTTTTTTTATTCTTGCATGTGCTTGTCTACTTTTCCTTCGATCTTTGCACATGAATTTGCTTTACCTAATCCACTAGAGTAGGATATATTTTTTCTCTTTGTTGCCTATTGCAGGTTACATGTATCAAGTTGTGCCAGGGAGTTTGGAGATCAAGCTCAGATTGGAAGCAGTGAGGACAAACTTCGAAACAAGGTGCATCACACCCTTTCTCCCTCTCTCTTTCTGATTATTTAAACTGAATTCAACGAGATGCTAGTGTCCATTTGTAGTTTTATGTATTGGTATTAGGGGTCTATAATCCAAGGGATATTTCACCTATTTGTAGGGGAAATATTCTGCAATAGACATACTCATAACATATTTAGAATATTCATAGGATATTGAAGTGTAAATCCCAAAGTAAAAACCAAAGGATGGGACAACTAGACACAATAGGTGGTCACCGAGATGCAGGCACATATGACGATATATAGGTAGGTTGTTAGTGTTGGGATAGGTGACAAGGGCATGGGGAACTATAATCATTTATAGACATAATTCCCCACGATGCATAAAAGTTATGGAATAAATGCATACAACCAACCGACATTAACGACGAGCATGGGTCAAGGAAAACAACTAAGTAAACAATAATCATGGGGGAAAGTTACCCAACCAAGTATTTAACGTTCAAAGGAACCACTTCCATTCATTATTTTCATAGAGAGAATAGTGTTCAGAACATCCAAAAGACAGTTGAGTGCAGAGAAACTAGAACGCAAAGAGCGTTAAAGTTTGAGTGAATCCATGCTATACACTGAGCACATGTATCCCTTCCAAGTCACAATTTCCACATTGACACTAGAATAGATCCCTCGAGCATGAGGTGAAAAAAAACAAAAAATTAGAGGTGCCAAGAAATCGACAAGGATAATGGGTTCTTCCAGCCATGCCAAAGCATGGAATAAATTCCAGACAACAAAATACCAATACATTCTCAAGACTGAACTGCCAACAACATAAGTATCAGAGGTCCTTTGTTATAAATGGTTCCCTAACTAAAATATGTATACTTCAACATACAATATGAGGAGTAGTTCTTGGAATCGCGCTTCGACGCATACGCACAGGTGATTTCAACACATATGCCATGGTAGTATGGAATCCACCACTGGGTTTCAAGTAAGACAAAAAGGTCTTTCCAACCTTCCCCACACAAAAATTTCTAGAGCTACAATGCAACAAGGATAGGAAGATCCAAGTCGATAATAACACCTCATTTAAGATATGGTTTATGACATTGAACCAAGCGACTACGCCAACACGTTGCATATCAAAATTCATCATGGAAATGTATGAGGAATATATCTAGTTTACATGTACGTTTCCTAACATTTATGTCAACCCCTTGTAGAGCGTAATTACAAACATGAGATGCTCCCTTTATACATGATCGAGAATGACATTCAACATGTTGTCGTAAAGTGGGCAGCCAAACTTTGGCCCACACCAAATGATGACGTAGAGAAATGGGAGATGCGGACTAAAAGGAGGCAGGAGAATAAAAGGGCAAAGCTAACCCAAGAGAAAGGCAAGGAACCAATCATAGAGTAGGAACAAGATGAGACAACTGAAGGGAAGGGAAAAGGGTCAGTGGGTTAGAAAACTACATAGGTGCAACCAAGGAATCTGAAAAAAGGAAAGGGCTCAAGTGGAATCGGATGTAGGTAACCCTAGAGAAGACTCCACCCATGAAGAAACAACATGCACCACTTAATTTAAGTTCAATACCTGACTCTAGTGAACAAGAGCAGACACCAACTCTGACACAATATACTGACACTACGCCCATCGAAGAGGAAACCCCATTGCAGTTTGACATGCACAAAGTGTTTCCTGATCAGTACAAAGAAAAAGATATTGGAATCAACACTCTAGAGAAAGTGGCATGGAATACCCTTATAGAAATACCGAGAATTTTCAAGGAGCTCCAAGAAAAATTGGACATACAACAAATGTTGATTAGAGAGTCATCATAGAAGTTGGATGAAATTCATCGTTAGTTGGAGCTTTCTCCAATGACCAATCCCATGTTCCAAGAAAAACAGATCATAGAAAGCATCAAAGGTGCAACATCCCCACACAACAATACCCAGAGAAGAGTGTTACAATCCATCCACTATGACATAACCTCAACTATTACTTTACACTGAGGTGGAGTTGGCACAGGTGCCATCACAGGACCTATAAACCTATATGTCTGAAGTCATGAATGAAATGGGGGGCAAGAATTGTGTACTCAACCATTCCTATACAAAATTGCAACAAAAGCATCATCAAGAAATGGACATACACGAGACAACTCAACATAATCATGAACAAGAGATAGTTTCCCGCAAGGAGATATAATATGCACAAAAGGAGATCAAAGAACTCCACAAAGAAGAAATGACCCCACACACCTCATCGTTTAGCGTAATCAATGAAGTATATGTGCTAGTCCCCAATAGAGATACATAAACTTCAGAGCTCATCGTGCCATGCCAACTCAACAATCTAAAACTTCAGGAAAATTTGAAGAACACTCTCCAATCAGAAGGGGGGTTGCAACAATAAATCGTTGTCACAGAGCAGGCCTTACAATAGGGACAGACACATGTAGTGGGGATATTTTACTATAGCTTCAATCTCTATACACACATCTAGAATGTTCCCAAAGTCAGTATCGTTGATGATTAGATCCTTGCAATTGAGGCTCAGATAAATCAAAAGAAGAAGATACTTCCCTCCTGACCACTGGTAGAATGAAAAGAGGCCATGAAAATAATAATTATCCTACTTCGGGAGATTGCATTTTCTTGTACTAAATAACATAAGCTTTCAAGCGTCATACTCGACATAGTGGACAAGGCCTAGCTGCACTACTACAAACTTGCATATGTGTAAGAAAAGACAACCCTAGTCGTACAATTGGGGGAGCAGATCAAACCTATCATGCATGTGATGTCATCGATCAAATCAGGTGATGTTGACAATTTTTGCAAGAAGATGAAGGACTTGATAAAAAAATTTGATGAGATTGATGGATAATTCAAAGAATTCATCACAGAGCTCGTCAAGAAATTTCCATCAATATCCTCTATCACATTGTAAGCAGCATCATTGGCTCGAGGACAATCCAAATAATAGTGTTGGGGTTTTTTTGTCACCCCAAGGTTTTTCAAATTGTGTGCATGTCATAATTCAGTACTATCCATGCACTTAAGACGATGCACCACGCAGCACCAAGTATTAGTGCATGTGCCAACCAATTTTGTATTGTGCACACCAACTTGTTTTGTACTGCATGCAAGGACCTGAACAAATCACATATAAAATGAATCCTTGAAGATCTTCAGTAATCATTGTAACTGTTTTTGTAACAACTTGACTAGTCATGGTCGAAGTTGTGGGTGAGCTGGCAGGATCATTATGATTGTCACGCTCCAATAGACTTAAGGGGGACATATGAGGTTATGCTAGGGTTGGGTTTTTGTTTACTAAGATGAGATTATTATAGGAGAGTTTTAGATGAGTTAGAGCTCCAACTATGAATTGTAGTAGTTCTTGTTATGTTCATAGAAGAATATGAGAGAGAAAATAGATATAGATCTCAATTGTCGTCTTTGTTTTATGTTGAATGTGTTATGTGTAGGCTTCAACCTCTATAAAAATTGTATTGGATTGTTTATAATATTATTAAACAGATAATGAAGCACCTTTTAATGTGTCTATCTCTTGTATATGCTAGTCTAAATGTATGTCAGTTCTACAGTACTATGGTATTTGCATGGTGGTTATGAATGAATGCATGGTTATATGATGAATGTTTTCTATATTTTATATTTATTTATAAGTTACATGAAACCTATGGTCTATGTGATTCTCATGGAATCTCTAGTGAGACCTAGACATTCCTCAAAGATTGAATATGTTGACACCTATGAGGTATTTTTTGGTCAAGCCTCTCGAACCTTGGGTCTAAAACCCCCCAAACAAGCCAAAAAATTCTCTCCTTCCAATGGATCTATTCCTATCAACATAGGCTCATTTTCTTTGGAAAAAATATATATAGACCTTTACAGTAACTTTGGGCTTGCATTAATTGGTGATAGGTTCCATATCTATCGACAGTGGGTTAACCTCAATGACCCATAGTCGATTGATTCTTCAAGTGTTCAATGTCAACAAACTATTCACACTTGCTAGAATGTAATAATTTCCCATTATCATAATCGATGATTTATGTCACATATATAAATGATATAAATAAATAACTAGAGATTAGATGGTTTCTCCTATGTTCAACTTCAGATCATTCATTCACATGATGCAAATTCATAATTACGATAGATTTGGATTGAATACCTTGGGATGCAGTGGCATTTCCTTTGGATGTTATTGCTTGAGTTGTTTATACAATACCACATACCTATTTTGCATTAGTAATTTTGGAGAAACAACCTTTTACTCCTTATAGTTCTATTTTTTATCCCAATGACCTTTGATAGATATATCCACCATGTATTTTCTCATAGCCATGATACTATTCTAGCATGGATCCACTATGTATTTTTTTGTGGCCATGAAATTTCATTCTATATGTAATTGAAATGTACTTGATTAGAGGCCATGTTTATTTCCCATGTGAACATGGGTATGCCCACCTTGGGAATATAGTCATTTAATACTTTGTTTTTTGTTGTAGGTAGATTTTTTATCCTTGGTTTGTTAGACTCTACTTTGGCTTCACTTGTTAGATTCCTCCATACTATTATAATGTATTTTGGTCATCGATGTCCCTTATATCTCATACATTAGAGAGAATATATTATAGCTATAATTGGTCACCCTTTATCATTGATTTTTTATTTCCCATTTATCCATGATCATTCCATCATTTATCCATTCCTTTTATATATTTTTGAGCCCCTAACTTGGTGCATGCAATGTTTCTTAAGAAACATCACATGCTACTTGTGAGTTTCCTTCATCCAACATGCAAGCACCTCCAAAAGGCCCCAAAAAAATAATAAATGCACAAAATGCACACTCATGAGTGGAGATCTACCTAGTGTTTGTATGGTTTCTTCATCATTACTACTTCCTAGTTCTAATTGTATTGTCTAGTTTTAACTTGGGCCTAAAATATCATTGAGTTTCCCATCCAAATTAAAACTAAGACTTACAAAAGGAGTACAAGATGATAAGTGGTTCAGATATGAAGAACCCAAAATTGGGTGAAAAAGGTACCAACAATGGTAATAAGGTATATTGTTTTATTTTTGTTTTCATTTGATAAATCTATGAAGATCCCTCTTCTTCGCACCACACCCCCGCTCCCCAAGTCATTATGCAACATTATAACTAATTTCTTTTAGTTCAATACTTTGTGATTGAATTGATTACTTGATATCAGTTAGAATCAATTTTTCATATGTTTATGTTTATCTATTTATATTCGTATTGGGGTTTGAGGAATACTATTTTTTTGTGTGTGTAGATTCAAAGAAGAGCCTAGTGCTAACATAGTAATATCTAGATTGTTCATGAAAGGAAAAAGGATTGATCATCTAATTACAAGTACTTTCATCTCTTTATCTCATTCATTTTTTATAACGTAACTTTTTTATTTTGGAAATAAGTTATTGTTCTTTCATTGCTATGCTGGTGAGCTAACCCTACTCATCGGGGACTTTCCCTACAACATAAATGGAAACTCCACTAGAGACAAATCCATGAATTATTTTTGATAGATTTTCTTCCTTCTAATTTATCAAGCCTTTTTTTTCTGGTATGTCTCTTGTCTCTACCATTTTTCTTCATTTTATTGTAGGATTACAAGAATTTTAGATTTCTTGCTTCTTTCTTTCATTTTTTTCACTTGTAGAGTTTACTTCACACAATAGTATTGGGGTACAATAGTGAGTAATTGTCACATTCCTTGAGAAACACATGATCACATGCAAGTTTCCTTGATAAAACCACGAGTATCATACGGGTTTCATTGTGGCAACCTGCGAGCATCTCTTGTAGTAAGGAAAACATGTTACAAGCTTGAGAATTGTCCTTCTAGTTTTGAGGTTTTCTTGAAATATGTCAGGTTTAGTCCTTCATTGGGAAGTTTGAAAATGCATTTTTGATTTTTCCTTTTTGTTTGGTGTCTAATATCTTTTAGTGTCCTTCCAGCCAAATTGAAACATAAAATAAATTTTAAAATTCCAATTTTGTTGCCTATATTTTTTTACTTTTGGGAGGCACTTGCTTGTTGCATGTATATGACCCACAAGCACTCACTTCTTATCAGTGTGAAACCCACAATAAAACCTTTTTTTCATGTGTCTTTCTCTTCTATAACCCATGATCACACACAAATTTCTAGTTTTGGCCTTGCGAGCAAAACTATAGAGTGCAAAAATCTAAAAAAAAATGAAACTTTTCATATCTAAGTTCAAGGTTTTTCCCTTAAGACTTAGAGGCTTTATTATTTGATTTGAGACCTATTAGAACTTAGTTTTCAATTTGTTTTTCATTATGTTTTCCATTATATAATGAAAAATAAAAATTGAGTATTTCAAAAAAAAATACAAAATGTTTTCTTTTGGTTTCTTTAGGGATCTCTTAAGTAGTTTGATGCACTTTGAAAGTGGTTGCATTTAAAGAAAAATATTATATCTCTTTAATTAGCATGATCTCATGAAAATAAAAAAGGATTCCTCTCTTTGTTTGAAACATTTTCCCTGAATAGTTGCATTGCATTTAGGGTTTGAAAAAATTTGTTTGTTTTTGTACATTTCATATTTTTTTTAATTCAAGCATATTTTTCATACTTATAGTAGTGTTTCCATTTACAAGCTTTCTCTTTTTGTAAATTTTTCATTTGAGAACATCAAAATTTTCTCAGATCTACATCCCTCTAAGTAAAAACAACCATTAAAAGAAACATTAATATATAGAATGAACTGGAATTGTTCTTCTTTTGATTGAAAACTAATAGTGTCTAGTTATGTAGAGAAACATAAACAAAACTAGGAGTTTACTAGTTGAGAGTTAAATCCATTTAGTAGAGACGAACACTTTCCAAGAAAGTGCAACTCACAAAGGTGTCAAGAATGAGGTTAAAGTTGGTTAAGTGTTGAGATTATTGTCATGCACTTAATAAGTGGGTAAATGGAAAATGTTGGGGACTCAAGTTAAGTTGGAATGTTACTCAAAGTCATGTCATCTTGTTGAAGTTTTGACTATAGAATGAAGTCTTGTATATCCATGCCCAACATGAAATATTGGCCCATGACTATTCCACTCGATTGTTCATCCGGAAGAGTCATCCATATTAACTTTTATTAGTTTACACATAGGTAACTACAATTGAGAAGTTCTTGTGATGCCTAGGGAAGGTAATAGATCTCGGTATCATCTCTCATGGAGATTTCTTGTCTTCATGAGCGGGATTTCACCTTGGGTGATTGAATCATAAGAACTTATTGTAACTATTCCTCGCACCTTCATTGGTTTTATTTGGGCCCTTGTCATATTTTCTGAGCTTTAGAAGGCCCTTTTCAACTTCCTACTAGTTAGACATAGGTATATGAACACCTTGGGATAAATTTTGAATAAGTGAGTTTGCTCAGTTGTATCTTAGAAAGTGTTTTATAAGCGAGTGTTGATTGTAATTTTTCAACCCCATAGAAGGCCTTAAATATTTCTATTTTTTGAATTAGGAAATATGAGTGATATTCTTTAAGGTATCAACCAACGTACCCCTTCACAAGGGGATCCTTGTGATTTTCCTTTGTTTGGAAATGTTTCCACCCCTTTGATGGTTACTTTGAATTTTACTAGATTCGTTGTGGGACTATAAGTTTCATTGTTTTCCAATATGAATGTCCTAAATTCTCATGATGCTTCCCATGTAAGTACCTTATGTAAATAGAATCAAACCATTTTGGACCCCTTAATTTATTCGTAAGTTAAATCAGTTCCTTCATCTTCTAGCTTATTTGGTGAAAGTGTTCCTCATAGCCCTGTTACTACTTGTTGACGCTTGAATCCATTAGGACCGAAACGGTAACCTCACGAGGATACAAATCCCACTACATTTTTATAGAAGTGGTACTCCTATGTTCGAGATTTTAGAATGTGGTACTTTTATATAAGTTCGTCATGGTAATCAAAAGAAAGTAGAAATATAAAAAATGGAAAATGTGATATTTTCTTTTTAAAGAAAGTTCATGAGAGTGGACTAGGAACCACACACATTCACACATTTAAAGCAAATAAACAAAATTTCCTCAAATCCATCATAGTAGGGCTAAAGATTTATGATCACATAAAAAAGTAAAAGAAAATGATTTGCATGCATAAGAGAACTTTGACAGAGTGATACATGGGAAACTCAAATAAAGATAACAATAGATCAAACTTAAATGCTTTATATTCAGAAAACTAGGTTACAAAGTACAATTGAGATTGTTCCCAAAATAGCTCTCTTGGAATTTCTAAAAAATATATAGTTCATTACATATTCTCTGAAATTTAAATGTGTTTGTCATAATGACTGGGATTGGGGCTCTAGCGTACCATAAAGAAAATATATATAAGAATGAAGTTTGTAGAAGGAAGAAAGTGGGCGACGGAGGACAACAAGACCTAGGAAGAAGAAAAAGGAAATTATCAGTCTTCGATTAAATCTTTCTATTTAAAGAGGTGGAGTAATTGGATGAAGAAATTGATAAAGACAAAAAGATGTGATCAGTATGAACTTACTATGATGGTATCTCTCTCATTGTCACTTTCTCGTTGATGTCCTTTTATGGCTTTCATCGACAGTTACAGGAACCGTCTCAACTGCCTTTTTCCCTTCATCGGTAAGCTTGTCAATAGCCTTTTTAAACCAATCCTCGATGTAGCTTCTCATTGGTGCCACGCTGATTTCATGATGGATTTTTATGATAAAAATATATCCCTCCAAGTCCCTTAGATCAATGGAAATATTCCACAAAACTTCTTCAATATCTTGTTTTTTTATTGAATAGTCCAATAGCCAGTTATCCATGTCATCTTCACTATACTCAAGAATGCCATAGAATTTTTCAAATGATATCCCTTTAAAGATCTCAACTTGTTCATCAAAGGATTTCTTGTTTAGGAACAACGAGTTGAGAATCAATTTGCGGTCTTGGACCTCATTGGTGCTCCCGGCTAGGTCTATCTCAATCAGCCTTTTGAATAATTCTTCTCTCCTAGTTATGGCTTGGTTGTATGCTTGGACAATAATATTCAAGTTCTTAACCTTTTCCTTCCAGCATGCGTTTAGTTGTTTTATCTGGTTCAGAGAAGAGAGATCCTCGTCTCTTATTCTCAACTCTGTCATATTGGTAACTTTAAAATCGAAGGGTACAGCCACGTCGAGGTAAAAACCTTCTTCTTTTTTCAAATCTGCATGTAAATATTCATGGAAGGCATGTGCCCTTGTTCCAAAAGAGACCATACTCTTTGACATATCCCAAGCCTCTATAATTAATTCCATTATTTTCTTAATGTTCTTCTCCACATAGACCATGGATGATGTGAGCAGGATTGCATATCCTTTTAGTTTTTTTTAGGTGTGGTAGGCCCAATTATTGCTAAAGGACTAGAAAGTACTGGAAGAGCCATTAAAGCTTCCTCCAATTCTTTGATTCTTTCCTTTAACTTGGCATTCTCTGCTTCAAGGCCTCCAATAGAATCATCTAGAGCATCTCCAATTGCTCGGTGAATTTGGGAAACTTGGGAAGGCCGCATGTTCCGTAGGTTAACCTCTTAACGAGATTTCCCCTTTTTATTCTTTACATCTCTTTTCTCAATAATTAAAATTTTGGACTCGCTATCAAAAAAAGTGCTCTGAAATACAAAAGACTCTTCTTCATCGAAGGTCTAGCTCTCAATTATTTCCATCAGAGGATTCTGGTAAGCCGTGTCCTTAGGTTGATCAGCGGTGGGGAACATTTTTTCAATGTCAATATCAAGTTCCATATCCTCGAGGGAGAGGTCGCGGATATCTCTTTCAGCTCAAGGTCCCTCCTCTTCTTGCACAATTTTTTTTCTCGTCTTCCTCAAGGGAAGCTTGTGGGTGCTTTCATTTTTTCCTGAAGGAGGTTTCTTATCTCCTCCTCTGCCTGAAGAATTGTGGGTTACATTCCTAATTTGGTGGGTCCTTGGAGCACTGCTCTGAGATGTTGTACTCTTTGGAGTGACAATTAGGGATTGGGCACTCTTCTCACCCGGGCCATTTCCTTTCTGTTTGTATGACTCATTGGTGTTGAGTATCATTTCCAGGTCTCCAGTGTCACTAGCAGGAGTGCCTGAGTCAAGTCTCCATCTTCATTCAGAATAGCATTAATAAAATAATTGTTGAATCCAATTTCCAGTAGATGTTCTACAAAATTTAGCTAGGGTCAAACCCTTTTACCCTTTGAGCATATCTTAGATTCAGGTTGTGAAAATGGCTTGCAAATTCATCAATCTTGTTCATATTTCTGAATATGAAGTCCCCAACTTTCCAACGCAGAGGTATGAATTGATTTTTTCTCTTTTAATGGAAAAAATGCAAGCAATAGTTGTATTGCCTTGCTATTTCAGTAACAAACATTTTGTCATATATGTGGCATGGAAGGAATGAAGGATTTTCCTTGGAACCGAAAATCCCTATGACATTGTAATTCTCCATTTGTTTCAGTGTCCCCTTCCTATCCAGGAACTTACTCGTCTGGTCAGACATCCAAGGAGTGTCCTTTCCACACATAAAGTCTTTAAAAACTGAGAAAAAATCATTAAAAACTTTATAAAAATGATGGGAGGCCTTGTGCCTCCATAATGTTTGATACCATAAGGTTATTGGGTCGAATTCATAGTTTACCTTCTTACACCTATATAATCTTGGGAACTAACAACAATATGCTATCGCGAAAACCAAATAAGATGACATAAATCATTTATTCCCCTTCTTGTATTGAGACAATTGGGAAGAGATTTCAATGAAAATCAACTTGCCCCAATCGAATATGGCATGTTCTTTGACCATAAAATATAGAATGTAAAGAATCATGCAGTAAATATTGGTTGTAGTTTCTTGTCCTGTTATCCTCGTGAAAATCTAAGCAATTTCCCAGAAAGGATTTTTGAATGAGCTAAGATGCAATATCGTGATGTCCTCAGGGATGGTCATTGGGTTCTCCAAGAATTCAGGTAAGATTTATAATCCATTGTCATGCTTCTTTAAGAATTCTCTGCAATCTTCGCCCTTGAAGCTAAGAATTAGCTTGAGAAGTCTCAACATCTTATGAAATACCTGAGGTGATAGAGAGACAGAGGAATGATCCTGTAATTGAATGATATGTTGGCTTGGAATATATCTCTCGACGCACCAGGTGATAAAATCCTTACATTCAAATACTTCTGGGACACAACATGTGCACACAATTATAGATGTTCATATTACTTCCTTCTGGGCAGAAGGGGATAAGTAGTAGGAATATGCTCTGGACCACTAAAAACTTTGTTCCTCACACTCGAAAATGTTCAATGTATCTCCACAGAATTATTTTCGATTTGTTTCCATAAGTTGACGAAAATGTTCCTTTTCTCCAGATAATATTTAAAACGAATGCTTGAGAAGGATAATATAATCCTTCGTAAATCATGGTTTAATGTGTTTTAATAGGAGATCTCCTTGAGCCCTTCGCTTATTAATGACAATATTTGCGAACTTGCATGATGATTCGTTAACATTCAAAGCATACTAAAAGTGCATTGAGAAGAGCGTGAGAGTGGTGGGGATGGATGGGAGCAAAATAGGATTCGAGACTTTTGTAAACCCAGGAACCCGCAAGCCCACAACTATAGAAGGTTTAAAATCGGCTAAGTATAGAAAAACACGGTGGTCGGTCGAACTCATCATAGGAGGGATGGGACTTGGAAGTTAGGGGATTCTAGGGGCCAAAAATGTAGATCACGAAACTTTTGGATGCAAAATGCATATCACAGAACATGGGGTATGAGAGTTTGACCCCGCCAAGTCCAGAACCCACAATTGAAAAATCGGCTAAGTATAGAACAACACAGCAATTTTTCAAAATTTTGATGTCAGGTTATGGATAGAAATGAGGATCTTCAAGTCCACCAACCTGAGAACCCGTCTTTCTAAAAAAACAACTAAGTATAGAACTAGAAATGGAAGGTAGAAGGGAAAAAATAAAAAGGGAAAAACGGGTAAGTATAGAAGACGGAAAAGAAAGGGAAAAAAAATTGGGAAAATAGAAAAGGGGAGGGAAATTTTGGAAGAGAGAATTGATCTCAATAGTACCTAGACATCTAATAGGAATAAGAGACTAAGAAAAAGAAGTGAAGACAAGGGGGAAAGCCACCAACCAATGAAATTCATGTCGAAGGAAAGAAACTAACTAATGCAAGTCATGTTGGGGGAAAGTTACCAAGAAATGTAGATAATGTTGGGGGCATTGATACTATTAAGAAACCTAGATTAACAAGACACGAGCCTAGATTTCATTGTAATATTTTTAAGGGAGATAATATTACTCATATTTTCCCTATTATTCCAAAGGTACAAAGAGTATGGTCCTCACCTCAAGGACCTTCTACTCCTAAGAAAGATAGAATCCATCAATCAACCCTTCTAACTCAACCATTGGTGGATGAAATGGTTGAGTTGATAAAATATTTTCTCAACCTCACTCTTCCCCTAAAGAGTGATGTGACTAATATTCAAATTTTCTTTACTACTAGCTTAGAAACTTCTGGATAGGGGGGAATTTTGTTCCCTTCGAGCATTCTCCCTCCAAGCCCTAAGATCATTTCCTTTGATTGCAATAGTTTAGCTGAGACTCACCTTCCTTCTTTTGCAACCTTCCAAATAAAGGTTGAATTTATTCATATATCATTCATTGGTGCATTATAGATGAAGGGGCCTCTATTAGTATTTTATCTATGTATGCTTGGAAAGTTCTAGGTTCTCCCAACCTTGTGTCAGCCACTAGTGAGTTGTTGGCCTTTAATAGAAGTATTAGTGAACTCTTGGGGATTCTTCATGAGTTTCCTATTTCATTAGGAGGGAAGACTATCTTAGTTGATGTTATAGTTATGGAAGGCCCATCGGAACGTAATATGATCCTTATGCATGATTATTTATATTCTATGAATGTTATGGTCTCTACATTATTTAATATGATGCATTTTCCTTGAAATAGAAGCATTATGACTATTGATCAACTTGCATTTATCCTTAACCTCATTCGAATTTAGACCATGTTTCTGCTTAGTCTATTTTATTGTTTTGGTAGACACTACCCCATTGTGGGTGAATTATTTGTTTAGTTTCTACTAAGAAAGAGACTCTATAACCATATTTTCCTTTATGGGACATGATCCTAAAAATTGACCAGGATTTTTATCCGATGGGACCCTTAGAGCCTATCCCCCCCATTGGTCCAAGTGGATGTTCCAACATACTTTCTCTTTGGGATGATTTTTTTTCCTCCAATGATTCTCTCCTGGAGGCTATGATTGGTTTTGACATTCATTTGGATGTTTCTATCATTTCCAAAGAAAATATCCCTAGATTGGACCCATTTGCAATTGAATCTAGCTTTGATTTTCCTTTTTTTTTGGCCCCTTTAATTGTAGGTCCTTGGGTGTTGATATTTATGAGTCTTTGGACTTTGTCATTGAGTCGAAATGTGGTCTTTATTTTGAGTTTTATTTCCCTATTGATAGATCCTCTTATTGATAAAATGTGGAGATTGAAGAAATTTGAGGCTCTTTAAGGTTGCTACAGGTTTGATTATTAGGATTGTTCAAAGGTCACTAACATGCTTGTTTCTCCACAATTTTATGGCTTTCATTTTAGACTGATTTAATGCTCATTTAATTTTTTTGTTTGAAAGGGTTATTTAACATAGGTTTGTTTTCCATTGTTATCTCTTTCAACATACATTAAAACAGTAAATACACCTTGTTAGCACTAGAAGTCACACTTAGATTGTTGTAAGTGCAAGCCCATTACCCATCAAAATGTGAAAGATAAATGTTATAAAAGGTGGAAAATGTATGGAAAAATCAATAGAGAATGTCAACAACATATAAATCCATACAATATACACCAGTAAATAAGGCCTTAAATAACTACAGATCAAGTTCAAAGAGATAAGGTAAATAGATGGAAGAATTGATAAGAAACATGTAATATGCATATCATATACATTAGGTAGTAATAACACACATATGAAGAAAAAATCTATGAGATAAGAACTTCTTAAAATCAAAGAGAAAAAATATGATATACTTGTAAACAATATCACAATAAATCATTCATTGCAACAAAGATACAATCAGCCAGATGAATTATTCAATCAAACTGTAATCAAATAAGATAGCAAAAAGATGATGAGAAACATGATTGATTCCCATTATCCAAAGTGTCTTAGCTCTAATCCATACAATAGGAGAAATGTCTCTGCTACATAGACAATATCAAAATATGAGTGCTCTCTCCAACCATTCAAACCCCTCATCAGTCTTAGATTTCTCTTTTTATAGCCTAAATTAACATTGACAACTTTACAATTTGAATAACAACTCCTTCATAGGATCCATGTTCCTAAAGGTAATGTGGCTGGTGTACAAAAAAAAAGAAACAGCTTGTTATTCTCCAGGATGATGTTGGCAACATTTGCAACATCTTGTTAAAGGTTGATGTTGTGTCATTCGAATTCTTTTTCCTTTGGTAGGTGGCCTATTAGCTCGCAACTAATCTTCAAAAAACTGGTACGCATCCATATCGACATATGTTATTTGATCTTCCCTCCAAAAAATCCAAAACATGAGTTTGTAGCGCCAGTTCACAGTGCCTATCTGAAATAGCCAGTTCACAGTGCCATGCGATGCAAACTTTCCTGTAGTGGATTATTTTGCTCTACCAAGGTTTTTTTAATCATCTCAGAACCATATCAGGCATCCAAAAATGTTATAAACTTTATAATGTTAATAATATTGATTAAAGGAAAGCACCCAAACTGATAATCATGGTTTTCAAAACATAGCAATCACCAAAAATGTGCAAAATGTATAAAGAAGGAACTTGACCAAAATTAATGTTGGTTATGGAGGTTCAACATCTTCATTTTTTAACTCTGGAGATTCTCCTGGTAGCAACCTTGGCTAGCATGTCCAGATTTCTCTTGGCAAACTCTTCTTTAAAAGGTTATAGTTTTGCCTTTAACTTTCTTATTTGAGCTTGATGAGATCCGTTTTGTCTGTAGATATTTATGAGCTACATGTGGAGGGGAATAAATGTTTTGGCTAAAAATATTTTCTTATCAATGGTCTGATGGTACATTCCCATCACTCCCTTAAGATTATTCCTTGAATCCAGGTCTTCTTTTTTCAGTTTATCAGCTTCGTCCCTTGCTTCTTTAAGTTGTCTCTTGAGCCTCTTTAAAGTGGGATTTCTTTCATCTTGAGGAGCAGTGATATCAACAATTTCAATGGGTTGCTAAAAATATTTGGATTTCCCTTTCCTCTAGGATAAATTTTATGCTACATCGTCCTTCTCAAGAAAATTTTTCTTGGTTTTTTCTCTAGTAAAATGCCTCCTAGGCTTAACCTTGTCTGTAGCAATGGGTGAAGGAAAAAAAATATTTCTTCCTCTCAGGCATATGGATTTTCTTGAAGGAACCTCCATAGGAATGGGATCTGCCATGGCTGAAGCTTCCATATGTGAAGGTTGTGAAGGCCCTCCTGCTTCTGTTTCGTTTGTGGCTATGTCATCTATATCAGTCATAGCACCTCTTTTCTTCTTACTAGCCTATGAACACACAGTCCTTTCNCTTTTCTCAATAATTAAAATTTTGGACTCGCTATCAAAAAAAGTGCTCTGAAATACAAAAGACTCTTCTTCATCGAAGGTCTAGCTCTCAATTATTTCCATCAGAGGATTCTGGTAAGCCGTGTCCTTAGGTTGATCAGCGGTGGGGAACATTTTTTCAATGTCAATATCAAGTTCCATATCCTCGAGGGAGAGGTCGCGGATATCTCTTTCAGCTCAAGGTCCCTCCTCTTCTTGCACAATTTTTTTTCTCGTCTTCCTCAAGGGAAGCTTGTGGGTGCTTTCATTTTTTCCTGAAGGAGGTTTCTTATCTCCTCCTCTGCCTGAAGAATTGTGGGTTACATTCCTAATTTGGTGGGTCCTTGGAGCACTGCTCTGAGATGTTGTACTCTTTGGAGTGACAATTAGGGATTGGGCACTCTTCTCACCCGGGCCATTTCCTTTCTGTTTGTATGACTCATTGGTGTTGAGTATCATTTCCAGGTCTCCAGTGTCACTAGCAGGAGTGCCTGAGTCAAGTCTCCATCTTCATTCAGAATAGCATTAATAAAATAATTGTTGAATCCAATTTCCAGTAGATGTTCTACAAAATTTAGCTAGGGTCAAACCCTTTTACCCTTTGAGCATATCTTAGATTCAGGTTGTGAAAATGGCTTGCAAATTCATCAATCTTGTTCATATTTCTGAATATGAAGTCCCCAACTTTCCAACGCAGAGGTATGAATTGATTTTTTCTCTTTTAATGGAAAAAATGCAAGCAATAGTTGTATTGCCTTGCTATTTCAGTAACAAACATTTTGTCATATATGTGGCATGGAAGGAATGAAGGATTTTCCTTGGAACCGAAAATCCCTATGACATTGTAATTCTCCATTTGTTTCAGTGTCCCCTTCCTATCCAGGAACTTACTCGTCTGGTCAGACATCCAAGGAGTGTCCTTTCCACACATAAAGTCTTTAAAAACTGAGAAAAAATCATTAAAAACTTTATAAAAATGATGGGAGGCCTTGTGCCTCCATAATGTTTGATACCATAAGGTTATTGGGTCGAATTCATAGTTTACCTTCTTACACCTATATAATCTTGGGAACTAACAACAATATGCTATCGCGAAAACCAAATAAGATGACATAAATCATTTATTCCCCTTCTTGTATTGAGACAATTGGGAAGAGATTTCAATGAAAATCAACTTGCCCCAATCGAATATGGCATGTTCTTTGACCATAAAATATAGAATGTAAAGAATCATGCAGTAAATATTGGTTGTAGTTTCTTGTCCTGTTATCCTCGTGAAAATCTAAGCAATTTCCCAGAAAGGATTTTTGAATGAGCTAAGATGCAATATCGTGATGTCCTCAGGGATGGTCATTGGGTTCTCCAAGAATTCAGGTAAGATTTATAATCCATTGTCATGCTTCTTTAAGAATTCTCTGCAATCTTCGCCCTTGAAGCTAAGAATTAGCTTGAGAAGTCTCAACATCTTATGAAATACCTGAGGTGATAGAGAGACAGAGGAATGATCCTGTAATTGAATGATATGTTGGCTTGGAATATATCTCTCGACGCACCAGGTGATAAAATCCTTACATTCAAATACTTCTGGGACACAACATGTGCACACAATTATAGATGTTCATATTACTTCCTTCTGGGCAGAAGGGGATAAGTAGTAGGAATATGCTCTGGACCACTAAAAACTTTGTTCCTCACACTCGAAAATGTTCAATGTATCTCCACAGAATTATTTTCGATTTGTTTCCATAAGTTGACGAAAATGTTCCTTTTCTCCAGATAATATTTAAAACGAATGCTTGAGAAGGATAATATAATCCTTCGTAAATCATGGTTTAATGTGTTTTAATAGGAGATCTCCTTGAGCCCTTCGCTTATTAATGACAATATTTGCGAACTTGCATGATGATTCGTTAACATTCAAAGCATACTAAAAGTGCATTGAGAAGAGCGTGAGAGTGGTGGGGATGGATGGGAGCAAAATAGGATTCGAGACTTTTGTAAACCCAGGAACCCGCAAGCCCACAACTATAGAAGGTTTAAAATCGGCTAAGTATAGAAAAACACGGTGGTCGGTCGAACTCATCATAGGAGGGATGGGACTTGGAAGTTAGGGGATTCTAGGGGCCAAAAATGTAGATCACGAAACTTTTGGATGCAAAATGCATATCACAGAACATGGGGTATGAGAGTTTGACCCCGCCAAGTCCAGAACCCACAATTGAAAAATCGGCTAAGTATAGAACAACACAGCAATTTTTCAAAATTTTGATGTCAGGTTATGGATAGAAATGAGGATCTTCAAGTCCACCAACCTGAGAACCCGTCTTTCTAAAAAAACAACTAAGTATAGAACTAGAAATGGAAGGTAGAAGGGAAAAAATAAAAAGGGAAAAACGGGTAAGTATAGAAGACGGAAAAGAAAGGGAAAAAAAATTGGGAAAATAGAAAAGGGGAGGGAAATTTTGGAAGAGAGAATTGATCTCAATAGTACCTAGACATCTAATAGGAATAAGAGACTAAGAAAAAGAAGTGAAGACAAGGGGGAAAGCCACCAACCAATGAAATTCATGTCGAAGGAAAGAAACTAACTAATGCAAGTCATGTTGGGGGAAAGTTACCAAGAAATGTAGATAATGTTGGGGGCATTGATACTATTAAGAAACCTAGATTAACAAGACACGAGCCTAGATTTCATTGTAATATTTTTAAGGGAGATAATATTACTCATATTTTCCCTATTATTCCAAAGGTACAAAGAGTATGGTCCTCACCTCAAGGACCTTCTACTCCTAAGAAAGATAGAATCCATCAATCAACCCTTCTAACTCAACCATTGGTGGATGAAATGGTTGAGTTGATAAAATATTTTCTCAACCTCACTCTTCCCCTAAAGAGTGATGTGACTAATATTCAAATTTTCTTTACTACTAGCTTAGAAACTTCTGGATAGGGGGGAATTTTGTTCCCTTCGAGCATTCTCCCTCCAAGCCCTAAGATCATTTCCTTTGATTGCAATAGTTTAGCTGAGACTCACCTTCCTTCTTTTGCAACCTTCCAAATAAAGGTTGAATTTATTCATATATCATTCATTGGTGCATTATAGATGAAGGGGCCTCTATTAGTATTTTATCTATGTATGCTTGGAAAGTTCTAGGTTCTCCCAACCTTGTGTCAGCCACTAGTGAGTTGTTGGCCTTTAATAGAAGTATTAGTGAACTCTTGGGGATTCTTCATGAGTTTCCTATTTCATTAGGAGGGAAGACTATCTTAGTTGATGTTATAGTTATGGAAGGCCCATCGGAACGTAATATGATCCTTATGCATGATTATTTATATTCTATGAATGTTATGGTCTCTACATTATTTAATATGATGCATTTTCCTTGAAATAGAAGCATTATGACTATTGATCAACTTGCATTTATCCTTAACCTCATTCGAATTTAGACCATGTTTCTGCTTAGTCTATTTTATTGTTTTGGTAGACACTACCCCATTGTGGGTGAATTATTTGTTTAGTTTCTACTAAGAAAGAGACTCTATAACCATATTTTCCTTTATGGGACATGATCCTAAAAATTGACCAGGATTTTTATCCGATGGGACCCTTAGAGCCTATCCCCCCCATTGGTCCAAGTGGATGTTCCAACATACTTTCTCTTTGGGATGATTTTTTTTCCTCCAATGATTCTCTCCTGGAGGCTATGATTGGTTTTGACATTCATTTGGATGTTTCTATCATTTCCAAAGAAAATATCCCTAGATTGGACCCATTTGCAATTGAATCTAGCTTTGATTTTCCTTTTTTTTTGGCCCCTTTAATTGTAGGTCCTTGGGTGTTGATATTTATGAGTCTTTGGACTTTGTCATTGAGTCGAAATGTGGTCTTTATTTTGAGTTTTATTTCCCTATTGATAGATCCTCTTATTGATAAAATGTGGAGATTGAAGAAATTTGAGGCTCTTTAAGGTTGCTACAGGTTTGATTATTAGGATTGTTCAAAGGTCACTAACATGCTTGTTTCTCCACAATTTTATGGCTTTCATTTTAGACTGATTTAATGCTCATTTAATTTTTTTGTTTGAAAGGGTTATTTAACATAGGTTTGTTTTCCATTGTTATCTCTTTCAACATACATTAAAACAGTAAATACACCTTGTTAGCACTAGAAGTCACACTTAGATTGTTGTAAGTGCAAGCCCATTACCCATCAAAATGTGAAAGATAAATGTTATAAAAGGTGGAAAATGTATGGAAAAATCAATAGAGAATGTCAACAACATATAAATCCATACAATATACACCAGTAAATAAGGCCTTAAATAACTACAGATCAAGTTCAAAGAGATAAGGTAAATAGATGGAAGAATTGATAAGAAACATGTAATATGCATATCATATACATTAGGTAGTAATAACACACATATGAAGAAAAAATCTATGAGATAAGAACTTCTTAAAATCAAAGAGAAAAAATATGATATACTTGTAAACAATATCACAATAAATCATTCATTGCAACAAAGATACAATCAGCCAGATGAATTATTCAATCAAACTGTAATCAAATAAGATAGCAAAAAGATGATGAGAAACATGATTGATTCCCATTATCCAAAGTGTCTTAGCTCTAATCCATACAATAGGAGAAATGTCTCTGCTACATAGACAATATCAAAATATGAGTGCTCTCTCCAACCATTCAAACCCCTCATCAGTCTTAGATTTCTCTTTTTATAGCCTAAATTAACATTGACAACTTTACAATTTGAATAACAACTCCTTCATAGGATCCATGTTCCTAAAGGTAATGTGGCTGGTGTACAAAAAAAAAGAAACAGCTTGTTATTCTCCAGGATGATGTTGGCAACATTTGCAACATCTTGTTAAAGGTTGATGTTGTGTCATTCGAATTCTTTTTCCTTTGGTAGGTGGCCTATTAGCTCGCAACTAATCTTCAAAAAACTGGTACGCATCCATATCGACATATGTTATTTGATCTTCCCTCCAAAAAATCCAAAACATGAGTTTGTAGCGCCAGTTCACAGTGCCTATCTGAAATAGCCAGTTCACAGTGCCATGCGATGCAAACTTTCCTGTAGTGGATTATTTTGCTCTACCAAGGTTTTTTTAATCATCTCAGAACCATATCAGGCATCCAAAAATGTTATAAACTTTATAATGTTAATAATATTGATTAAAGGAAAGCACCCAAACTGATAATCATGGTTTTCAAAACATAGCAATCACCAAAAATGTGCAAAATGTATAAAGAAGGAACTTGACCAAAATTAATGTTGGTTATGGAGGTTCAACATCTTCATTTTTTAACTCTGGAGATTCTCCTGGTAGCAACCTTGGCTAGCATGTCCAGATTTCTCTTGGCAAACTCTTCTTTAAAAGGTTATAGTTTTGCCTTTAACTTTCTTATTTGAGCTTGATGAGATCCGTTTTGTCTGTAGATATTTATGAGCTACATGTGGAGGGGAATAAATGTTTTGGCTAAAAATATTTTCTTATCAATGGTCTGATGGTACATTCCCATCACTCCCTTAAGATTATTCCTTGAATCCAGGTCTTCTTTTTTCAGTTTATCAGCTTCGTCCCTTGCTTCTTTAAGTTGTCTCTTGAGCCTCTTGAAAGTGGGATTTCTTTCATCTTGAGGAGCAGTGATATCAACAATTTCAATGGGTTGCTAAAAATATTTGGATTTCCCTTTCCTCTAGGATAAAGTTTATGCTATATCATCCTTCTCAAAAAAAATTTGCTTGGTTTTTTCTCTAGTAAAATGCCTCCTAGGCTTAACCTTGTCTACAGCAATGGGTGAAGGAAACAAAATATTTCTTCCTCTCATGCATATGGATTTTCTTGAAGGAACCTCCATAGGAATGGGATTTGCCATGGCTGAAGCTTCCATATGTGAAGGTTGTGAAGGCCCTCCTGCTTCTGTTTCGTTTGTGGCTATGTCATCTGTATCAGTCATAGCACCTCTTTTCTTCTTACTAGCCTATGAACACACAGTCCTTTCAATAAGAGTAGGACTTTGTATCTTGGACTGTGGAGTGGGGGAAACATTTAGTTGAAACTATGATGAAGTGAGGAATGTTTCCCAATCATTGTTTGTCTTTCTCAACTCTTCCATCACCAAAATTTTAATAATTCCAGAGTGAAGTACACTAGTGTCTACTTTCTTATACTTGGCTTGAACTTTGTCAGTCATCTTACAAATTCTTATAAAGAGATTAAAAGGGAGGTTCATTGCTTATTTCCCTATGAAGTGTAATAGTAGCTTGATGTGGTATTGGTATACCATGTTAAATCTCCCCCCACAGGTGAAATATGTTTAGATAAACTTCAACATCTTATCAAAACCTTGAAGCATGTGGCCTCTAGGTACCCCTTTGGACAAGTTGTCTCCCTGATACTCTAGCTTAAGGAATTCCTTGGAGAAGGAAGCATTTAATGACATTGCCTTGAACCACTTTTCTCCAGTATTGGGTATCTTTGTTGCAATAGAGATGGACAGTTATGAAACTTCAAATTATAGCATCCCCACTTTGGTTTTTGTCCCATTAAAGTTGAGTACAAATTCTTTGGTTACTTATGGATGCCCCCTCTGTAGCTTTTGATAGAAATTGATGCAACCTACCCTCTGAAAGGCTTCCCTAATCAAAGGCTTGGATTCAAGGATTTGCATATCATAGGGATCTGTCCTTACAATCTCCCCTCCCTTGTGAGTTTTCTTATGTTGTTGACTATCCATAAATGCTGCTATAAGAAATCGTTTCTATGAGTTTTAATGACAGCTAAATGTGTGAAAACAGGGAAAATAGGATATAGGTTCTAATGAAAAAAATTGTTTTCAATAGGCTGGCCTTGTACAGATATTTATACACCTCACTTTATACATATTTAGGAATGAGATAAGGAATTCTTCAAACAGGAGGGGTAAGGAAAAGTAACTAGATGTTATAATGAAAGGGAGATAAGATAAATCTCTGCTAAAGAGGGTTTTATCAGCATAAATGGGTTAACAACATTAATAATGCATGCAAATTTAAGCCTTCTTCAATTATATGATCAACCACACTTTTCAAATTGGATAGGGGTAAAATTCACATGTTTGAAGTTGAGCTTTCAAAGATGCAGAAGATGGGGTTTTTCAACAATGCTAGAAGAGAGGGTTCGCAGCACCCTGTTCAAAGCATCAGAGTAACAGTTCACAGAGTTGGGATGAAATTTAGTGGAATAGGTGAATTCTAAATAGTGGGAAATATGGATGAGGTTGAAATACGGCCCAGTCTTGTGAGCAAGGTTCAGAACATCATGGAGGTGAATTTGAAAGCAGGCAACAAAGAAATGGATGGTTTGCAACGTTCATAGGTAAAATCAGCAAAAACTCCTCTCTCAACCCTTAAACGACATGGAAACTCTCATGGAGTACCTGGTGGACTTGGGCTTGATGTTGATGTTTGTAATTTTGAACGGAGATGACTACAATCTATCCAACATCCAACACTCCTCTTCCACCAGTCCACAGTGCTAGTTCACAGCTCTTGTCTACCAATTCGCAGCACCATATTCAAACATGAATTGCACACTTTGAGGATACTATTAGAATATCCGATGACATGATCCTTGAAAAATTGGTTAAAATACGGTGTTGAAAAAAATGAAATCTCCTCTTTCATGGTTCTTAATTGCAATGAAAATAATTGAATGTGTGATGTACTTGTGAGTACGTTGTGAACTCTCCTAGTGAGTTGGCAGCACATACAACTAATTGATTTGACACTTAGACAGATAGATGATGACAAGAAGAAACTTGTGTACAACTGGGAGGTGTGACATGTCAAGGTAATGATGTAAAAAAACAAAGATGTGACTCATGAGGGTTTATTTACCTTGTCATGATAACAAATTACATAACCCAAAGACTATATACCAAGGAAAGACTAACTTTATCTTATTCAAATCAAATTTTGAGTTATGATTATAGCAAGAAGACATAAAAACCTATAACTTATGTAACCCTATGACTCAAAAAACAAAGCTAAAATGATTTTTTGACCCTTACAAATCTATGTGTGAACACACCTCTTAATCGTTAACACTTAATGTTGATAATAAACAATGCATACCATAAAAATATACTCAAATATTTTTGGTTAACGTGGCCTTGGAAAAACCCCTAAGGGGAAAACTAGTGAAGAGGAAATTTATTATGGAGTGTGAAAATATTACAACAACTGTAACAAGACAACTTAGCTCTAGTTAGTTATGCAATATTCCTTGAAAAAAATTCCAACGGCTCCTTGAAAGGTGTTATGTTTATCCTTGAATAATGTGCCCTCCTAGAACAAATTTCCCTCCTTGAACAATGCACCCTCCTTCTCTAGAAAGTGTTCCCTTTCTCTTGGTGCACCCTCACTTCTCAAAGTGATTCTTGCTAAAATTGTGCGCACTATCTCCATGAGATATTGTGCTCTCTTCCTTGTGCACCCTTCTTCTCAAAGTGTGCCCTCTTTCCTTCTTCTCCAACTCATCTCCTCTTCCTCTTCTCTTCACTCACTCATGCATAGAGAACAATGTGCCCCCTCTTCCCTCATACTTTTGTTTAGCCTCCTCATTATGCTAACCTAGGAATCAATGGCTAATAGTAGATCGTATCCAACCAAGATCAAGGGTGGAGATTAGATCTCCCCCTTTACTTAAGTTCCCTAAGTCACTTTATGATTAATGAGATCATAAAGTCACTTTGAAATTATAACATAAAGTAAAGTGAGGGAGGGGTACATTTCCCCATTTAGTGTTAGGCACATAAATAACACTATGGGACCACTTCCCAAGGTACCAAAACTAAACACTCCCTCTTACCGAGGAAAGTGTTCTTCACCACTCCCATCTTGTCTCTGAAGTAGACATGATTTCCCCTTGGAAAAGACTTCATGAGAACGTTTTGAATCTACTCATCAGTAGATATGTACTCATTTTGAACTACTCCTCACTTAACCCAATCACATATGAAGTGGTATTTGATCTCTATGTCCTTTGACCTGTCATGAAAAATTGGGTTCTTAGATATTTTGATACAACTATGATTATCACGGTGAATCATAGTAAGCCTCAACTCATGACCAAATAGATCAACCAATAACTTGTGAATCTAAATAGCATTGCAAATAGCCTAAATAGATGCCATATACTCTGCCTCAGTAGAACTCAGTGCAATTGACTTATGTTTTCATATGAACCAGGAAACAATTGTTAATCGCAACCCAAAACAACACCCTGAAGTGCTCTTCCTATCAACTGCACATCCTTCCCAATCTTAATATGTATAGCCACTCAACCCCATCACCTCTTACATAGTCCAAACCATACTCCACTAACCCTTCTATGTATCTCAAAACATGTTTTGTTGCTATCAAGTGCACTCTCCTAGGATCCACCATATACTATTTGAGAGTTTTCAGAACAACAAAAAATATATGATCTAGTGTTGACAAGATACATCAATGAACCAACCAACTGACGATATCTTGTGGCAGCCACCAACTTGAAATCAGAATCACTAATATTCCTCCAGTTGGTGACCATAAGTGTCAACATGGGTCTACAATCCTCCTTCTGAAATCTGCTTAGAATATTCATTGCATACTTCCCCTGTCCCAGAAAGACATGTCCATCCTCCTGCCAAACCTCCATCCCCAAGAAATAATGCATTAGTATTATGTCCTTCATCTCAAATTATGAAGCAATACCTCTCTTGCAATCATCTATGAGCTCCTACCGTATAGTGATAAACAAGTCATCAACATATAGGATAAGAATGAGAGTATCCTCTCCACAAACAATGTAATAGAGATTCAAATCCACCTCACTCTTCTCAAAGCCCATTTGCAGCAAGTAATATTCAATCCTAGAATACCAAGATCGTGGAGCTTGCTTCAGACCCTATGGTTCCTTTTCCAAGATGCACATGTGAGACTCTCTCCCAAACACCTCAAACCCCTCTAGCTTCTCAACGTATACCTCCTCCTCTATAAGACCATTTAGAAATGATGTCTTCACATCCATTTGATGGATCTTCCAACCCATCTCTGCACTAGTGGTCATAATAATCATGATGGAAGTATAACTTGCAACTGGTGTGAATGTCTCATCATAGTCAATCCCCACAACCTGAGAGAATCCTCTCACCACAAATTGAGCATTGTGTTTCTAAATTCTACCATCTACAACATACTTAATCCTGTACAACCACCTGAAATTAACCACTAACTTTCCCTATAGTCTAGGCACCACCTCCCACACATTATTCCACATAATGGAATCATACTCCTCTTGCATGGAATCTCTCCAGACCTATTGTTTTGTTTCCTACTCAAAAGTAGTGGGTTGAGAATATGTGATGCTAGTCATTATGACCATGTAGGAACCAAACCTCTTTGTTCTCTTCTCTCTCTCACCAACCTCTGGGGCTCACCAACATGCTCCTTTTCTTCCTTCAAGGTCTCCTGAAACCATCTCAGTTTCATTTTCCCTGAATTAAACTCTTGTGGAGCAATACCCTCATGCCCCTCAGTCCCATCCATAGATCTCACCATAGAATTCTTTGATCCTGAAGTATGTGCACTTGTGGTCTGTGTACCAGACATATATGATCCTATAGCTATACTGTGTGTATTGGTCACCCCTGAACTCAATGTACTAGACACATGTGGTTGTCTTCCATGTGATGTATCATCCTGCATCTAAGGGACCTCCTCAAATTTGTCTCTCAACTCACAAGATCTATGAAAGGCTCTATCCTCCTCGAATATAAGATCTCTCCTCACAACAACTCTCCTCAGTGTTGGTAAGTATATCCAATAGGACTTTGAGACTTCGTTGTATCCAACAAGGATCCCCTTCTTTGTTGTGGGATCCAACTTTGTTGTCTTCTCAAAAGGGACATGAGAGAAAGTCAGACACCCAAATATGCGAAGGTGTCCAACATCTGGTATGCTTCCAATGAAGGCCTCCTCAGGAATATTGCTTCCCAGAGCTCTATGTGGACTCTTATTTTTTAGATACACTACAGTACTACAAGCCTCATCCCATAAGAAAAATGGTAACCCCTGATCATGCAACATAGATCTCATTGCACCAACAATAGCCTTGTTCTTCCTCTCAACAACCCCATTATGTTGGGGGTTGTAAGGAACGATTAGTTGTCTCCTAATACCCTATTGGGTGAATAAGTCTCTAAACTTTGTGGAGGTATACTCACCCCCATTGTCCGACCTCAAGACCTTGATCTTTATCCTTTTCTGGTTCTCCACAAGAGCCTTAAACTCTTGGAACATCTTGAACACCTCACTCTTGGTCTTCAAGAAATATATCCATGTATTCCTGGAGTGGTCATCAATGAATTTCACATAGTACTCACATCCACGCAAGTAAATTGATGACATGTGCCTGCACACATAAAAGTGTACCAAATCAAGTATCCCCTATGATCTACTATCACTGCTCGAAAAGACAGAGTTGGTGTACTTCTCAAGAGAATACCCCCTACAAACCTCTCGATGATCAGTACCAAACTGTGGAAATCCTATCATAATCTCCCTCAACACCCTCATATATCCATGATGCAAGTGAGACATCATCCTATGTCAAAGCTCACACAATTGACTATTGTTGTTGATACTAACCAAAACATGTAATGGCTACAAGATGAGTCTGTATAGTTTCCCATCACGAGTCCCAGTCATTTTGGTTGATGTGATAATGTACCCCTTAGGGTGATTGAGGACCTCCTCACCTAGGAAAGACACCCCAAATCCCCTATCCTGAATTGTAGAAATGGATATCAGGTTCTTCTTCATCCCAGGGACATACAATACGTCCCTGGACACCATGGGTGGCCTCAACTCCCTCCAAAAGGAAATAGTGTCATGCCCATCTTCCCTAACTATGGTTTTATTTCCAAGCATTATCTCCAATTTGATCCTCGTCTGTGAAAGATAGGTAAAGTTCTCTCTAACACCAAACATATGATTGGATGCTCCATTGTCCATGTACCATACATTGGATGGTGTCTCAACTATAGATAGACTAGAAAGAAAGGGCATCTCCCTCTCAAACAGAGAGGTGAACTCATACTCCTCAGTTGATGTTGTTGTACCACCCTTCTTCTTCTTCTTCATGTTGGGACACTATCCAACATAGTTCCCCATCTTGTTACAAGAAAAGCCTTTAACTTTTCCCGTATCCCTATGCTTCTCACCTCCCTTCTACTACTACTTGGCCCCACCCTTGGTACCTTTCTTCGTATTCTTCTTTGCCTTTACAGAAATATAAATATCCTCACCATCATCCCCACCATGTTGCTGACTAGTAGATCCTGAGCCAATCCTGAGCCAATATTAAGCTCCTCCTATAAAAATTCATCCCATAGCCTCTCTAGTTGCAATGCCTTGTACAAATCTCTCCCATGATGGTTCCACTACCTCCCCTAAAGATACCAACTCATCACAAATCTATGAAAACCTCATGTGGAATGAGGCATTCAAATCAGTCTTAGTCATCTTATTTTCCCTCAATTTATCATGGAGCACCATCTTTTGGTTTTGGTTTGGTCTCTAGTAAAGGATAAACAAGGACTGCCACATCTGAAATGTGAAGTCCTTATGAGAAACATGAGTAATAATATGGTATTCCATTGCATCTAGGGTAGTCCTCTTAGCCTTGATGTTCCTATTCCTAAACCCTGCCAAGAGCACTGCATCTGTAGGAGGAACCACAAGACTCTCCATAATGTCCCATAGCTCACCCTCCTCCAAAAACAAAACTATCCTAGCCTTCCATGGAGACCAATTGTCAGATCCATCTAGCCTATCCTCCACCCTCAACCCTCTGACTAACATGGCTTCCAACTCATGAAAAAATGACCAAAGAAATATGTTATCAAGGTGAGTTAAAACTTTTCCCACTGTCTATAATTTATCATCTCGCTCTTATGCCCTTAGGCTTGGATACCATGAAGAAATTTGAGGCTCTTTAAGGCTGATATGGGTCTGATTATTGGGATTGTTCAAAGGTCACTAACATGCATGTTTCTCCACAATTTTATGGCTGCCTTTTTAGACTGATTTAATGCTCATTTAATGTTGTTGTTTGAAAGGGTTATTTAACATAGGTTTGGTGTCCACTGTTAGCTATTTCAACATACATTAAAACATTAAATACACCTCTTGATATTTAACACCTAATGTTGATAATAAACAATGAATACCATAGGAATATACTCAAATAGTTTTGGCCAACATGACCCTAGAAAAACCCCCAAGGGGAAAACTAGTGAAGAGGAAATTTATTATGGAGTGTGAGGAAAAATATTACAATAGAGATAACAAGCCAACTTAGTTCTAGTTAGTTGTCCAATCTTCCTTAAAATAAGTGCCAACAATTCCTTGAAAAGTTTTCCCTCTTTCTCAAGACTAAGTGCACCCTTTCTCCTTGAACAATGTATGATTTATCCTTGAACAATGTGCCCTCCTAGAATAGAACTCCCTCCTTGAACAATGTGCCCTCCTTCTCTAGCAAGTGTCCTCTTTCTCTTGGTGCGCCTTCACTTCTCAAATTGTTTCCCTACTCAACTCGTGCACCCTATCTCCATGAGCTAGTGTGCTCTCTTCCTTGTGCGCTCTTCTTCTCAAAGTGTGTCCTCTTTCCTTCTTCTCCAACTC
>JZKD02S1640912.1:14766-35726 GCA_000966675.3 Picea glauca | reverse complement strand
TTGAACTTATTACGCAAATTACAGGATTACCCATCTAGGGTATGGATCCTGCACTAATATTGGACGACAAGTCCAAGGAAAAAGCATTGGTAGAAGAAATGAAGAAGAAATATGGCACCGATAAGGGAACGAGATGCATTATAATCAAACGAATTAACTATGTCACGACACAACTGGGAGCAAAGATCTTAGCATGCAAAATTCTAAGAAAATGCCGCAAAGACAAAGCACCGGCAGGAGTGATCGCAGTTACAGCTCAGTGTCCAGAAGTCACCTTCATGAGTTGGGTGCCATATCTGTCAAACTTTTTCCAAATTGACTGTAAAGACTTGCAAGAAGCAGGTATGGAATTTCACTACTCATGGTTGCTTACTCTCATCTCTTTCATGGGATGGAAAGAACCGGACTACGTCATCTTCTGTACCACACCATAGCCAGGAGGACAGAGATATTGTGTCCTGAAATCCATGCCACTGGCCAAGCGTAAGAAGGGAAATGGAATTATATTTGAATCTTACCTACGGGAAATATAGGAAGCAATCAACTAAGCATGGAGGATAACACCAGAGGTTGACGCGTGATTCGGGGCATCACCAATTTTTGGGCCAGACAACAAGCCATGTGGATACAGCCAAGACAGAACCCACATAAACAGTGGCTATAGATGTGTTATTGCGTCACCGAGGGAGAAATCGAGATGATCATCCATGAGTGGTCGGATGAATAGAAGATCCCAACCATACCCAGAGAAGTACCAGGACAAACAGTAGAAGGAGGGGCTTCGCAGCCGGAAACATAGCCTCCATAAGTCCCAGTACCCAAGAAACCAAGAACGGGTCAAATCAAGTCGACTCAAACAGAGGGTGGGCTAGAGTAGCCAGTGACCCAGAAGGGAAGAACATAAACCACTCATCCAACCAATGAACAGCAGAACCCGGCTAAGGGAGCACAGGAAACTGTGATGAACCCCATCACACAGAAACCAAAGGGAACTAAGAGACCAGTGGCACAGGAAACAAGTGTGCGTAAGAAATCAAAGGCACAACGATCACTACCAGAATACACAATCACAGAGGACGATAGCGAGATGATTATTAGAATGGTCTAGGATTGTCTCGTAGAAGACTTTGATCATGCAGTGCACCAGAGGGATAAACTGCAGAAGGAGCTAGCAGAAATGAGGCAACTCCTGAAAAAATTCGGAGAATCCCATCTTACTAGTAGCAGCAGAGGCATAGAGCCATCGATCGCATAGACCACACAAAGAATGGAGGTGGGATAACATGATTCAGTTCTTCCTAAACCACATTCCACGCTTTACATAAAGTTGAGCATGCTACAAATGGATGAGATTGTGGGATAGACACCACTAAAGGATTTGGATCAAATCTGATTAGTCCTAACATGGATTCCAGCAAAGACCTTATACCAATTTCAGGTTAGCGTCGACCATGAGATACAGTCTCGAGCACATCAAAACATGGTCAAGCTACAGCAAGCAACAAAGAAGCAGGAAACACTGGAAATAGTTTGCGCGTAGGCCAAATCTGAAACATAGGAATGAGTTGGAACGAAGAGTGGAAGACATTTTTGGGAAACTTCCAACTATTGCGCAAGGAAGTGAACTTCCAATGGCAAAAAAGATCGATCATATTGCGCAAGCAATTGATCAGTATCAGAATGAGATCAAGACTCTCCATGGACAGATTAGACCAACCACTCCACCAGCAGTAAAGGAGCAGAGGAAGCAGGAAGCAACAGTGCAATTATAGGAGCTGGAAAAATAGTTCAGCACAGCAGCCGACTTGTTGGATAAAGCAGCGCAACTCTGGACAAAGATGGAAGAGGACCCACAGGTCCAATAATGGGACAAGGAGGAGGAAAGGATCAATGCAACGATCCAAGAATTCAAGAAGCAACAGAAAACCATCCCAATCCTAGAACGCGTCAAGGGGACACAAGAGTTAAATAAATTACAGGCAGAACTTCTCACTGCACAAACACGCAAACATGAGCGTCAGGCTCAAATAGAATCGTTCCAGGAATGGATAGCAGCAATATTGGAGTAGGCAGAAGAATCCAGAACACAGTCGGCACGGACTCATCAGGAATGTGTAGGATTGATAAGCGAAGAAGTAGCAGCACAAACAGTCGATATTATCAAGAATAAAATCACGCAGGCACTGACAAAAGCAGTAGAATTGCAGGAGAAGTTCTAGACAATCACTAGGGAGATCGAGGAAGCACAGGGAAATTAGGTGACTCGGGACGAGTCACATGTCAGTGTTGGGGGCCTGTTGGCACTAGGATAAAGTGGAAGGAAGGATGATCATGGGAAATAAAGCGTGTGGGAAACTAAAGTGACAATTGGCAAAATATCATCACGCGCGAATGCAAGAAAGCGTTCATAGAGGGAAGCGACAATTGGAGGAACAACAGCACCCGCATGGGAGAAAAATCTAGCGTAAGAAGGGTTAGGGTTTTGGTAATATTTTGTAAGTGGTTGAAGAGCCCGAAATATATAAATATAGATACGAAAGTATCATATAGGGGAGGGAGAGTTGTTTTTGTTGTTGTGGTTGTTGTTGTTGTTGTGGTTGTTGTTGTTTTTATGTTAGTTTTTATGAAGATTGTGATTGTTATTGAGTGATTTTACCTAGTATTGTTGTTGGTGATACGTGAGGGGTTGAATTGTATGAACCGAGTTTTGTAAGATGTTGAGCAAGAAAGATATGAGGGAAGGTAGATCTGAGGATTAGACCACAGGCTGCAGACCCTGGTGCGATCTAGTTCGCCTCACATAGATCTTACCCACTTTTGCAGAGAACTGTAAGTGTGCAGCGCGGGAAGATCAAGAACTACTATAATAAAAGATCCAAGAGCCAAATATTTGTGGACGTAGCCCAGGAGGGGTGAACCACGGTAACATCTGTGTATTGTGTTGAATATTTTCATATCTTTAACTTCTTTCAAGCAATAGATGACTACAATTGATGAATAACCAACTGCATTATTAGAATCTGTTTATGTTTTGAGTTATATGCATGTGATTCCTGGGAACAAGTAGATTACAGTAACAATTCACAGAACAGAGCCCTAATCAAGAAACCCTTTATCTCCTACTATGTCCTAGGCTATAAACACCTGAGTCTTACAATCGACCATCCTTAGCTATCTCGGGTGAGACTGCGCAGTACCTTCCGGGCACTGCGCTGCCTTCTAGTTTACCAGGAGGGCCGATAGTTAGAGGCTTTGTTGGAACCCCGAATGACATGAACCCTGGGTCAATAACTCAAATAACCTGAGAAGGGAGTCGATTAAAACCAACACGGTATCTTTCTTCTAATAAGAGCTTGCGAAATTTTGGGACTACTGGAATATCTTGTGCATCCGAACTCAATCCTCAATCATGATCCTGCAAAATTCAATGAACAATTATTCAATTGCGCGTGCATACATAAAGTAAATTCAATGAGATAAATAAATTATAAATAAAATATATACTTACTACAATCAGCAAAGGAGAACTTGAAGGATTTGCAACAATATGGAATGAGCTAGAATCTGAATAATTGGCCATTTGATATTATATTTCATTTTTTCCTGCATTTGAGCCAAAAATGTCATCTTGGGAAGCATAGAACAATCTAACTTCAAACTGAATTGTGAATAAATTTTATAAGTTAACATTGCGCTTAATTGTATAACGATTCCCCGATGCGTCTTTATACCCAAAAAAACCGGTGCTTTAAGTTATGAGAAGCACCGAAGGCTGACCTCTATTCTTGCCTCTGCAAATCCAAACCTCCACAAAAATTAAATGTGGATGTTTACATTTGTATTTTGCAAATTAAATTGTTTGTCAGTGCATTGGTACTTAAACATCACACCAATGTTGTACGAACTATATAGTGCATCAATTAAATCAAGTTACAAAAAATAGCACACACTTTTACCATCAATGCATCGAAATATACAACGAAAAATATAAATCGATGTGTTCTACGTACACATTGCATCAATGCACTACATATTGTATAGTGCACTGAAATATACGACAAAAAAATGAGCAGCAATTTTATTTTTTATAAATCTATGTGTTTATAAATGAAAAATGTATTCATTCTTTCATTCTTTTGACAAATTTTAGAGGCAAGATTTGAGCAAGAGAGATTTACCTGCAAAGACTTCAGAGTGGGTGGGTTTTTTTGAAGAGCCAAATTCAAAAGGGATAACCGTATGTCACATACAAATCTATAGAAGAGAATTTTTAGTAATATGATTTCATTTTATTGATCATCTTAATTTTTCCCCTATTTGATTCAAGGAATTTTCAGTGCATTCCAAAAAAAATAAAAGGGTTTCATAGTTACCTTCATTATTAGAAGCCCTAAGTTCCTTATTGTTTTTCTTGCTTTCCCTCTCTACATTTCACAATGACAATTTATTTTTAAGCAATAGATTTTTATAGGCTTTCTTTACTTATATATGGGGCATTTGTTATCCATTGCAATGGAACCACTTGTCATTGTCAGGTTTTTTTTAAACGCCTTTGCAGTTTGCAATGCACACTTTACAATGACAGAGCACCAGTGCAGATTTTCATGTTAACAACACCACTTAATTTAATCTAGAAATAATGGTTTTTTTTTTAATGTCTTCATGGTCGATGGTTCGCATTGTACATAGATAAGCGTCAGGGCGCATTGTCTTATAAACAAAAGCGTTGAGTTTAAAATGGAAATAATATTTTTTTTTATATGGAAACTGTCATGTTTTAAATTTGTTGACAAATTAATAGTGCATAATAAACAATACTTGGGTAAGGCATCACAGACATACATTTAAGCAACTCATCAATTGACAAAAACATAGACTTTCTCTCTTATACATTTACCCAGTGTTACATTACATAGAACCATGTGATTTCCTTTAGACTTTGCAGATGTGATAGACTCTAAACTTACAACCGAAGACATTACAAAACATAGGCTCAGAGTGAGCTCAAGGACATTGACTAACAACAACAACAATATAGACAATTATCAACCAAAAACCAACTGAATAACTCTCTTTCTATTTTCATTTCTCCATTTTATCTGCTTCTCGACTCTGGTGCTCTGGCACTTTCATTTATGCCCCATTCGCTCCTATCACTACCAGTCCCACATGCTTTTGTCACCTGCATGCATTCCACATAGCCTCTTTGGAATTGTGACAATATAAACTACCTTACCATCTCATCTTCTTACTGCTCCACGTTCCCTCATGCTTCATGTATGCATGTTGTGTCTTCTTTATTTATAGCATGCATCAAAAAACTTGAACCGACACATTGGAAGAACTCAAATTGGCGCACATTAACAAAACTTCATCTAGCACATGCGCCTCCTGTCACCCATCATGCAGTTGCTTGAGTACGCACAAAACTAGAATAAAAAGGTATAACTTTGTTTGTGTGTGTGCATGATATTTACCCAAAACTTTAGGTGCCAATAGGCCCACACCACTATTATTTGGCTCATCCTTGAGCCAATTTCCTCATGAAGTGACTGATGTGAAAATTGAGTAAGATCGAATCATCAATCATTGTAGAACCAGAGCATCAAACCAAGTTGTAGTTGTACTCGAGTTTGAGTAAGAGAAAATCATATGTCTAGGATGTAGTTGCAACTAGACATGGATCTTAGAATGATTCGAGAAGTACTCAAGGTAAGTGATGGATTTGGGCCTCATCTTCCTCCGAAGTTGCGGCACCCTGAAACATCCAAGGGCTTCGAACTTTGTCTTTTGTGACTCTACTACTACTACTAATGGTATCTCCATTAGATAACCTACTCTCAATGCTATGCATCTTCATGGGCCTATCCCCATATATGCTCCTCTCTATCACAACAAACTCTTTCGCACGTCCTCCTGGTGTGGTCTCCTTCCTCTTCATTATGGGCCTGACCCCTCATCGCGCACCCCTTTCTATATTTCTCCCACTTATTTGTTCCACCCTCCTCCTTGAATCAACTCTTCTTACGTATATTTTAGCTCTCTCTCTCTCTCTCTTCTCTGCTCTTCTAGGTCCTTCCTACTCCTCACCTCATCTTACCAACTTATGGATCCTCCTCAATGGATCCATCGCCTCTCTCACTTTTCCTCCATATTTTCATCCCCATCAATGCTATAGGAGTCTAGTCATCCATCATCTCGGGCTCCATGTGCATCAACCCTTTCTTAATGAATAACATTTTTATCTAGAGTGGAATCTCTTCTAATAGCCTTTTCCTAGGGCCTTCCATGAACTTTCTTTCAACCTCGTTGAAAGAATTAGTGTACTCAATAGAAAATTCAATTATATGCCCTTCCTTCACCTGAGTAAACCATAAACCGATGGCTCAAGTCCACTTGGTATTCAGTGCCTCTAGTCTATCGATCGTGTCTTAATCCCAAACCAATGGTTCATGTGGCCTCAAAGTAGTATTAATAGCATCCTGCCTCTTCAACCAGTCATATAATAGATAGGGAAATTCAGCAAAGAAAATTTCATGCATATCATAGTAGAGATACATTTCCTTCGATTGCTTCACATTGGTATTCAGACCTTGCGTTTCCCGTCGTGCAAACTCATCTTCTTTTTGTTAATATTTTTGGTGTAACTACGGAAGATATTCTTGTATATTTGTTTTAGTCAAACCTTTAAAAGGTTATTATTATTATATTATTGGTATTTTACTTATAATTGTAAAAATCCCCATTGTGGCTAGTCGGCCATGTTTTATGGGTTAGTTAGGTCAAGAGTCATGTCTCTTCAAGAGACATTGTTGTGTATAAATAGAGGATAGGTTACTCTCATTTGGACACGCACTCACACACTTCTCTTATGCATATTGGAGCACATAAGAAGGTATAGCGCACAACTATTGGAGGTTGGTTATTTTGGTGTTTTGGTCTTGACATTTCTTGGAGAGTTATAGCGCATCATTGTACTGGTTGAAGGAATATATATTGAGTATTTTGGTTGCTGGGTTTTCTCCCCTACAAGGGTTTCCCAGGATAAATTGTGTGTTCTATTGTATATGTGATTTTCTATCTTTCATTGATCCTATTATAGTTGTTATTGGATTAAGTAATTGTAATTATGTAACTAGAAAATTTAAAATTCCAACATGGTATCATAGCAGACCTGAATAGAAGCTAGTTGCAAGTATAGAAGCCTAAAAGGGAGTTGTTTTCAGTCTAGAGATAGTTTTCTGAAAATCACAACCATCAGAAGGTAGGATAACTACCAGAACAAAGATCAATGAGAAGCTAGATGGAGTTGATAACTTCAGGGCCTGTAAGTATAGAGTAACCCTATTTATTGAAGAACATGAACTAGATTATTTCATCATAGAAGAGATTCAATAACCTCAAGGAGATTAAGATAAGGAAAAATATAAGAAGGACATGGTGAGAGAAAAAAGGATTATTGCAGATTCCATTGAGGACCACCTTATACATCATATATCATCATTATATTCTCCAAAGAAAATGATGGACACCTTACCTCATTTGTTTGAGGGAAGAAACATAAATCAAAGAATGACTCTGAGATCTCAGTTGAAGAATGTGAAAATGCAGAACTCATAAACAATTCACTCCTACTTCTCAAGAGTGAATCAAATCAAGAAGAAAATAGAAGCCATTAGTGACTCAGTAGAAGGAGAAGAGATGGTGATGACTACCTTGAATGGCCTCCCAAGGTCATGGGATGAATTCATCCAAGGAATTTGTTCAAGAAAGAAGCTTCCAAAGTTCAGTAGGCTTTGGGAATATTGTAACCAGGAAGAAGCTAGGACAATTGCAAGAGAAGAAAAGATGGAAAATGAAAATCAATCCCTAGCCACCCACAGCAGGAAAGGAAAGAACAAGAAGGAGCATTAGTTACCTAAGAAGTTTAAGATGGGTCAAAGAGACAACTAAAAGATCAAATGTTATTGTTGTTAGGAATTCAGACACTTTTTCAGGGATTTCCCCCTCATTATGGAAATTAAGAATAACAAAGGAAGTAAGAGGCATAAAGCTCACACAGTTGAAGATGATAAGCCTCCCAAAAATATTACAAAGCAATATTAATTATGTTCTTATCTCAACCCTCACAGGTATTGTTATTCATGGAAGTGACACTTGGTTGATAGACAGTAGTTATTCCAAGCACGTGACAGGCTATGAAGAATCCTTATCTAAACTTATTCATAAAGATTCACCTCACAATATAAAATTGGGTGATAAATATCAGTATCCAATCAAAGGTGTTGGAGAATATTCCTACAAGTTAAACTCAGGCAAGCCAATGAAGATGAAGAAAGTTATCTATGTTCCAGGTTTAAAGAAGAATCTTCTCTCGATTTCAACATTGGACAAGAAATGATTTAGAGTAGAATTTATTTATGGTCAAGTTCTTATGGGGCCTAGAGGGAAGACCATTGATGATGTAGTAGTGATGGGAGTTGAAGAAGGACTCTACAAATTAAAAGGACATTTAGACTCCACAATGGTTCATGATATTGTGAATCCTGGTGAACTATGTCATATGATATTTTCTCACCTACACTACAAAGCTCTTCCAGTTGTGAGAAAAATGGTGGCAGGTCTTCCATAAATCCAATCACAACCAAATGGTATGTACAAAGGATGTGCACAAGGATAGAACGTGAAACACTCATTTCCCAATAGCGATAGCAAATCCAAAGGAGTTTTGGACATCATGCATTCATACGTATGTGTACCAATGTTGTTAGCTTCACTAAGTGGGTATGTATATTATGTATCTTTCATTGATGATTACTCATGTAAAACTCGGATTTATTTATTAAAAGAAAAGAATGAATTTTTTGGAAAATTCAAAGATTTCAAGGCTCTGGTAGAAAACTTGACAGAGTGAAAGATAAATACCTTGCGATCAGACAATGGAGGTGAATTCACCTCAAAAGAATTCAAGGAGTATTGCAAGGAAGTTGGGATTAAGAGGGAGTTTTATACTCTCTATAACCTTCAGCGAAATGGAATAGTTGAAAGGAAGAACCAGAAAATCATGGAAGAAGTAAAGGACATGATCCATGATCAAGATCTTCCTATGCATATGTGGGCAGAAGCAGTAAAGACGACAATGTACATGCAGAATAAAAGTCCCCACAAGGTGCTTGAAAACAAGACACCCGAGAAAATATTTTCAAGAGAGAAGCCAAAAGTCATCCATTTCATAATATTTGGTTGCCCTGTATTTGTTCACATCCCCAAGGAAAAGAGGACAAAGTTTCTCCCTTCTGGATGGAAGGGAATATTTATTGGTTACGGTGACTTATTGAAGGCTTATAGGATATACATTCCCAGTCACCGAAAAGTGGAGATCAGCTGAGATGTAACCTTCGTGAGAATGCATATTTCAGTAAATCCAAACAGATCTGTGCAGAAAAGGCACATGAAGAAGAGAATGAATTTCCTAAAGATCCAGAGGCAGTTGAACCAAAGGAATTCATTCCATAGGATAATGACATGGTAGAACCTCATAAACCAGTCAATATGCCTTCTCGCAAGAGAAGACTGGCTTGGGAACAAGAGATTATTAGATATGCAAAAAGAATTGGTGCCCTATAGAAATATTTCAGGTAAAGCAAGAAGTTGAAGTCATATTCCAACTACGTGGCAGGCTGGTGTGACATAATGGATGCAAAACCTTACGGTTATGAAGAGGCTGCAGAAAATCAAGTATGGAAAGATGCCATGGCAGAGGAATACCAGCCCATTATGTAGAATGATGTTTGGGATGCGGTTCCCAAACCAAAGGAAAAATATGTAGTGAGTTTGAAATGGATCTACAAGACGAAACACTCAGCTGATGGCAGTATTGAAAAATATAAGGCAAGATTTGTGGCCTGGGGTTTCTCTCAGAAGGAAGGGATTGATTGTGAAGAAAAATTTTCTCCCGTAGCAAGATATACCTCGATCAGGACTATACGTTCATTGGTATCTATGATGAAATGGAAGGTGCACCAGATGGATGTAAAGACAGCCTTCTTGAATGGTGAAATAAAAGAGGAAGTTTATGTGGAGCAACCACTTGGATTCAAGGCACATGACAGGGAGACTCATGTGTGCATATTAAAGAAGGATTTATAGGGATTGAAGCAGGCACACAGAGCATGATATGGTAGGATTGACAATTTTCTGATGATCTTGGGTTTTACCAAGAGCAGTGTAGATCCTAACCTTTACTTTAAGGTTGAGGATGGTGAACTGGTGATTCTATTGTTGTATGTAGATGACCTATTTCTAACATGTGTGTAAAATCTCATCACTAAATGTAAGAGAAAATTGGTTACAGAATTCAAGATGAAAGATTTAGGAATGATGCACTACTTCTTGGGACTATAATTTTGGCAGAGATCGGATGGGATTTTCCTAAATCAATGAAAGTATGATGTGGAAATCTTGAAGAGGTTCAAGATGTTGGACTCTAAGTCCATGGTTACCCCGATGGTATCAAATCTTAACTTGTTGCAGGATACAACTTCAGAGATTGTGGATTCTGCCTTTTACAGGAAGATAGTGGAATCATTGATGTATTTGACGAACACAAGACCAAATATATATTTTGTTGTGAACACCCTGATTCAGCATTTGGAGCATCCTAGACAGGTTCATTTGGTTACAGCAAAACATTAGTTGAGGTACCTTAAGGATACTCTAGATCATGGTCTCTAGTATAGATCTGACCATGAGTTTGGATTGTATGGATACTCAGATTCAGATTGGGCCAGTAGTATTCATGACCGGAAGAGCACTTATGGATATTATTTCATCCTTGGCTCGAGTATGGTCTCATGGAGCAGCAAAAATTAGTCATGTGTGGCACTCAGTATGGATGAATCTAAGTATGTGGTAGAATGTGCAGTGAGTAGAGAAGAAGTATGGCTTCGGAAGCTGATGTCTTGGTTATTTGGTCTCAGATTGGAGGAAACTTGCATTTGTTGCCACAACCAGAGTTGCATGAAGTTGTTAGAGAACCTAATGTTCCATGACAGGTTGAAGCATATTGATATCATATACTACTATATCATGGATATGGTATAGAGGGGAGTAGTGAGGCTCCAGTTTGTGACTATCAAGGATCAGGTTGCAGATGTGTTCACCAAGCCGCTGTCGAGAATGAAGTTTGACTACTTCATGAACAAGCTTGGTGCGGTCCCTCTTCAAAGGGAGTGATAGGTGGAACTCATCCAGCATGAAAAAGGGTTGGCACTAAGTATGGAAAAATATTATCCAGCATGAAAAATGGTTGGCACTGAGTATGGTGGCTCTCATCCAGCATGAAAAAGGGTTGGAACTGAGATAAGGGTGCACATGATCAAGTATTGATGCATCACATGGAGTGGATGTCCTGGGGAAATTTTGTAGATAGTGAGAGCTACCCACAAACCTTGTTTGCATGGGATGAAGTCATGTTGCACTATGGATATCCGAGAATGTATATATTCACATGTTCAACATTCAATGGATGTGAGCTCGTGTGGTATCAGACTTGGAGTCTATGACTGGAAAGAATACCTTCCTAGTTAAGAGGGAATATTAATATTTTTGGTGTAACTACAGAAGATATTCTTGTATATTCATTTTAGTCAAACCTTGAAAAGGTTATTATTATTATATTATTGGTATTTTACATGTAATTGTAAAAAGGCCCATTTTGTCTAGTTGGCCCTATTTTTGGGGTTATTTAGGTCAAGAGTCATGTATCTTTAATAGACATTGTTTTATATAAATAGAGGATAGGTTCCTCTCATTTGGACACACACTCACACACTTCTCTTGTGCATCTTGAAGTGCATAAGAAGGTTTAGCGCACAAGTCTTGGAAATTGGTTCTTTTGGTGTTTTGGTCTTAGTCTTTCTTGGAGAGTTATAGCACATCATTGTATTGGTTGAAGGAATATATATTGAGGATTTTGGTTGCTGGGTTTTCTCCCCAATGAGGGTTTCCCAAGATAATCTTTGTGTTCTATTATATCTGTGATTGTCTATATTTTAGTGATCCTACTATAGTTTCTATTGGATTAAGTAATTGTAATTGTGTAACTAGAAAATTCAAAATTCCAACACTTTTGCAGTCAACCAATCTTGAATCTATTCCTGAGATGGATACCACCTCATTATTTGTCTTCATCATTCAATATAAAACCTTCAAGTCCTGTAAATGGAACCATTCGTTCGCTCAATCACGCTTACGTTCATCCTTCTTAATGTTAAGGGATTGAATACCCAGGGTTCGTCCAGAGTTGACCACAAAAATCCCCAAAGAATCAACATATCAATCCTCAACCAAAGACTGAAGAAGGTCTCACTCGAGATGCCATGAGGATCATAGAGACCATATGGTCTTATGTTGATGATGAAGGATTAATTACACAAAAATCCATTTGGGTTGGAATTCAAACAATTCATTGAAAACTACTTAAAAAATAACATTGTATAATATTATCAAACACATTGAATTGACACATGATCAACACATCGTAATGCTAGAATCACTGCAGCTTTATTATCTTTATTCAACCATCAAAGACATACATTTTTAAGAAGATCATCAATTGACAGCAACAGATCCTTTCTCTCTCATACATTTTCCTAATGTTACATTACATATTGCCATGAGATTTGCTTCAGAATCTACAAATGTGACATACTCGGACTTACAACCAAAGACATTACAAAACATAGGCTCACAGTGAGCTCAAAGACATTGACTAACAACAACAACAATACACACAACTATCAATCAGCAACCAACTAACTAAATCTTTTTTTGTTGTCATTGCTCCCTTTTATCTACTTCTCAGCTCTAACACTCTGTCACTTTCAATTTTTCCCCACTCGCTCCTCTGACTGTCAGTCCCACACAATTTTTTCATCGGCATGCATTCCACATAACCTCTTTGGAATCATGGCAATCTCAACTACCTTGCCAACTCATATTCTTATTGATCCACATTCCCTTGTGATGCATGTAGTAATCATTTGGGGATATTTTTCAAACATTATTTTCTTGGTTATGGAATGCATGCAGTGTCCTCTTTATTTATAGCACGCATCACAAAACTCAGACTGGCGTGCATCGCAAAACTCGTATCGACATGCAATGGTCGAAATCAAATTGGCACGCATTAATAAAATTTGATCTATTGTGTGCGCCTCCTGTCACCCATTGTGCAGTTGTTTGAGGACGTGCAAATTGGAATAGGCATGCACAACTTCATTCACGCACAACTTCATTTGTGTGCATGCGATATTTACCCAAAACTTTTGGTGCCAACAAGGTCTCACCCGAGATACCATGAGAATCATAGAGACTATATGGTCTTGTGTCGGCTATGAAGGGACAGTGCATATAAAGAAAACTCTTGGGATTTCATTCATTCATATTCAAATGCAGATTAGTAATAAGCATTAACCATTAAAAAATATATGCATTCAACTCAAAATACACAGAGTAGCTTGCAGAGAAAAACGAAACTTTGTATTATATTCATTAGTTCCAAAATGCATACAGAGACATAATCATATCACACACAGATCTGTGTTTATGTTCTCTACTTCATTCAACAGTCATTCCATTACATTGTGTTATTCACTCTATCCTCGGTTTCCACACAAAACTGACTCTATTGCCGACTCTTTACACAACTCAAATAGGACTCATACAAAACTTAGAAAGAATTAGACTCATAATTGAACGGTTCTTCCTCTCTTTCCCCTTGACTCTATCTGCTCATTTTTCTTTGGCTCTTTGTTGCTTTCTTCTCTGCTCCACTCTCTTTAGTAATCGTTATATTCGCACACTTCTTCTATCCACATCCATCCCAAGTATCCTCCTTAGGGTGTGAAAATCCTAACTAAATTTCCAACTAATCCATAATCTTTCTGAAAATCCTTTGGGTTGTTCTTGTTCACCATTCAAGAAGTTTCTCAAACATCTTCTCAGGTTTTGTCTGCTTGCAGTATATTTAATATCCTGTGAACACCATAGAAAATTGGGTTGGCGTGCACGCGATCTTGATTTCGCTCACATAATTTTTTATCCTACTTGTTTCGCGCAGTGTATATGTGCACACGGTGTTGATTTGTGGCACACATGCAACTTACCCCAAAACCTTGGGTTCCAACAATACCCAAACACTATTAGTTGGCTTGTCTTCGACCCAATGACATTGTTCTTGGATTGAGAGAAGAGATTGACGATATGGCTACCATGACTTCCTAGAGAAATTGTTAAAAGTCCTTGTCAACCTTGTTAAATCACTCATACAATCTCTCTGTGAGATAGAAAATGTCTTTTGTATCAGTCACTATATCAGTCGAGGACTGGAGATTAATCAATTCCATTTCGGTTAGCATAGGATCCACCAAGGTGTGTGTCACTACCATTCAATATTAGTGTAGCTCTGCTTTACTTGATGCTTCCAAGGTAATGCCAGAAATGGTTTTTTGTTATGCAAGGGTTGTTGTGATCTACTGGAGTTTATTAGAAATGGATGTCGTTGTTGCCATACATTCTCTTGGGGGTAAGGAGGATAGTTCTTTATGTTGTTGCATGAATTTTTCCAAATTTATCTAAATCTGGTCATCAATAGCCTAGACTTCTAAAGCATTATTTAGGTGGGTCCAGAGGATAAATTTGAACTCTGTTAGACTTACAAAATCAGCAATATGTTCCTTCCCCCTCGCGAATGCTTCTTCTACAACCACTATCTTCTGTGTCAACTTTAGGTTGTCTGGGGTGGGCCATTTGATATGCTCCTGAAGCTCAAAGTTCTATGATTCTAAAAAGGCAATGTGTTCTTTAATTTATTGAAGCTTGTGAGTCACAGATACTTCTAGGATATCTTTTGATGCTCTAAGAAATTGTGCATAAATATCATCTATTGTTTTGAGAAACTCCTTGTGGAAAGTAAGCATTACTTCATGTTGGGTTTTTTTTTCAGCATGCACAAATATCTCTATGTTATGAAGTGCCTTCAACTCTTGATGGGCCTCCAGATCCTTCTAATATTGAGCGTGAGTCTCGTCATGTGCAGCTAGCTCTAGATTGTGTTGTTGCTTGAGTTGTTTGTGTGTCAGGTTGAGGTCCCAGTGTATGTCTTATGGCTCCACTATGAGGGTATCAATGTAATTCTGCAAAGTCAAGGTAGGTATCGGCACTAAATCAATCCCAAAAGTTTCCTATTCAAAATAAATAACAGTTGATGAGTCGAACCTTAATGTCACCTGCGGTGTGGATTTGTTGCTTCTGAGGTGAGTCATCGAATGGAAAAGCAATAGAAAACTATAGACAAATATTTTTGAACTTAATTGCAACATCTTTTTGTATCCTCTACAGCATGACCAATTGTCCCTTAAGTTTTTTTATGAGGCTCGGGATACCTAGCGTAAGTTTCCCTATTCCCTGTGTCGGAAGTCAAGTAGCTAGCTCTTTGTCTTTCGTTGTTTGTCTCCTTTTAATTCTCTCTTGACCAGGATTCAAGGTGGTCTACACGAATGGTGCTATAACTTCTTTGATGATGGGGGTAGAGTGGATCTTCAGGAGGGAAATGGACATTTGATCTTTTTTCTTAGGTTTTGAGCTGGACCCAATTTGGAGAGGGACTATCGATGATGGAATAGGATTATTTTTCAACTTGAGGGCCTCCTTCTTTGTGCATGTCCCTACTACCCAAGACATTCCCTAGTCTTTCTTTCATGTGTCTTCATTATGTTTCATGTCCTGATTCCTCTTATTCCTTGTTTCAAGGGTATCATGCTCGTCCTCAGGGGTAGGTTTAAGGTGTTCTAGAAATTTTGTGACATCGTGTTCAATGTATTCCTTTGTGATGAAAAATGGAAGCATGGCCATCATGACTCCATGGTATTCACTGGGATAAATGTAAATGTTATGAAAATTACATTCAAATTCAATATAATTCTCATACTTGTCATTGACGTTGTGTGGGATGGGTTGTTGTGAATCAGTAGCGTAGATGATTTGGCTATATTATTTTTAGAAAGCTTTGTTATTCTCAGCTCGAATCTTTGGGTTCTTGTTAAAATTTAATGAAATAAATAGGGGGCATTGAAGGTTGGTGAACATGTTGTATCGTCCCCATGAACCGTAGGGGGCCTCCATAGGATCATTGAAATAAGAAAAATAATCCAAATGTAGTGAAAGCCTTTACCAAGATTATGGGATTCTAATAAATCCTCCACAAATTCATTAAGTATACAGCACACCCACACCATTTGAACTCCTCCAACAAATCATTCCATTGTGACGATGACACTAAGCGGACATTCATCTTTATGGCGCTTCCAGAGTAGTTTACATGGGATCAATTGTGTGGCGAAGCGGACTGGTCGATCATTGATGTCAATAATTACCATGTCGCAGGTCCCTCTACGCATTCCTTACTTGGCATAAATATTGTCATGAGTTTCATCCTTAGCTTTGAGTTTTTTTGTTGGGTTTTCACCCTGCATCGGAAGACCTATAACTTGATGCATTTTCTCTACATCAATTAGGTATTTGTTGTATAACCAAAGATATTCACCATGTAGCCAAGTCAATAAAAATTGAACACATGTTGTGACGGATCCACCTCATCCAAAATGAGGGCAGTCCACCAGTGTTAGGATGTTATCTTGTCGAAGAGTCTTGGACCACCCTTGGGTATGTATCTGATGCTTCCCATTTTCACCCATGATTACATGTGTATAGTTGGGAAAAAATAGCTCGGGGAACTAGACTGGGTCGCGAATATCATAGTCGGTCAAACAAATTATGGGGACTTTCTCGATCTTAGGACCTATGAAATTGATATTGGTAGGTAATGTAGCTTCAGGCACCTATTTTTCCCTGATGACCTCAATTTTATTTCATGCTTATGGATTAGTAGAAGAGGCCATTGTTACTTGTAGATGATAGGCATCTTTGTATCGTTGATAATCTATGTTGGGATTACTTCAGTATGCAAATACATTGTTGGACTTGTCTAAAATATATCTTGGAACTTCTCTCTTCAGTTCTACACATGTTCTTCACTTGGATGGGTGAAAATAATAACAAAGCAACCTGGTTATGGAATGTTAAATACATGTAAGGTGATATTCCCATGATGGTATTGGTTGTCAATATGTCACAAAAGTCATTTATTCCTAATGTTCCCTGGTATAACTATCATGTATCACGAGGATATCTTACCATAATTGTTTTCATCTTACCACCATGTCACCATCGTTGGTTGTTCGGTAAATACCATCATAACTAGTTGGACCTGGCCAGTAGCTATCAATAGTCATAGTTCTGTCCTTTTGGGTTGATATGGCATTAAAACTTGAATCCTTTCCAAAACGTGCAAAATCTCAAGATTTGATTGTGGCATTTAAACCTTGACTATTCCCAAAATGTTCAAAATCTTAGTGGAGGTATGACATGTCGTGTCCTCCCTTAATGTGTCGAGTGATCTATGTTGTTTATTTATTCCAATGATAATGACTAATATACCCATGCGCTAAGTATTAACCTCCAAGGGTGCAACGCATGGTTATGGCACACCCCTACTTTTGAGCCTGAGATGTCATCATGTCGCATATGCCCCTAGCGGGCCGCAACACTTCTTTACTCGGATCTTGTTTCTTGTCCCTTGCCATGGAGGGTCTTCAGTAGTTGTGGTTGGGGATAGGGAAATTTGTTGACCTCCCAACCCTATGTTAGGTTCAAAGTGTAGTTTGTGCCACCCATCGAGTGGTGCGGTTGTCATCTAAGTTTCTTGATGGATGGAACTACTTGTTGGTGTAAAGCATTTGGAAATTGAATGGACCTTTCATGCATTATGGTGTTTCTTATCTAGCCAGTGCCTTTGGTAGGAACACATTTTTTTTTAGATTTACCCCCAGCATGAACCCTTCCTTGATTAAATCCACTACGTTCGCCCATTCACGTAGATGTTCATGATGTGTCACCCACCATTTCTCAGGTATTCCTTCCATCACTATGTCGAGAGTTTGTATCTAGTGAGTGAAGGGAATTTTCTGCATTTGGAGAAAAAGGGGGTCCATAGAGTCTATTCCATCAAATTGATATAGAGTATAAGTACATATTCCAACCTCATGCATCGTGGTAGTAATTCGTGTGCATATTCTTATGGACACCTCGTAGAGTTTTTTTTCCATCTCTCCATAGCATCCTCTGAATTTGTATCATATGAGTGCACACTTCTCTAGCTCATGTGACCATATGTTGTGGGATGATATAATCCTCTTTGTGCTCTGTAATCTGACAGATGTTTTCAATAATCAATCTTCGTACATCCTCATTCATGGGATAATTATACTTCGCCTTAATTTGAATCTAATGGACCAATAATGCACAAAGTATCTTTCTCAAGAGACATTTTTCATTTCTTCATATTTAAAATTGCATTATTGTCAAATTCCCAATCAATGCTAGGTAGAGTGTGGTAGGGATTTGATTCATCGATAATCTCAATCACCTCAAAGTCTACTTTAGTCTTCACCCCTTCTATGTTTACTTCTAATTTATCTAGCCTACCAATAGGATAGATTTGGTACTGATTATCCAGCTTGAGTTGAATGGGGGACCACACCAACCTTGGTTATCCCATCAACTCCCATGATTTCTTCGGCATGATGTTCACATTGGATTCTGGATCCAACATGACATTGTCCATCTCATAGCTTCTGAGTTTAGTTGTCATCTTGAACTCTCTTCACGTGTGCTTATTTTTGCTCACCTAGCACACATCCCTTTCTGGTAGCAGGGTAGATATAGTTACAGTTGTTTCTTCTTCCCCCATACATCTCTTCAACATATGTGTCAAAATATTTGCAGCATCAGGATCGCTTAACAATTTCAAACAACAACACAATAAGTTATGTACTTGATCCTCTACTTTCTCCTTGCAACTAGCATCATGATGTGTTTATTATCACGTCGTACATTGCAACTCTTCATGCACATGCTCCTCAAATTCTCTTGGTTCAAACCATTTCACCTCTTCCTGTCTATGGGATTCTTCCAACAACCTCTCTATCATGTGTTGTATCTATTCACGTGCACAAGCTTCTTCCAATGATTTATGTGTTGCACATTAACACTCTTCATGGACTCAAGCTTCCTCTAAGGATATTTGTGTTGTGCGTTGTACCTCCTCATGCACCCAGGATTTCTCTAATGACCTTTGTGTCATGTTCTCTATCCTCCTCTAGAGACCTCTGCGCATCGCTCATAAACTGCTTCTGTTGCACAACGTCAAACTTGGGAGGGGCTTGCGTGTCTTTTCTGATCTCCCCTTCTACGTTCTAACCCAAGCTTTCTCCACACTCTAAGTATATTCCCATTCAAATTCCTCCTCATGTTACAACCTACACATCATCTTTTTCCTTGGGCTTTTGATTTCTGCGTTGATCTATTGTCACCATATTGTAATGTGCCTTCTTTTCTTCCCACTTTTTCAACAATTCTAGGCAATCTTCCCTGGCATGCTCAATACTATAACATTACCCAAAGAGAGTGTGCGGTTTGGTACAAAATCGTGAAACGTGGCCCACTTCACCACAATTAAAACAAGTGGGTCGTCTGCCTCCACCTCCAACATATATTCATCCTTTTCCTCGTCCATATCCTCCTCTCGAACCTCCTCGATATCCACCTCTATCTTTGCCTCTGGGATCGCCACCTTTCTATTATTCCAGGACCCGGAAAGCATCAATAGTGTGGTTCTGCATCAACTGAAGTGAATAAAAGTTGTTCACATCATGCCCTGTGGATTTGAAAAACTCGTAAAATAGAGTATGTGTAGTCTCTTGATACTTCTATAGTGTTGGGAACCAGGGAGGGATATGTTCCCATTGTTTGTAAATATCGCACCTCTCGGTCTGAGGTCCAATCAGAAATGGATTTGGTGCACCCATCATCAGGTAATTCCCCAACGTAGGAAATGCATCCCTATAGTGACCTTTCGATCGGCACATAGTACACCACACATGCTTGCGCAACACTTTATCCTTCGTCATATAATGTAGTTGCATGGTAATATTTTCAAGCTAAAATTGCACCTACACCAGCCATGTTGATGTCTCACCACTTCCTAGCATAGCTTCTAGGCACTTCGCGGCTCCACGGCCTCTGTTTGAGTTGCCACCTTCTACTGGTTGAGTGGAACGTGAATATGGGATATAAGTCCTGCAATAAACCACTCCCTGTGTTGAATATCTTAGATCTGAAATATCAAGATACCCAATAATATCTTGAACAATTTTTCATAGTCCCATACGGTTTCTCCATCATGTTGATTGACACTACTACATATGGGCGGATTATTCCACGAAAATTTTCCATGCTTCAACTAGTTTCATATTTTTTTTAAACAGGGCGGGATTTTCGTCGCTATTGCCACGAAAGTTCGTCGCAATATCGACGAAAATCTTATTTAAATCTAGTCGGGATTTTTGTCGCTATAGCGACGAAAATTTTTCCTATCTCATTGGTCGGTGTTAACGGCTAGTTGACTATTTTATCTATATATACGTGACTTTAAGAGACTTTGTGACACAATTTCTATAGTTGCGACACTATTCTTGGCTTTTGTTTGAGTTGTTTATTTTTTCCATCACCCACCGGTTGAACAAATCTAATTCTCGATCTACATAGCTCGGATTTTGAACTTGCAAGGTTAGTATGTTATTTTTTATTGATGTACTCATTTAACTTATAAATTTGTTTTCAAATGTCCAAATTTCATTTAGCTTGTTTTTTCCTTGATAATATGTTATAATATGTATAGTACCATATTTCATGTCTTTGGTTTTTGGATCTAGTTAGTATATTCTATGGAAAAGGGTATGTGGATTCCATAATATTCTAGGTTTATGGAATCCACATAC
>JZKD02S1640912.1:0-14756 GCA_000966675.3 Picea glauca | reverse complement strand
CTTCCCTTCTGGGTCACTGGCTACTCTAGCCCACCCTCTGTTTGAGTCGACTTGATTTGACCCGTTCTTGGTTTCTTGGGTACTGGGACTTATGGAGGCTATGTTTCCGGCTGCGAAGCCCCTCCTTCTACTGTTTGTCCTGGTACTTCTCTGGGTATGGTTGGGATCTTCTATTCATCCGACCACTCATGGATGATCATCTCGATTTCTCCCTCGGTGACGCAATAACACATCTATAGCCACTGTTTATGTGGGTTCTGTCTTGGCTGTATCCACATGGCTTGTTGTCTGGCCCAAAAATTGGTGATGCCCCGAATCACGCGTCAACCTCTGGTGTTATCCTCCATGCTTAGTTGATTGCTTCCTATATTTCCCGTAGGTAAGATTCAAATATAATTCCATTTCCCTTCTTACGCTTGGCCAGTGGCATGGATTTCAGGACACAATATCTCTGTCCTCCTGGCTATGGTGTGGTACAGAAGATGACGTAGTCCGGTTCTTTCCATCCCATGAAAGAGATGAGAGTAAGCAACCATGAGTAGTGAAATTCCATACCTGCTTCTTGCAAGTCTTTACAGTCAATTTGGAAAAAGTTTGACAGATATGGCACCCAACTCATGAAGGTGACTTCTGGACACTGAGCTGTAACTGCGATCACTCCTGCCGGTGCTTTGTCTTTGCGGCATTTTCTTAGAATTTTGCATGCTAAGATCTTTGCTCCCAGTTGTGTCGTGACATAGTTAATTCGTTTGATTATAATGCATCTCGTTCCCTTATCGGTGCCATATTTCTTCTTCATTTCTTCTACCAATGCTTTTTCCTTGGACTTGTCGTCCAATATTAGTGCAGGATCCATACCCTAGATGGGTAATCCTGTAATTTGCGTAATAAGTTCAAAAGTTATGGGGACGAGTTTGTTCAGCCATACATCCCCTCCATGCGTAACTACTAACAGTTGTTTGATGCATGCCGTTGCATATTGGTCTCTGCCAAAGTGTGGTATCTTCAACAATCCTAGGATTCTAGTTCTGTCCAGTCTAACTGCCCATCTGCGTGGCTTAGTGATAGTTCCTCCGAGGGTGTTCACGACTATTGTCTCCGAAAATACTTGTGGTGCAAGCTCTGGATATTTTCTTTCATCCGCTACATCATGATCGGAAGACTTGAGCTTCTCGACGTGACCCAATAACTGCGAGTCCACCTGTATGCCTTCTGGTGTGTGAGGTAGCACAATCTTTGCAGCTGGTTTCTTTTGAGACAAGCTCAGTATCTGAATCCTATCTTTTGACCGTGTTGGCTGGTTTGAAGTTCCAACAACTTTTGGTTGTGTTGGCTGGTTCAAAGTTCCAGCAGCTTCCGGTTGCTCCTTCGCCATCCATTCTTCCCAAGATTTTCCCATTTCGCCAATTGGCTCGTCCGAAAAAGAAAATTCTAGGATGGGTATTTGTGGAACATCTAGTTGGAGCTCTACTTTCGGGTTCTGTGTGCTTCCATATATTTCCATGGTTGCGTCGACGTTTTTTAGTTGTCCTTCCTGATGAGTTCCTTCTGCTTTATTCTGAAGCTCCTGCGCCGCTGTTGGCGTATCCTCTTTCATGGTTTCCATTCAAGGCTACAAAATCTCTTCCTGGATTGGTGTTGATTTGACTGGAATATCCTCCGGCGATGAGATTTCGTCAATATCAATGATATCCAGTGGCCATTGCTCATTTTCTTCCCATGTTCCTTGCGACCTAGTTTAAATCCTAGTTGATCTGACTGTCTGGACTGGTTCTGTGAGCTTTGGTGGTGCCATATTGGTGNCTTCCCTTCTGGGTCACTGGCTACTCTAGCCCACCCTCTGTTTGAGTCGACTTGATTTGACCCGTTCTTGGTTTCTTGGGTACTGGGACTTATGGAGGCTATGTTTCCGGCTGCGAAGCCCCTCCTTCTACTGTTTGTCCTGGTACTTCTCTGGGTATGGTTGGGATCTTCTATTCATCCGACCACTCATGGATGATCATCTCGATTTCTCCCTCGGTGACGCAATAACACATCTATAGCCACTGTTTATGTGGGTTCTGTCTTGGCTGTATCCACATGGCTTGTTGTCTGGCCCAAAAATTGGTGATGCCCCGAATCACGCGTCAACCTCTGGTGTTATCCTCCATGCTTAGTTGATTGCTTCCTATATTTCCCGTAGGTAAGATTCAAATATAATTCCATTTCCCTTCTTACGCTTGGCCAGTGGCATGGATTTCAGGACACAATATCTCTGTCCTCCTGGCTATGGTGTGGTACAGAAGATGACGTAGTCCGGTTCTTTCCATCCCATGAAAGAGATGAGAGTAAGCAACCATGAGTAGTGAAATTCCATACCTGCTTCTTGCAAGTCTTTACAGTCAATTTGGAAAAAGTTTGACAGATATGGCACCCAACTCATGAAGGTGACTTCTGGACACTGAGCTGTAACTGCGATCACTCCTGCCGGTGCTTTGTCTTTGCGGCATTTTCTTAGAATTTTGCATGCTAAGATCTTTGCTCCCAGTTGTGTCGTGACATAGTTAATTCGTTTGATTATAATGCATCTCGTTCCCTTATCGGTGCCATATTTCTTCTTCATTTCTTCTACCAATGCTTTTTCCTTGGACTTGTCGTCCAATATTAGTGCAGGATCCATACCCTAGATGGGTAATCCTGTAATTTGCGTAATAAGTTCAATAGTCATGGGGACGAGTTTGTTCAGCCATACATCCCCTCCATGCGTAACTACTAACAGTTGTTTGATGCATGCCGTTGCATATTGGTCTCTGCCAAAGTGTGGTATCTTCAGCAATCCTAGGATTATGGTTCTGTCCAGTCTAACTGCCCATCTGCGTGGCTTAGTGATAGTTCCTCCGAGGGTGTTCACAACTATTGTCTCCGAAAATACTTGTGGTGCAAGCTCTGGATATTTTCTTTCATCCGCTACATCATGGTCGGAAGACTTGAGCTTCTCGACGTGACCCAATAACTGCGAGTCCACCTGTATGCCTTCTGGTGTGTGAGGTAGCACAATCTTTGCAGCTGGTTTCTTTTGAGACAAGCTCAATATCTGAATCCTATCTTTCGACCGTGTTGGCTGGTTCGAAGTTCCAACAACTTTTGGTTGTGTTGGCTGGTTCAAAGTTCCAGTAGCTTCTGGTTGCTCCTTCGCCATCCATTCTTCCCAAGATTTTCCCATTTCGCCAATTGGCTCGTCCGAAAAAGAAAATTCTAGGATGGGTATTTGTGGAACATCTAGTTGGAGCTCTACTTCCGGGTTCTGTGTGCTTCCATATATTTCCATGGTTGCGTCGACGTTTTCTAGTTTTCCTTCCTGATGAGTTCTTTCTGCTTTATTTTGAAGCTCCTGCGCCGCTGTTGGCGTATCCTCTTTCATGGTTTCCATTCGGGGCTACAAAATCTCTTCCTGGATCGGTGTTGATTTGACTGGAATATCCTCCGACGATGAGATTTCGTCAATATCAACGATATCCAGTGGCCATTGCTCATTTTCTTCCCATGTTCCTTGCGACCTAGTTTAAATCCTAGTTGATCTGACTGTCTGGACTGGTTCTGTGAGCTTTGGTGGTGCCATATTGGTGTCTTTCTGACGTTTGTTTGGTTCAACTAGCTCAGATAATCTCTATGATCTCGCTCTGTGCATTCAGGCTTCTATTTCTCTTTCTTTGTGCTTCTTTTGCGAATAGACTAATTGTTTCTGTGCTCGTGTGTTGTATGGGTGTGCCATGAAGCTTGTTGAGGATGCCTCCTTCGTTGTGAAATTAATGCACCATAAGAGTGGGTTCAATGCATCAACGATGGTTTCGTACTTGTCCTTATGGCTACTTTTCCATCGCCAGTTGGCGCGTTTAGTGCGACATGCCATCCATCCATTTCTTGCTTTAATTCTGCCCCATGTTGTCCTGTCGGTGTGATTTTGCTGACTTTCGTTTTCCCACTTGTTTCCCTTTCCAAGATGGCCATTCTATTTTCCCTCACTAGTTTCGTGTTTCGTATGCGGCTTGTCTGTCATGCCGTGCGCTATATTTAGGCTCTCTCTCTTTTTTTTTTAACTGCATGGTGGTTAGTCGACTATTTTGTATAGCTTCAGCTGGCTTCCATTGATCATTCCTCTGAGGTCTGCACCTGCTATATCTTTCAACTGTACAACTCCTCCGTCCATGACAACTTTTACCTCGTATGGTCCTAACCAATGCATCCTCAGCTTTCCTGGGTGCTGCAGCACTTTACTGTCGTAGAGAAATACTATATCTCCTTCCTTGAACATCTTTCTCTTGATGTGGCGGTCATCCCATGCTTTGTCTCTCACTTTTTGTACTTGTTGATGGAATCCTGCCAAGATTCGGTCTTCCTCCGTTGACAATAATTTATCCAGTCGTTCCTTGATTGTGCCTCATTCTGTCATTTGTGTGATAGCTGCTACACGTAGACTAGGTATTAGAAATTATAGCAGTACTACTGCTTCTTGACCATAGACCAGTTTGAATGGTGTGTGACCTGTCAAATTTTCGCATGTGGTTCTATATGCCCATAGTACCGCTGGTACCTTGAGATCCCAGTCATCCCTGTTGACGTTACATATCTTTGTCAGGGCGTTCTCTAGAATTTTGTTGAAGGCTTCTACCATGCCATTAGCCTTTGGGTGATACGGTGTGCTTTTTTGGTGATGAACTTCAAACTTTTAAGGCATCACTCGGATGGTGCTGTTGATGAAGTGCATTCCTTGGTCGCTCATCAGAAATCTTGGGCACCCAAATCTAATAATTACCTGTTCAAAAATAAAGTGGCCAACTGTCTCTGCACTGCAATCTTTTACTGGTGCGGCTTCTGCCCATATCGTTAAGTATTCCGTCGCGGTGATAATGTATCTCGCCCCTGTTCTCTTGGTGGGTGGGTTAATGGGTCCCACAAAGTCTATTTCCCATTTGTCAAATGCCTAAAGTGTCACTTGCGGTCGTAGTGGCATCTCGTCCCTTCTGTTGGGTTTGTCGACCCATTGAAAGACATCACATTGCTGACAATATTCTTTCGAGTCTCGATGGATCGTTGGCCACCATAATCCTACGCGGTATCTTTTCCTGCATAATGCCCTCCTACTATTGCTTTGTGGGCTTCTGCTAAAATTCTTGTTTGTTCGTGGCCTAGTATGTATCGTCTTAAGATGCTATCTGCACCCATTTTGTATAGATGCCCTATGATCAGTTGATAGTCGGCTGCGCAGACTACCAGGTTATTTTCCTGCACAGTGGTATATCCCTGCAACATAGTACCTGCTCTCAAGTACTGGATGATCTCTGTGACATAATCGTCAACAATCTACACTGAGAAGAGATGTGCATCTAGAAATTTGTCTTCCAAATTCGTTGGTTCCTCTCCATTTGTGACCCTTGATAAGTGGTCAGGCATTGCATTTAGTTTCCCTAGTTTGACTATTACCTCGAAGTCAAATTCTTGAAATAGCAGTAACCATCGACAGATTCTCCCTGCCAACACTGGCTTGTTAACTAGGTATTTCATTGCTAAGTGATCTGTAAACATCTTAAAGTGTTTTTCCAATAGGCAATGTCTTTATTTCCGTAGTGCGTAAACCATAGCTAAGCCTTCTCTTTTTGTTGTGTTATAATTCTGTTATGATTATGATAATTTTCTGCTTATGAACGCTATTGAGTGATCCAAGTCTCCTGATCCTAGTTGTGCTAAAATAGCTCCAAGTGCTATTGCTGATGCATCTACATGTACGTGGAATGTCTTCTCCCAGTCTACAAATACCAATATTGGTGCGATGACCATCTTTTCCTTCAGGGTATCTAGACCGTGTTGGCACTCGTCATTCCATTGACACTTGGTATCCTTCCTTAACAATTTTTCCATAGGCACTGTAATCTGTGTGTAGCCTTTGATGAATTTCCTGTAGTATCCCGTATGTCCTAACATTGCTCTTAGTTGGCAGACCGTTTTTGGTTCTGGTAGGTTAATAATGACTGGGATTTTGGTTGGATCCATTAATAAACCCTGTTTGCATAATATGTGTCCCAATAGTATCCCAAATGGTGTTCCAAATATTCATTTCTTGATATTAAGTGATATCTGGCATTGTTTGCATCGTTCTAACATCAGGTGTAAAACTTCCACATGGTTTTTTAACAGGCTATAAACTGTCCAATCATCCATGTAGACTTCGAGAAATTGGTGGTTGAATTCCTTAAATGATGCAATGACCACTCTGGAGAATATCACATGTGCATTCTTTAATCTGAATGGCATGACTGTGTACTAATAAGATCCCCATTCCGTCGCAAATGTTGTCTTGTGTCTATCCTCTTGTGCTATCTTAATCTGATGATATCCTGAGAATCCATCGGTGAATGAATAGGCTTCGTGTCCTCCTACGTTCTAGAGTACTTCGTCCATGAATGGTGTGAGGAATGGGTCATGTAAGCAGGCATAGTTCAACTTCCTCAGGCCGACACATATCCCGATCCCTCTTCCCTGTTTTTTGTCCTGTACTTCCATCGAGCTTATCCATTCTGATTCTTCGACTGGTTCGATGATGCTGGCCTCGAGCATCCTGTCGATCTCATCTTTGAATTTCTATTTGTAGATGGGGTTCATCTTGTATGGTCGCTGTTTAATGGGTCTCGAATCATGTCTGAGTGGTATCTTCGTTTTTCCTAATTCTCCGGCTATTCCTTTAATCTTTGTAAAGGTTGTGGGAAAAAGGTCCCTATATTCACGCAACAATTATGTGATGCTTTCTAGTGTCTGTTCGTCCCAATAATCTCCAATGCTATCCATTTTGGGATGCACGATGATCCCTATGTTAACCTTCTTGATCTTGATTGGCGCAGAGATGACCTTTGATTCTAAGGGTGGTCCTTCCACCTCTCTCTTGCCTTAAACTTCTTCGATCCGAATATCACGTGGATCATCTTCATTTGGTGCTTCTTCTTGTACCTGGTAGCATGACATCAATTCCTTGATTGTCTACTTATTCCGCTGTTGTACCTCTGTGACAACTTCCACCTATGATTCTATAATGAATATGACATATTTGATCCATTTCAGGGTGTGTCTATGTTGGGGTTCTCATGCTTGAATGAGAAAGCGACTGTAAAGTTCTGTTGGAGTATTGTCCATGTCTTGGTTCCTTTTCACATTTCCTAGTCTATATACCAATTCGCTGGTATGCCTTCTAAAGTATGACTGAAGTGGTGAGACCATTCTTCTGGTGGCATCATTTTCCATAGTGTTTTACATGCCTCCAAGTGTTCTGCTGGCCTTCCTAGTCCATCATATTTTTGTCGGTTGTTCCATATCTGTTCTGTGCCAAACCTTATGCACAGTAATCATTTGCATTGGTACCAGTTTGTGATAGTCTCTTTGTGCGCACCCCACCATCTTGCGGGTGTAGCCTTTAGTGCTAAATATAGTGCTAATAGTCTCTGGTTCTCTAATACTTCATCTTTGTATTGTGTCAAGAAAGTTTCCAAATCATTTAGTCCGTGAAAACTGGGTGGTTCTCTAATTTCTGCGCCAAGCCATCTTACTGCGTTGTCTATTCTTGCACACCTTCTTGTGGATACTTTGTGTAGTCTTTGCTGCCAGTTTTCTAACCTAGTTTCTGAGTTTGTTGTGCATGAAGTAATGCTCCACCAACTGAGTATCCCATCTACAGTTGGGTTTATATAGTCCGCATTGCGCGCAGTTGTTTTGTACAACTGGCCGATTTCGTCTAGATCCAGACAAGTGGGTTCTATGAACCTCTTGCCTTCTGATGGGTCGAGTGGGGATATAACCCTGTAGTCTCCTGACTCAAATGTCATTTTTCTAGTTTTCAAGTTAATTATGGCCTGGTTTTCGAATGCCCAATCCATGCCAAGTAGCACTCCGTAAGGTGTTGTACCGTCTACTATTTCGATGACTTCAAAGTCTGCCTTAGTGGGCACCCCATCCAGATCTATGGTTACTCCTTTCAGTCTACCTATTGGTAGGACTCTATGTTGATTTGTTAGCTTTAATTGAACCATTGAGTATCCTAGTGTAGGTTCTCCCATGCATTTCCATGTAGTTTTTGGTAGTACGTTCACTTCGGATCCTAGATCTAGTATAATATCTCCCATGTTGAAATCCCCAATATTAGCATTGATTCTAAATTCTCTACTTGTTTTTCTTCTTGTGTGTAGGTGGTTGACAGTTTTCAGTTCTGGCTTCTGTCCCGTCTCGTTGCTACATTTCTCTAAGATGTTTTGCAATACTTTGATAGATGAAGGATCACTTAACATTTTGATGCATGTTTGTAAAAAGTATTTAATAATACTTACTTTTTCTTTAGGTTGTATTCTATTGGTATGGTTCAGTGATGGTGGCATGTCATATTCCAGAGCTTCCTTAATCTGCTGCGCAGTCAACGCTATGTTCTCCTTTTGGAATTCTTGTCGGGCTTCTGTAAAGATCTCCTTTTCCTTTTGTGCATTGAACTGCTTCTTGGGGCCGGGTTTCTTCTTTACCCATTGGTTCTGTGCTGGGTCCTATCAGACTGCGTCGTTTCCTGTTTTCGTTCCTCCTCGAGTGACTATGTTGTTGTTTCATCTGTCATCCCTTGCTTCTGCTGAAATACACTGAACATTCTGGTTATTTTGGTTCCTTTTTTTCCGGATCTTTACGATTAGTGTCAGACATTCCTCTGTATCATGGTCCGAAGTGTGACAATACATATAGGTCGCTGGTGGTAGTGGGCATTCCCGTGCATAATGTCCTGGTTACTGGAAATTGTGACATGTGACTGGTCCTCTTCCATGTACGAAACCTCCTCTGGCTCATCCTGCTCCTCTATAGGTTGCATGATCACCTCATGGCACATTATATTGTGGTCCTTGATTATACTGTGCGGTATTGTACTGGGGATGTACTGGGTTGTACTGCGGCTGCGTGTTATTAAAAGGTTGTTGTGTAGTATTATACTACTACTACGCAATGTTGTATGGTGCTGGGTCTTGAGTGAACTGTGGTGTTGCTTGCCCAGTCATCATTTCTCCCTTTACCCTATATGCGTCTGAGGTTCTTTCCTGCATCAGCTCCATAGTTCGGTAGTCTTTGTCGTTGTGGCCAACTGACTAGAAAAATGTGCAATATGAGTTCATTGGGACTGTTTGGTATTTCTGCATCATCGTGCAATGGTAAGGGTCATGACCTGATTTCTTGCAGATTTCACACCATAATCNCTTGGTTCCTTTTCACATTTCCTAGTCTATATACCAATTCGCTGGTATGCCTTCTAAAGTATGACTGAAGTGGTGAGACCATTCTTCTGGTGGCATCATTTTCCATAGTGTTTTACATGCCTCCAAGTGTTCTGCTGGCCTTCCTAGTCCATCATATTTTTGTCGGTTGTTCCATATCTGTTCTGTGCCAAACCTTATGCACAGTAATCATTTGCATTGGTACCAGTTTGTGATAGTCTCTTTGTGCGCACCCCACCATCTTGCGGGTGTAGCCTTTAGTGCTAAATATAGTGCTAATAGTCTCTGGTTCTCTAATACTTCATCTTTGTATTGTGTCAAGAAAGTTTCCAAATCATTTAGTCCGTGAAAACTGGGTGGTTCTCTAATTTCTGCGCCAAGCCATCTTACTGCGTTGTCTATTCTTGCACACCTTCTTGTGGATACTTTGTGTAGTCTTTGCTGCCAGTTTTCTAACCTAGTTTCTGAGTTTGTTGTGCATGAAGTAATGCTCCACCAACTGAGTATCCCATCTACAGTTGGGTTTATATAGTCCGCATTGCGCGCAGTTGTTTTGTACAACTGGCCGATTTCGTCTAGATCCAGACAAGTGGGTTCTATGAACCTCTTGCCTTCTGATGGGTCGAGTGGGGATATAACCCTGTAGTCTCCTGACTCAAATGTCATTTTTCTAGTTTTCAAGTTAATTATGGCCTGGTTTTCGAATGCCCAATCCATGCCAAGTAGCACTCCGTAAGGTGTTGTACCGTCTACTATTTCGATGACTTCAAAGTCTGCCTTAGTGGGCACCCCATCCAGATCTATGGTTACTCCTTTCAGTCTACCTATTGGTAGGACTCTATGTTGATTTGTTAGCTTTAATTGAACCATTGAGTATCCTAGTGTAGGTTCTCCCATGCATTTCCATGTAGTTTTTGGTAGTACGTTCACTTCGGATCCTAGATCTAGTATAATATCTCCCATGTTGAAATCCCCAATATTAGCATTGATTCTAAATTCTCTACTTGTTCTTCTTCTTGTGTGTAGGTGGTTGACAGTTTTCAGTTCTGGCTTCTGTCCCATCTCGCTGCTACATTTCTCTAAGATGTTTTGCAATACTTTGATAGATGAAGGATCACTTAACATTTTGATGCATGTTTGCAAAAAGTCTTTAATAATACTTACTTGTTCTTTAGGTTGTATTCTATTGGTATGGTTCAGTGATGGTGGCATGTCATATTCCAGAGCTTTCTTAATCTGCTGCACAGTCAACGCTATGTTCTCCTTTTGGAATTCTTGTCGGGCTTCTGTAAAGATCTCCTTTTCCTTTTGTGCATTGAACTGCTTCTTGGGGCCGAGGTTCTTCTTTACCCATTGGTTCTGTGCTGGGTCCTGTCAGACTGCGTCGTTTCCTATTTTCGTTCCTCCTCGAGTGACTATGTTGATGTTTCATCTGTCATCCCTTGCTTCTGCTGAAATACACTGAACATTCTGGTTATTTTGGTTCCTTTTTTTCCGGATCTTTACGATTAGTGTCAGACATTCCTCTGTATCATGGTCCGAAGTGTGACAATACATATAGGTCGCTGGTGGTAGTGGGAATTCCCGTGCATAATGTCCTGGTTACTGGAAATTGTGACATGTGACTGGTCCTCTTCCATGTACGAAACCTCCTCTGGCTCATCCTGCTCCTGTATAGGTTGCATGATCACCTCATGGAACATTATATTGTGGTCCTTGATTATACTGTGTGGTATTGTACTAGGGCTGTGCTGGGTTGTACTGCGGCTGCGTGTTATTAAAAGGTTGTTGTGTAGTATTATACTACTACTACGCAGTGTTGTATGGTGCTGGGTCTTGAGTGAACTGTGGTGTTGCTTGCCCAGTCATCATTTCTCCCTTTACCCTATATGCGCCTGAGGTTCTTTCCTGCATCAGCTCCATAGTTCGGTAGTCTTTGTCGTTGTGGCCAACTGACTAGCAAAATGTGCAATATGAGTTCATTGGGACTGTTTGGTATTTCTGCATCATCGTGCAATGGTAAGGGTCATGACCTGATTTCTTGCAGATTTCACACCATAATCCCACCTGTGGTAGCGGGTTTGTCATGCCTGTTGCCATGTACTGCGCGGACGTCAGACATTCATTTTTGTGGTGTCCTTCTGTCCTGCATGTGGTACAACAAACAACTTCTCGTTTGTCCTTGTTCTTATTCTAGTTCAGCTAAAATGTTAGGTTCTTCAGATCCTCTTTCAGTTCTTCAAAAGCCGAGTCCATCTGTTGGTACTGGTTTTTTTCCAATTGTAAGGCTGGCTGCAAAGCCTCTGCTTGTGTCTGAAACTTCTGTTGTCGTAATGGATATTTTAAGTGTGGGAGTAGTGAGTTGAAAAACAGGTGCCGATGTTGCATCGCGATCATAAGGTATTTTAACTTCCCTTTTAATTGCTTGAATCTTTGATCAATCTCCCATATCGATTCTCCTGGTTTTTTTCTTATCTCAATCATTTTGTTCATATACTGATCTTCTGAGCTCGTCTTCTGGAACTCATTAATTAGTAGTTTCTTAATGTCATCTAGTGTCCTTGTTGTCTCGGGAGCACTGTTTGTCTCTAGACTCATGTACCAGTCTAGTGCGCGGTCTCTTAGCGTGATTGCTAGCTGCGCGAGTTTGGTGTTGTCATCAGTGATCTACTTTGCTTCCCAGATCTTAGTGTAAATGAATAGATGCTTCTAAGGGTCTTCCACTGCTTCTCCTTGAAATTCTGGTAATATGATAGTAGGGTCGTGTACTTCCATTCTGAGTACTGATCTACTGCCTCCTCCACGTGGTGTGGATACTTGACTAAGATTACCTGAACTGGCTCCTCCAGTTGTCGCTCCTTGTGTAGATGTGCTTCTTTATGTCAGACTTCCTTCGAACTTTGGTTGCCTAAATGGTGGTGTTCTCTGTGGTGTATTGGTTGCACATGGGTTTGTGGGTTCCACATTGACATTGATATGAAAGGGGTGGCTGTCTTCTTCTCCCATTCTTGGGTCTCTTGTTTTCCTCTCATAGGTGGCACACATGATTTCCCCAATCTGCTCCCCAACCCATAGATCCTCTACCTCTTCCTCATTGCTTGCCAAGCCCTCCCTTTCAGCTATGGCTCTCTTCTTGGTGTTTATCTTATATTGGTAGGGTTCTCCACTATGCATCGTTCTTGATGACGCCAAGATCCACTTGAGCTAGTGGTCATCCATCGAGATCAATTCCAAGGGTTCCTCTTCCTTCTTCTGTTTATCCTACCCTCCTTCCATTCCTCCTCTTTCTGTCAGTGCTTTCCCCCTTCCCCCATGCATGCATTGAATTCTAACTATCTGATTCCATTGTCATTACACCTTTGTTATATAACAGTATCTTGATAGAAGTATACAGGGATCGAATGTACCTTCCTCTAGGTCCTCATAGAAATTCTTGCTCGGCTGCATTGTATGACTTTGTTGTGTCTACCGCAAACTCTGTGATGAATCCTGCCACAATACTGTCAAGTCAAAAGTCTACTGCGCGGGTGAATCTGTTGTTCACTTGTTGCAGCTACTGAATCTGTACTAGAGTCCAATCTAGCTGTCGAATCAAGTTCATCAGGTGATTATCCATTAACCTTAAGATCCACTCCTATAGTAGGTGTGGAAAATCACAGAAAAATATTTCGTGTAAATCCGTAAACACGTATTTATCCAGGTATCCGCGTGGTGTGATTCTAGGGTTTCTATTGTCTTTGTGTGCAAATTATATCTCTTTAGTCCACAACCAACCCTTGATTTCTTCTCTCGTGGGGTTCCAAGGTCTCCACATTCCCTTCTAATGACTCATTGCTTCTTTGATGATTCTTGTCCACTCTACTAATCCCTATCTTGTTCCTTCAAATATGACAACAAAACCATTTGTTGGTTTTAATCGACTCCCTTCTCATGTTATCTGAGTTATTGACCCAGGTTTCATGTCATTCGAGGTTCCAACAAAGCCTCTAACTATTGGCCCTCCTGGTAAACCAGAAGGCAGTGCAATGCCTGGAAGATACTGCACAGTCTCACTCGAGATAGCTAAGGATGGTTGAATGTAAGACTCAGGTGTTTACAGCCTAGGATACAGTAGAAGATAAAGGGTTTATTGATTAGGGCCCTGTTCTGTGAAGTATTACTGTAATCTACTTGTTCCCAGGAATCACATGCATATAACTCAAAACATAAACAAATTCTAATAATGCAGTTGGTTATTCATCAATCGTAGTCATCTATTGCTTGAAAGAAGTTAAAGATATGCAAATATTCAACACAATACACATATGTTACCGTGGTTCACCCCTCCTGGGCTACGTCCACAAAGATTTGGCTCTTGGCTCTTTTATTATATTAGTTCTTGATCTTCCTACGTCGCACGCTTACAACTCTCCGCAAAAGTGGGTAAGATCTATGTGAGGCGAACTAGATGGCACCAGGCTCTGCATCCTGTGGTCTAATCCTCATATCTACCTTCCCTCATATATTTCTTGCTCAACAAATTACAAAACTCGGTTCATACAATTCAACCCCTCACGTATCGCCAACAACAATACTAGGGAAAATCACTCAATAACAATCACAATCTTCATAAAAATTGACATAAAAACAACAACAACCACCACAACAACAACAACTCTCCCTCCCCTATATGATACTTTTGTATCTATATTTATACATTTCGGGCTCTTCAACCACTTACAAAATATTACTAAAACCCTAACCCTTCTTACGCTAGGTTTTTCCCATGCGCGTGCTATTCTTCCTCTAGCTGTTGCTTCCCTCTGTGCACACTTTCTTGCATTCATGCGTGCTGATCTTTTGCCAGTTGTCACTTTAGTTTCCTACATGCTTTATTTCCCATGATCGTCCTTCCTTCCACTTCAGCCTGGTGCCAACATACCGCAAGTAGATGTTTGATGAAAATTAACAACTGCTTTACCCCACCAATTATAACATGTCATATTCTAGCGACTAGCTTGGGTCAATGATATTGCAATGTGAATTGGATCTCTTTTATGCAGACATCCCTTGGAATGTAAGGAAACGATGATTGAATTTTTGTAATTTTCAATGGAACTAATGTAAATGTATTGCTTAATTTGACATTTGTTTTATAAAGTGGTTGGTTGCATGTTTATTATTGGAAGTTTTTTCCATGGTTCTATTAAATGTTTGGTATAATGTTTGAACATACTAAGTGCATTGTGTTACTAATATTATCGATGTAATGTTCAATATTTTTACAATCATGATTTTGAAGACGGACGACATATCTACCATTTACCATTGCACCCCAATACGATGTTAAGTCACGAGCTTGCTATTAAATGAGCACAACTCAGAGAGGAAGCATACCGATCATGGTTGAATCAACTACATATTCAATTCCCACTATGTCTCGAGTCACCAATTCAAAACCTCTATAGTAATACTAGTTCTTCACATGTTGGGGATGAAGACAATGATATAGGG
>JZKD02S1640901.1:124849-150026 GCA_000966675.3 Picea glauca | reverse complement strand
AAGGAAGGACAGGTTGGCGAAGCCCTGAAAACACGGGTCATGTGGACCTAGGGTTTTGGATCTAGGGTTTTGACACCTAGACTTTGGTCTAAGGTTGCCTGAGAGTCATGTAATGTATAAATAAAGGTCTGGAAGAGTTGAGAGGGTTTTTATGATTATTGTGGGTGAGAGTGACATTGATATTAAAGTATTGTTCACTCGTGTATTTTGGATCTTCAGCTAGGTGCGAAGATCAACTCTGCAGCTGGGTGCACAGGGAAAGGAGAGAAAGAGGAAGAGAGAGAAGGATCTATAGCTAAGTGCGCAGATAGAACTGTATGTTTTTATCTAATATATCAAGAAATGCAGTTCTTTGGACATATCCCTAGGGAGAGGATGAACCACATAAATATTGTTGTTCTTTGTGGTTGATGTTGTTTTATTTGTTGTCTTATTATATTGTTATTGCATTGTTGTTTCCATATGAAAGATAGAAGGTATAAGTTAACTTTGGGAAACTAAGTGTAAGAATGTTAAATACTCTCTAGGTTACATTGCGTTGTTTTTCTAATATCCCCTTGCATTTCCTCTGGTCGTAGACACCTATGTCCTGCAAGCCCCTATTGCTACTTCGGGTGAGACTTCATCTACTTCGAAGGTGTTTCTAAAAGGGCCAGTAGTTAGGGTTTGTTGGTTCTTTGTTAGAGTTGAACCCTGGGTCTACGCCTGTGCCAAAAAATGGTTTCATTATTGTTATAGGGATCTTCTTAAGGGAATGTCAAGGTGGTTTCCATCGAAGACATAGATTTAGAAGTGGTTAGAAGAATAATAAAGGGACTTCATCGAAGCTCAGAACAAGAACCCTAGCATTAGTATAGAAGACTGGTTAGGAAGGTACATCTTTACTGACATACACGAGATTTTATTTCAAGGAGTTCATAAGGAGTTATATGAGTGGTTAGCCAGATTAAAAGACACTCAATTTGAGATCAGATCTAGACCACATGTGGTTTGGATAGCGACGTTGATCAAGAAAGTCAAGAGAGTCAATAACGTTGTGTCTAGAGCAGTGGATCTTTGGTTTGATGGCACTATTGGAGGGTATATTACTGAGTTTGTTGTTGACAGAGTAGAATCATATAGCCAAGCAGAGAGGTATTTCTTTAAGGGACCTAGAGGGAATTTTATACATTTTTTGAAGCTGAAAATTAAGATGTTATTGCATGAGAAGAATATCTTGAAGATACAGTAATCAGTTGGATCTTAAATCTAATGTTCAAGAATTCAGACAGTGACAGTGATGTAAAGGATGGACACACACGAAGTGGGAGATCATTCAGGAAGGTTCCTATTGCGAATTTGTTTGAGCAGAGTTACGGACCATTGGCACAAGATGAGTATTTCTACAGTGGAGAAGAAGTAGGGATATCAGACGGGGATTATTCAGAGTTATCAAGGATAGAGGAAGTAGATACTGGAGAACTTCTCCAAGAAGGACCAGAAACTTTAGGGACTACACCTACTGTCAAAGTAAGTATTGTTACTCCTCCTATTGTTTTAGTAGAATTAAGTAATCAGAGTAACCAGAGCAATCAGAGCACTGTTACAAGCAATTTAGTACATACTCAGTCAAGAAACCAAGGAAGATCTATGGCAGATGAAATGAGGCTACCTATTTTTAGAGGCGATGGATCTCAGGATCCTGACTAGCACTAGTTCTTATGCGAAGCTATATGGAGCATGAAGCAAGTCATCGACGAAGTTGTTAAGAGAGATCAGTTTAGTACTACCTTGAGGGACCGCGCCCTATGAAATTTGCTTCAAGATATGCACAACCTAAGCCATTGAATGACATCAATACTGTGTTGAGTGCAGAGTTCAAGAAACCTAAGTTGGAGTCATAGTGCACTACAGAGTTGAAGGAAATCAAGGAGAAGGTAACTGAACCTGTTTGGGAATTTGACCAGAGATATAAGACCTTGACAGGCCATTTAAGTTTTCAGATTCCAGATGAACAACATAAGGAATGTTTCATCATTGCCCTCTTGCCACACATCAGAGTCCCTCTAATGCAACAGAAGCTCACTTCACAGGCAGAAGAATTGGAGATTTCCATGAAACTAGAAGCAGCCCCTGTAGAAGAATCTAGTCCAAGTATGAGTCATATTTTGAATTAGTTAACTAGTTTATCCTTACAGGTTGAAGTTATGAAGAAGGATAAAGGAAAAGAGAAAAGAGAAGGCATATGGTGTATCCGATGTAAATCAGAGGGTCGTGACAAAGAGAATTGTCCCTTATTTAATGAATACTTGGCCTCTGGAGCCCCTCGCCCATTGAAGCAGGCTACTATACCATGGTGCAAGGTATGTTGAAATAGACATCACCCTAGTGAATGTTATTATATGCAGAAATATATCCAAACACCTACCAATATTCATTGTACATTCTGCAAATCTGTGGGGCATGAAGAGAAGGATTGTAGGGCTTATGACCTCTTGCATGAAATATCAAGGGATACATATAGGATTCAAGGAGAATTAAAGTCAGAATAAAATAATGCGTAGTTCAATTCCCCAGGAAGAGGAAACTTCAACCCTCGTGGTGGATTCAGGGGAAGAGGGTGAAGTGGAGGTATGGGTCGAGGTCAAGGTCAAATTATTTGTTATAACTACGCACAGCCCAGACATTTGGAAAGGTATTGTCAAAACCCTTGTACTACTTGCAACTACTGTAATTCATTCGATAATGTCATTGAATACTGTGTAGTATTATTAGCTAAACTTCAGGAAAGACGAGGTGAAAACCATCAAGTTCAACTAATATTAGTGGAACCTCGTGAGGAGGATCCTGGAGTCATTGTTATTACTAGAGGAGGCGTTGTTACAGAACAAGATAGGGTGACTCCAGGAAACACTACAGATGGGTCAAGGATTAGAAGAGTTGCATAGAAGGAACAGTTGTTTGAGCCAAGGAGAGAAAAACATACTTTTGAAGAAGCAAGGAAAGAATTTGTAGGACAACAATATTATTTATCTAGGGCACAACCAGAAGTAATGGAATGTGAAATGCCACCATTGTTTGATCGGTCTTCCCTAGCTAGACAAGGAAAAGAGGTAAGCAAGCTTATGGACTTCTTGTATACTTGTATCAATTTGATTAAAGATGAAAAAGTTGTGCAAAAACTACAACACCTGGTAAGATAGTACTAATTTGGAAAAATAGATCCTTTGTTGAGTAGAGTTTTGAATCAAGTACCTATAAAAAGGAGAACAAACAAGGAAATGCACCTTAGTTCTCAGATTGGAGACTACGATGTGGACTATGTGGTCCTCAACCTGGGAACAGAAGTAAATGTTATGACGAAGCAGACTTGGGCACTGATGGAAAAACCTAAGTTGATTTACTCTCCTATCAGGCTCAGAATGGCTAATCAGCAGGCAGTGAGCCCCTTTGGAAGACTAGAGCATGTCCCTGTGGACATCGATGGGGTAAAACCATTTGCAGACTTCGAAGTGATTGAGATTGTTGATGATAGTTTTGATTATCCTGTGTCCTTAGGAATTGATTGGGATTTCAAAAATCTGACTCTTGTTGACCTAAAAATGAGAAGAATGGCATTCGATGGTAATGGCCTTAAGTTCATTTCACCCCTTGACCCTAATGAAGGTCACAGATACATAGAACCTATAAGAGAATAAGACTGTGCATAAGAGCTATAGAACATCTATAAACTTACAACAAGACAACGGGATTATATTAATCCTTCAACAGATGGAAATCTAAGTTGGCGAAGTGAGAGTGCATGTTCATCCGACTCGGAAGAAGCATTGGAAAATTGGCATGACAGAATGTTTGAAGTCTCTACGCGAAGGTGTGCCAGATTGACCAAGGCATTTCGCTAGATTGGAACAGAAGTAAGTAATATTCCTACATTTGATGGTTTGAATCATTTAGAGACATTTCTAATGAAATTTGAGAGAATTGTACCAACACAATAGAGGATGTTGGCACTAGATGAAGCCTTGAAAGCAACACCATCTATATGGTGGGGAACACACAAGAAGAACATCACAGAGTGGGTGCAATGTTGCATCTTATTGACAGTATACTTTTCAAACCAAGCCGAAGGATGCGAAATTTGGTACACAGGTCATAGTTTTCCTAAGGACCATGTGTGAAGTTATGAAGAGGCATGGAGCGGAATTCCTAAGGAACAGTGGGTACATAAGTTCATTAACACCTTAGATACTACGCCTATCAACTAGTATCTTCAAGCAGAATTGCGCTTAGCCACTGTAGATTGGTATGGTATGACCCATAACTTTATGGATACATTCCTATTTGAAAGTCAGTACCCTGCAATAGATCAGGCTTTACAAATTGTAAGACAGAAGATCTTTGAGGAGGCACCTAACCCCACTTTTCAACAAGAAGAAGATGAATGGATTGTGCCCCTTCAGCGGTTATAGGATTGTTATAATATTAATGCTGATGAAGATGATGACCCTAGGGATGTAAACATTACAGAAAATGAAGGACGGCGAGACATAGAAGGGCCAGGAATTGAATTACCCTTTATTGGGTAGCCTATTAAGATTAAGAAGGTTAATATTGGAACAAAGAAAACACCTAAATTGGCTAATGTTGGAGACTATTGGGATGATGATACTATTAGTAAGATTATAGAACTATTGCATGAGTATCAAGACTTGTTTCCAACCAAGTTCACAGACATGAAGGGCACAAAAGGGCCCATGGGAGAAATGAAGATCCCTTTGAGACCAGATGCAATACCTTACAGACTGAATCCTAATCACAAGTAGAAAGTTAAGATTGAACTAGATAGAATGTTGGAAGCAGGAATCATAGAACCAGTTGAAGAATCTGAATGGATCATCCCTATGGTGGTCCAGGATAAGAAGTCAGGAGAAATCAGGATCTATGTGGACCTAAGGAAGTTGAACGATGCATGTTTACATGATCCATTTCCTACACCTTTTACTGATGAAGTCCTAGATAATGTAGGAGGATAGGAAGTCTATTCATTTACAGATGGATTTTCAGGCTATCACTAGAACAGAATTGATAAGGAAGACTGACATAAGACCACATTTGCAATAGAATGGGGTTTGTTTCAGTACACTGTGATGCTTTTTGGCTTGAAGAATGCACCAACGATCTTCTCCAGGGTGGTGGTCAAAGCATTTAAGGACCTTTTACACAAGTTTTTGGAAGCATACTTTGATGATTGGACTATTTTTAGACTAATGAAAAATCATATTGAATGTTTGATATTAATGTTAGATAAGTGCAAGAAATGTCAGATTTCCCTGAATATGAAGAAATGTATTTTATTTTCACCTTTTGGAGCGTTGTTAAGACATATTATGTGCAAACAGGGGTTGTTGGTAGATCCTTCCAAGATTGTTATCATTGTTGATCTACCTCCCCCTACTTCAGTTAGACAATTGCGCACTGCATTAGGACACATTGGATATTATAGAAAATTTATTAAGGTTTATGCACAGATAACAGCACCTATTGAGAAGCTACTAAAGAAGGATAGTAAGTTTCAATGGACGGAAGAATGCCAGTAGAGCTTCGACACACTAAAGCAGAAAATGGTCATTGCGCCTATCTTGGTTTTCCAGAATGGAGAAAAGAGTTAAATGTTCATGTCGATACTTTGTCCATTGCATTAGGAGCATTTTTATCACAGCCAGGAGCAAGAGAGATTGACCACCCTATAGCCTTTGCAAGTAGGAATATTTCTACATCTGAAAGGAATTATACTACCACTAAAAGAGAAGGCTTAGCTATGGTGTATGTTCTGCAAAATTTTAGACACTACTTGTTGGGAGGACATTTTAAGATGTTCATTGATCACTCTACATCAAAGTACTTATTCAACAATCCAGTGTTGGGGGGAAGAATATGCAGATAACTACTACTATTTCAGGAGTATGAATTTGAGATCATGTTCAAGCCAGGAAGGATGAATAAAGGACCTGACCACTTATCCAGGTTAGAACATGGAGAGGATCCTACTAGTTTGGAGGATACACTACCAAATGCATAGTTTTTGGCCATCAGGAAAGTCGATGATCACTTCATGGAGATAGTCTAGTTTCTATCCACAGGAATGGCACCTCGCGAATATACAGTCATTTAGAAGAAACAGTTGGTAGTATGCGTTGTAGATTTTCAACTTATAGTTGGACAGTTATATAAGATGGGACCAGATGAGATCTTGAGGAGATGTGTTATGGAGGCAGAAAGACCATTGATTCTTGCAGAAGAATGTGAATTCATCATAGGAGGACATTATGCAGGGAAAGAAACCGCAAAGAAGGTTCTCAGAGCTGGCCTCTGGTGGCCTACTTTACACAAGGATGCTAAGGAATACTACAGAGTCTGCGACATATGCCAAACGATAGGGAAGCCTTATAGAAGGGATGAGATGCCTTTAGCACCTCAGCTAACTATACATGCATTTGAGAAATGGGCTATTGACTTTGTGGGACCTATCAACCCACCAGAGAAGCGCATAGGAGCTCGATACATTATCATTGCTATAGAATATTTGACCAAATGGGAAGAAGCAATAGTAGTTAAGGATTGTAGTGTAGCTACAGTTGCGTGGTTCATTTTTGAGGATATCATAACCAGATTTGGATGCCCAAATATACTTATGAGTGATCAAGGCACACATTTCATCAACAAAACCATTGAAGCCTTGACTCAAGAGTTTGAATTTCACCATCAGAAGAGCACCCCATACCACCCACAAGTGAATGGCACAGTCGAAGCCTTCAATAAGATCTTGGATACAATGCTAACTAAGATTTGTAGTGTTAATAGAGATGATTGGGATTTAAGAATTCCAGCAGTATTATGGGCTTATAGAACTACTTGCAAAAAATTAACAATGTAGACTCTCTTTAAGCTAGTTTATGGACAGGAAGCAGTAGTACCTATGGAATATTTGGTTCCTAGTTTAATAATTGCATCATTTACAAGTATGGATGACATTGGCGCTATTCAAGAGAGGCTTGTGCAGTTGATGGAACTAGAGGAAGATAGGTTCATTGCAGTATTTCAGCAACAGGTACAAAAAGAACAAAAAAGGGCTTACCATGACAGACATATCAAGAAGAAAGCATTTAAGCAAGGAGATTTAGTATTGTCATATGAAAAAAATTTCATGAAGCATCCAGGGAAGTTTATAACACATTGGCTCAGACCATTCGAAGTTTCCTATGTCATAGAAGGAGGAGTTGCGCAGTTGAAGGCCCTTAATGGTGAATCGAAAGATGGCTTGGTAAATGGGAGCCGATTGAAACTATATAATGACAACCAGCTACCTCACATCTCTCAATAAAATCATAGGAAGAAGGTTCTAGGTACCAGGTGTAGTTGAAACTGGGTACCAGACATAGAAAAGACAATCTGCACATGATAGGGAAGAACAAACTAGAAAGCACAGGATGCTCTGCGCAATCTACAGTCGAAGTGATACAGAGGGTTCAACCTTGCAGTGACTTGGGACGAGTCATAGGTGAGTGTTGGGCACTTTTTGGCCCTTGGTTATGTATTAAGGAAGAAAGAGAAGATTCAAGAATAAGAAATATGAAGTACGAAGTGCGTGGAAGACACACAAACTGAGGAAGGGTCGAAGTGGTTAAAGAAGCAGAAAAGAAGAAATGAATTAAGGAAAAGAAAGTTGTCAAAAGATAAGATCAAGGAAGATAAAGAATCAAAGAATATGGATCGTGGACAACTCAGTAAGAGAAAGAAGACACCAACAGATGCTTTGGAGCACCTCATGGAAAAGAGGGAAGGATAGGTTGGTGAAGCCCTGAAAACACGGGTCATTTGGACCTAGGGTTTTGGATCTAGAGTTTTGACACCTAGACTTCAGTCTAAGGTTTCCCGAGAGTCATGTAATGTATAAATAAAGGTATGGAAGAGTTTAGAGGGTTGTTATGATTATTGTGAGTGAGAGCAACATTGAGATTGAAGTATTGTGCATTCTTGTATTCTAGATCTTCACTTGGGTGTGAAGATCAACTCTGCAGCTGGGTGCGGAGGGAAGGGAGAGAAAGAGGAAGAGAGAGAAGGATCTGCAACTAAGTGCACAGATAGAACTGTATGTTTTTATCTAATATATCAAGAAACGTAGTTATGTGGATGTAGCCCTAGGGAGAGGGTGAACCACGTAAATCTTGTTGTTATTTGTAGTTGATGTTGTGTTATTTGCTATCTAATTATATTGTTATTGCATTGTTGTTTCTATTAACGCTCTGTAAATTCCCAGAGGTTGTCAGAATAGAAGAAATTTACAAGAAGTAACTTTATCCAACCACTTCGAAACTGGAATCTAGACCTACCAGTTTCAGAGAGGGATCTCTCTGTATGATTTAGCTATGTTTTAACTTTAAGATATTAGGTTAGTTAAATAAAATAAAATTGAAAAGGTTTGTTGTTGTTTTTGTTAAGTTGGCTAAAAAGAGTTTACGCATCCATTGGGCTATGGGGTCTGTATTATAAAGATAGAGATCTAAAAAAAAATAAAAGATTCTTTTCACAGGGAAAGATAACGCATTCATTGGATTCTTTAGTAATAAAGTGATGAAAATAAGAAAAGATGAGAATATCAATTAAAGTAAAGAAACATTTAATAATTTCTTCACTATAATATCAGAAAGATAAACATTAAGATCTTTCAAAGATGGAAACAGGGTATACAAAGATAAATCCTGAAACATGCACTACTTTAAAAGATTAGATTAGAAAACAATATGACAACTCAGAGAGAAAAACATTTAACATAGAAAATAATAACATAACCAATGAACAACACGCGAGAATCCTGTGAAACGTCCCTTTGTATTACTGGAAGATCTCTTGACAAAAATTGCAGTCTTTCTAGCTTACAGGGCGTAAAAATAAACCCTCGGTACTTCAAAGTTTGAAGTATTTATAATCAAAAATTACATGCGATCCTGTCATTAAAGATCGGGACGTGGCAGTTCTAAATTTAACTAACTAACTCAACAAAATATAAAAATTCAGGAACTGTTTGATGATGTGTTGAAACTTCATGTTGATTTTTGGGGTAAACCGTTGGTGAGGCCTCTGCATGACTTCGCCTGATTGGATTGTTGACTAGGCTTGTACACCTCATCTCTTACTCGATCAAATTGCATAACACTTCCCATCGAAGGTTACTGGGAACGCTGACTTTGAGCAATCTTCGGTATACTTCATCCATCTCTGTATACTTGGAAAAAGTTGGCTTGATGATGAAAATGTACTGGATCTCGTGTTGTATGTTGATGTCTCACTGGAAAGCTTCTAAGAACACCTTGCCTATGATACTGCCTTGTATTCCCGAGAATTTTGAACTATCTTTAGCCATGGTGACTAGTTTCTTTTTATAATCAGAAAGTGTCATTAACTTGTCGTTTATGACCCTTAAGCCAGGGAGGCCTTTCTTCTGCAGAGCTTCAATTTTGCTGAAAAATCTTTGCACTCCTATGTCCATAGCCTGGACCCTTTCCTCCAGTTGTATCATCAATCCTCTCTTAGTCAGGACAATCTTGACATCGAGGATGGTTTCTGTCCTATCTTCAATTTTAAACTCCTCTAACTCTTCTCTGGTTTTTGAATTCAAGAATTTAATGATCTCAATGGATTCTATGGGCATCTCTCCCAATTCTCCTCTTATCTTTTCAATCGCCTGCTTGCTTCTTTGCACCAGTTCATTCTGCTCGAACATGATTTGTACCATAGGCCATATTTCATTTATGGATTTGGTGATATCCATCTAGACATTTTCCTTTCCCTCAACAAGTGTTTTGCCTACCACTGTTTTCTTTTGAAGCTGTTGAAATTCCTATTTGAGCTTGTCTGATGTTTGTTTCTTCTTGGATTCGCTATCTTGGTAAGAAGAATTGAGTTCCTGAAGGTTCTCAACCTCCTTTTTAAGTCTGTTAATCTTTGTCTCTTGCAAATGTCTTCTCCAGAGCTGTCAGTGGAGTTGCTGAGGGAATTTATGTTGCAGATGTTGTGCTTACTCTTGTGAGTGGAACTGCGCTCAATGGAATGACCTCCATGGGCTTTGATTGTTCCTTCTCATTCAATAACCTTTCCAGTTCTGCTTACATCTCTTTCAACTGTGCATTCTTCTCCATAATCAACCTGAGCATCTCATCCTTTTCCCCTTCTGTCTCAGCTATCTCCTTTTCATGTGCATCTTGCGTTGGTGGCAGTTTCAACTATTTCCTCAGAAATGATATATCGGCATTTTTCTTTTTAAGCATCTCCTCAACTGCTTTCACATTTGAGGGATCATACCCGATCTTGAGGACCAACTCTTCCAACGTCTTGATTTTTTTATCCTTTGCAAAGGATGATATCTTTTCTAATTNAGAATTAAAGTCAGAATAAAATAATGCGTAGTTCAATTCCCCAGGAAGAGGAAACTTCAATCCTCGTGGTGGATTCAGGGGAAGAGGGTGAGGTGGAGGTATGGGTCGAGGTAAAGGTCAAATTATTTGTTATAACTACGCACAGCCCGGACATTTGGAAAGGGATTGTCAAAACCCTTGTACTACTTGCAACTACTGTAATTCATTCGACAATGTCATTGAATACTGTGTAGTATTATTATCTAAACTTCAGGAAAGACGAGGTGAAAACCATCAAGTTCAACTAATATTAGTGGAACCTCGTGAGGAGGATCCTGGAGTCATTTTTATTACTAGAGGAGGCGTTGTTACAGAAGAAGATAGGGTGACTCCTGGAAACACTACAGATGGATCAAGGATTAGAAGAGTTGCATAGAAGGAACAGTTGTTTGAGCCAAGGAGAGAAAAACATACTTTTGAAGAAGCAAGGAAATAATTTGTAGGACAACAAGATTATTTATCTAGGGCACAACCAGAAGTAATGGAATGTGAAATGCCACCATTATTTGATCGGTCTTCCCTAGCTAGACAAGGAAAAGAGGTAAGCAAGCTTATGGACTTCTTGTATACTTGTATCAATTTGATTAAAGATGAAAAAGTTGTGCAAAAACTACAACACCTGGTAAGATAGTACTAATTTGGAAAAATAGATCCTTTGTTGAGTAGAGTTTTGAATCAAGTACCTATAAAAAGGAGAACAAACAAGGAAATGCACCTTAGTTCTCAGATTGGAGACTACGATGTGGACTATGTGGTCCTCAACCTGGGAACAGAAGTAAATGTTATGACGAAGCAGACTTGGGCACTGATGGAAAAACCTAAGTTGATTTACTCTCCTATCAGGCTCAGAATGGCTAATCAGCAGGCAGTGAGCCCCTTTGGAAGACTAGAGCATGTCCCTGTGGACATCGATGGGGTAAAACCATTTGCAGACTTCGAAGTGATTGAGATTGTTGATGATAGTTTTGATTATCCTGTGTCCTTAGGAATTGATTGGGATTTCAAAAATCTGACTCTTGTTGACCTAAAAATGAGAAGAATGGCATTCGATGGTAATGGCCTTAAGTTCATTTCACCCCTTGACCCTAATGAAGGTCACAGATACATAGAACCTATAAGAGAATAAGACTGTGCATAAGAGCTATAGAACATCTATAAACTTACAACAAGACAACGGGATTATATTAATCCTTCAACAGATGGAAATCTAAGTTGGCGAAGTGAGAGTGCATGTTCATCCGACTCGGAAGAAGCATTGGAAAATTGGCATGACAGAATGTTTGAAGTCTCTACGCGAAGGTGTGCCAGATTGACCAAGGCATTTCGCTAGATTGGAACAGAAGTAAGTAATATTCCTACATTTGATGGTTTGAATCATTTAGAGACATTTCTAATGAAATTTGAGAGAATTGTACCAACACAATAGAGGATGTTGGCACTAGATGAAGCCTTGAAAGCAACACCATCTATATGGTGGGGAACACACAAGAAGAACATCACAGAGTGGGTGCAATGTTGCATCTTATTGACAGTATACTTTTCAAACCAAGCCGAAGGATGCGAAATTTGGTACACAGGTCATAGTTTTCCTAAGGACCATGTGTGAAGTTATGAAGAGGCATGGAGCGGAATTCCTAAGGAACAGTGGGTACATAAGTTCATTAACACCTTAGATACTACGCCTATCAACTAGTATCTTCAAGCAGAATTGCGCTTAGCCACTGTAGATTGGTATGGTATGACCCATAACTTTATGGATACATTCCTATTTGAAAGTCAGTACCCTGCAATAGATCAGGCTTTACAAATTGTAAGACAGAAGATCTTTGAGGAGGCACCTAACCCCACTTTTCAACAAGAAGAAGATGAATGGATTGTGCCCCTTCAGCGGTTATAGGATTGTTATAATATTAATGCTGATGAAGATGATGACCCTAGGGATGTAAACATTACAGAAAATGAAGGACGGCGAGACATAGAAGGGCCAGGAATTGAATTACCCTTTATTGGGTAGCCTATTAAGATTAAGAAGGTTAATATTGGAACAAAGAAAACACCTAAATTGGCTAATGTTGGAGACTATTGGGATGATGATACTATTAGTAAGATTATAGAACTATTGCATGAGTATCAAGACTTGTTTCCAACCAAGTTCACAGACATGAAGGGCACAAAAGGGCCCATGGGAGAAATGAAGATCCCTTTGAGACCAGATGCAATACCTTACAGACTGAATCCTAATCACAAGTAGAAAGTTAAGATTGAACTAGATAGAATGTTGGAAGCAGGAATCATAGAACCAGTTGAAGAATCTGAATGGATCATCCCTATGGTGGTCCAGGATAAGAAGTCAGGAGAAATCAGGATCTATGTGGACCTAAGGAAGTTGAACGATGCATGTTTACATGATCCATTTCCTACACCTTTTACTGATGAAGTCCTAGATAATGTAGGAGGATAGGAAGTCTATTCATTTACAGATGGATTTTCAGGCTATCACTAGAACAGAATTGATAAGGAAGACTGACATAAGACCACATTTGCAATAGAATGGGGTTTGTTTCAGTACACTGTGATGCTTTTTGGCTTGAAGAATGCACCAACGATCTTCTCCAGGGTGGTGGTCAAAGCATTTAAGGACCTTTTACACAAGTTTTTGGAAGCATACTTTGATGATTGGACTATTTTTAGACTAATGAAAAATCATATTGAATGTTTGATATTAATGTTAGATAAGTGCAAGAAATGTCAGATTTCCCTGAATATGAAGAAATGTATTTTATTTTCACCTTTTGGAGCGTTGTTAAGACATATTATGTGCAAACAGGGGTTGTTGGTAGATCCTTCCAAGATTGTTATCATTGTTGATCTACCTCCCCCTACTTCAGTTAGACAATTGCGCACTGCATTAGGACACATTGGATATTATAGAAAATTTATTAAGGTTTATGCACAGATAACAGCACCTATTGAGAAGCTACTAAAGAAGGATAGTAAGTTTCAATGGACGGAAGAATGCCAGTAGAGCTTCGACACACTAAAGCAGAAAATGGTCATTGCGCCTATCTTGGTTTTCCAGAATGGAGAAAAGAGTTAAATGTTCATGTCGATACTTTGTCCATTGCATTAGGAGCATTTTTATCACAGCCAGGAGCAAGAGAGATTGACCACCCTATAGCCTTTGCAAGTAGGAATATTTCTACATCTGAAAGGAATTATACTACCACTAAAAGAGAAGGCTTAGCTATGGTGTATGTTCTGCAAAATTTTAGACACTACTTGTTGGGAGGACATTTTAAGATGTTCATTGATCACTCTACATCAAAGTACTTATTCAACAATCCAGTGTTGGGGGGAAGAATATGCAGATAACTACTACTATTTCAGGAGTATGAATTTGAGATCATGTTCAAGCCAGGAAGGATGAATAAAGGACCTGACCACTTATCCAGGTTAGAACATGGAGAGGATCCTACTAGTTTGGAGGATACACTACCAAATGCATAGTTTTTGGCCATCAGGAAAGTCGATGATCACTTCATGGAGATAGTCTAGTTTCTATCCACAGGAATGGCACCTCGCGAATATACAGTCATTTAGAAGAAACAGTTGGTAGTATGCGTTGTAGATTTTCAACTTATAGTTGGACAGTTATATAAGATGGGACCAGATGAGATCTTGAGGAGATGTGTTATGGAGGCAGAAAGACCATTGATTCTTGCAGAAGAATGTGAATTCATCATAGGAGGACATTATGCAGGGAAAGAAACCGCAAAGAAGGTTCTCAGAGCTGGCCTCTGGTGGCCTACTTTACACAAGGATGCTAAGGAATACTACAGAGTCTGCGACATATGCCAAACGATAGGGAAGCCTTATAGAAGGGATGAGATGCCTTTAGCACCTCAGCTAACTATACATGCATTTGAGAAATGGGCTATTGACTTTGTGGGACCTATCAACCCACCAGAGAAGCGCATAGGAGCTCGATACATTATCATTGCTATAGAATATTTGACCAAATGGGAAGAAGCAATAGTAGTTAAGGATTGTAGTGTAGCTACAGTTGCGTGGTTCATTTTTGAGGATATCATAACCAGATTTGGATGCCCAAATATACTTATGAGTGATCAAGGCACACATTTCATCAACAAAACCATTGAAGCCTTGACTCAAGAGTTTGAATTTCACCATCAGAAGAGCACCCCATACCACCCACAAGTGAATGGCACAGTCGAAGCCTTCAATAAGATCTTGGATACAATGCTAACTAAGATTTGTAGTGTTAATAGAGATGATTGGGATTTAAGAATTCCAGCAGTATTATGGGCTTATAGAACTACTTGCAAAAAATTAACAATGTAGACTCTCTTTAAGCTAGTTTATGGACAGGAAGCAGTAGTACCTATGGAATATTTGGTTCCTAGTTTAATAATTGCATCATTTACAAGTATGGATGACATTGGCGCTATTCAAGAGAGGCTTGTGCAGTTGATGGAACTAGAGGAAGATAGGTTCATTGCAGTATTTCAGCAACAGGTACAAAAAGAACAAAAAAGGGCTTACCATGACAGACATATCAAGAAGAAAGCATTTAAGCAAGGAGATTTAGTATTGTCATATGAAAAAAATTTCATGAAGCATCCAGGGAAGTTTATAACACATTGGCTCAGACCATTCGAAGTTTCCTATGTCATAGAAGGAGGAGTTGCGCAGTTGAAGGCCCTTAATGGTGAATCGAAAGATGGCTTGGTAAATGGGAGCCGATTGAAACTATATAATGACAACCAGCTACCTCACATCTCTCAATAAAATCATAGGAAGAAGGTTCTAGGTACCAGGTGTAGTTGAAACTGGGTACCAGACATAGAAAAGACAATCTGCACATGATAGGGAAGAACAAACTAGAAAGCACAGGATGCTCTGCGCAATCTACAGTCGAAGTGATACAGAGGGTTCAACCTTGCAGTGACTTGGGACGAGTCATAGGTGAGTGTTGGGCACTTTTTGGCCCTTGGTTATGTATTAAGGAAGAAAGAGAAGATTCAAGAATAAGAAATATGAAGTACGAAGTGCGTGGAAGACACACAAACTGAGGAAGGGTCGAAGTGGTTAAAGAAGCAGAAAAGAAGAAATGAATTAAGGAAAAGAAAGTTGTCAAAAGATAAGATCAAGGAAGATAAAGAATCAAAGAATATGGATCGTGGACAACTCAGTAAGAGAAAGAAGACACCAACAGATGCTTTGGAGCACCTCATGGAAAAGAGGGAAGGATAGGTTGGTGAAGCCCTGAAAACACGGGTCATTTGGACCTAGGGTTTTGGATCTAGAGTTTTGACACCTAGACTTCAGTCTAAGGTTTCCCGAGAGTCATGTAATGTATAAATAAAGGTATGGAAGAGTTTAGAGGGTTGTTATGATTATTGTGAGTGAGAGCAACATTGAGATTGAAGTATTGTGCATTCTTGTATTCTAGATCTTCACTTGGGTGTGAAGATCAACTCTGCAGCTGGGTGCGGAGGGAAGGGAGAGAAAGAGGAAGAGAGAGAAGGATCTGCAACTAAGTGCACAGATAGAACTGTATGTTTTTATCTAATATATCAAGAAACGTAGTTATGTGGATGTAGCCCTAGGGAGAGGGTGAACCACGTAAATCTTGTTGTTATTTGTAGTTGATGTTGTGTTATTTGCTATCTAATTATATTGTTATTGCATTGTTGTTTCTATTAACGCTCTGTAAATTCCCAGAGGTTGTCAGAATAGAAGAAATTTACAAGAAGTAACTTTATCCAACCACTTCGAAACTGGAATCTAGACCTACCAGTTTCAGAGAGGGATCTCTCTGTATGATTTAGCTATGTTTTAACTTTAAGATATTAGGTTAGTTAAATAAAATAAAATTGAAAAGGTTTGTTGTTGTTTTTGTTAAGTTGGCTAAAAAGAGTTTACGCATCCATTGGGCTATGGGGTCTGTATTATAAAGATAGAGATCTAAAAAAAAATAAAAGATTCTTTTCACAGGGAAAGATAACGCATTCATTGGATTCTTTAGTAATAAAGTGATGAAAATAAGAAAAGATGAGAATATCAATTAAAGTAAAGAAACATTTAATAATTTCTTCACTATAATATCAGAAAGATAAACATTAAGATCTTTCAAAGATGGAAACAGGGTATACAAAGATAAATCCTGAAACATGCACTACTTTAAAAGATTAGATTAGAAAACAATATGACAACTCAGAGAGAAAAACATTTAACATAGAAAATAATAACATAACCAATGAACAACACGCGAGAATCCTGTGAAACGTCCCTTTGTATTACTGGAAGATCTCTTGACAAAAATTGCAGTCTTTCTAGCTTACAGGGCGTAAAAATAAACCCTCGGTACTTCAAAGTTTGAAGTATTTATAATCAAAAATTACATGCGATCCTGTCATTAAAGATCGGGACGTGGCAGTTCTAAATTTAACTAACTAACTCAACAAAATATAAAAATTCAGGAACTGTTTGATGATGTGTTGAAACTTCATGTTGATTTTTGGGGTAAACCGTTGGTGAGGCCTCTGCATGACTTCGCCTGATTGGATTGTTGACTAGGCTTGTACACCTCATCTCTTACTCGATCAAATTGCATAACACTTCCCATCGAAGGTTACTGGGAACGCTGACTTTGAGCAATCTTCGGTATACTTCATCCATCTCTGTATACTTGGAAAAAGTTGGCTTGATGATGAAAATGTACTGGATCTCGTGTTGTATGTTGATGTCTCACTGGAAAGCTTCTAAGAACACCTTGCCTATGATACTGCCTTGTATTCCCGAGAATTTTGAACTATCTTTAGCCATGGTGACTAGTTTCTTTTTATAATCAGAAAGTGTCATTAACTTGTCGTTTATGACCCTTAAGCCAGGGAGGCCTTTCTTCTGCAGAGCTTCAATTTTGCTGAAAAATCTTTGCACTCCTATGTCCATAGCCTGGACCCTTTCCTCCAGTTGTATCATCAATCCTCTCTTAGTCAGGACAATCTTGACATCGAGGATGGTTTCTGTCCTATCTTCAATTTTAAACTCCTCTAACTCTTCTCTGGTTTTTGAATTCAAGAATTTAATGATCTCAATGGATTCTATGGGCATCTCTCCCAATTCTCCTCTTATCTTTTCAATCGCCTGCTTGCTTCTTTGCACCAGTTCATTCTGCTCGAACATGATTTGTACCATAGGCCATATTTCATTTATGGATTTGGTGATATCCATCTAGACATTTTCCTTTCCCTCAACAAGTGTTTTGCCTACCACTGTTTTCTTTTGAAGCTGTTGAAATTCCTATTTGAGCTTGTCTGATGTTTGTTTCTTCTTGGATTCGCTATCTTGGTAAGAAGAATTGAGTTCCTGAAGGTTCTCAACCTCCTTTTTAAGTCTGTTAATCTTTGTCTCTTGCAAATGTCTTCTCCAGAGCTGTCAGTGGAGTTGCTGAGGGAATTTATGTTGCAGATGTTGTGCTTACTCTTGTGAGTGGAACTGCGCTCAATGGAATGACCTCCATGGGCTTTGATTGTTCCTTCTCATTCAATAACCTTTCCAGTTCTGCTTACATCTCTTTCAACTGTGCATTCTTCTCCATAATCAACCTGAGCATCTCATCCTTTTCCCCTTCTGTCTCAGCTATCTCCTTTTCATGTGCATCTTGCGTTGGTGGCAGTTTCAACTATTTCCTCAGAAATGATATATCGGCATTTTTCTTTTTAAGCATCTCCTCAACTGCTTTCACATTTGAGGGATCATACCCGATCTTGAGGACCAACTCTTCCAACGTCTTGATTTTTTTATCCTTTGCAAAGGATGATATCTTTTCTAATTCCAGCTGTGTTTGGACATTGCTCAGAGATACCTGTAATTTAGTGTTCATAGTAGAAGCATTTTCCAATGTGGAGAAAATCATTTCCCCAGTTTTCCTATGCATATCCATTTGATCAACAGGATGCACATACCTAGTGTGAAACTCGAATGGTTCCCTTTTGTAATCAGTGATGGCTTTCGAGTCTGGCACCTGTGCCTGCAGAAAAGCCATGTGCTTTCTACCCTTTTCTGCATCGAATGAAGACAACATTCTGTGATTTTCAATTGAAGTATACTTCCAAAATTGAGCATATGTACGGTTGGTCAACGTCAAATTTTTATTTTTGATCAGGTCATACTTCTCAAAAATACTCAATTTTGGTCCTACTTTACTCGGTCGGTCGACTAGTGGAGTACTTGTGGGTTTCTAAGGAAAAATTGTAGACATGATCTGCTTGTTGCTTGTGCTAAGAAGTGATCGATCATCTTTCATGGTTTCAGTGGATTAGATTCCCTTTTCACCAGCTGTGTCAGGTGTGTGACTGGATTTTGGCCTTTTGGTGTGTAATTGGAAATCTTCGGCCGAGACTTCTATGACGGAAGGTGAAGTATCCTTCCTGGATCTTTTCTCTTTGGGAACCTGTGGTGTAGTCGTCTGTGAGATGATGATCAAAGGGTCATGTTGTTCTGTCTCAACTAGAGTGTTCGGCTCCCATTCTATTTGATTCGCAAAATGCTCTATCTCAGGATTGGGTGTATGAACATATGGGACATTTTTGTTTTTAATCCTCATCTCATAAATTATCCTGCATGGATCATAGTGCTAAATGAAACTAACAAAAAACTTCATTTCTTTCAATAGTCTGTCTGCTTCCTCCCCGGTGCCTCGGCTATTGCAGATGAAAGATCATATTTTCCCTTTCATTCTAAGTTGGTGTTTTTGTTTCAGCGACACAAAATGTATGTCATCTGAGTTAATCATTTGCCTTATATATTCCAGGGAAAATATCCTCACGGGTAGATACTTGGGCAGTTTGTATGGAGCTAACTCGCATCCATATACTCTGATCTCAGTGTGATTTTGGTAAAGATACCAATCTCCAGTTTTTTCCAGGTCTGAGAGGTGTAAGATCCTCTTAATCCCCTCATTTATTCTCGGTTTGGGTTTGCCACTGAGCATGCTCACCACTGGATGCTAGAACTGCTCAATAAACTATTTGAAGTTGAATTCTGTAGAATTTTGTCTGAGTAGTGAAGTCCAAGATGTTACCGCTTGCGGCCTTTCGTCCTTGTCCATCTTCTGCATTGAAAAGGAGAATTTATCCTCCTGAAAGAAAGTGAACATGTAGGCCAATATTGAGGAATACCGGAGCATGCCCTCTATGGAGGAATTGAAAACTGTTCATGAATATTGTTCACCAGGAAATTGTTGTAATCGAACTGAGTGGTAGGTATTTCCTCCGCGAAGAAAATTGACAAGAAACCCAGTATGGGTTCACCCACCCATTGGTCGGAAAAATACCCAAGTAGAGCAAAGAGCAATGAGATGACTTGGTTTCCCTTTACTGAGAACAGGGAGGAAGGGTACGGGGGATTTGTCTTGGGGAACTGAGCAACCTGAGGAAGGAAAATCTTGAAAATCTGGTCTCTTTGAGGGAATGATAGTTTCTGGTACAGCTCTGTGATGACTTCAATATTGAAAGGGGAGATGAATTTGGTTCTTGGTATCTGCATCATCTGATCAATGGCCTCTAGTGTGATGAAGAACATGGTTTCTCCTAATGAAGATACTATGGTTCTCTGGTCAGGGAGGTAATGAGTCTGGCACTTGAGGGTGAACTCAGGGAAATGGTGGACCTAGGGAAAAAGATACAGAGGAAGGTTGGACTCCTAGAGCCCAATTTCATCACTCTGATCTAAGAAAACTTCTTTGAGCAACGACTGCAAATCCACGAAGTCAAATTCGCACCTAGTGTATGTGATTAAATGATCTTTGTCAGCCAAATGGATCCTATCGAGGTCGGCAAGAGGTAGGAGGAAAGGATTTTCCTCGGCTTCTGTTTTCTTTTATTTTGGCACCATCACTGTAAAATACCTGCAAGTCAAACAAACGTTAGCCGGGATGGCTGTGGTTTTGGACGGTTGACTGAAAACGGAGAGAGAACAGGGAAAAATATGCTCTGGTGCGATGGGAAAAATATTCTCTAGTGAGACGAAACAGTAAGCAATGAGATAATTAAGGGAAAAGGTAGTTTTGAGCAAACGGATACCCCTTGGGTGCGGGAGACAGGTCAGCAGGCTAATGGATAAGTTAGCTAGTAATAAATTTCCAACGGGTCCTTTGGAGTGTGAGATGGCAGGTAAAAACGAATGACGAATACGATCAGGCAACATGGCAGGTGTTGACTGGGAAGTGACCATGGTGAAGGGACTTGTAACGGGTGAATAAGGGCTACGGACTGACAGAGTAATGAGACGTGACATTTAGGGGAAAAAGTGGAAAATGATGTCATGGGTCGACGGGGGTATGTCAGAAAATGGCAAGCGGTGGGAGTCTGTACCAATGGATTCTTTCCACGTAGAAGAGGGGGCCCACCAGAAAAAAAACTCCATTCCAGACCCCCCCCCCCCATTGTTAAAAACAGGCCAGTCGGGGGGGTCCAAAAAATAATATCATTCATCCATCAGTGCGCCTTCCGCTAGACCGTAGATCTGAGCGTGATGTTTAAGAACCATTCTGGACCCCCCACACACACCATTAAAAGAAGAACGGTAGGGGGGGTCTGTAATTCAATCTTGACCATGGATTTAGGCATCGATTCCTCAGTCGTTCATATCTGTGCCTTCATTATAGATGACTCCGGACCCCCCCTGTACCATTGAAGGTAGAACGGTCTGGGGGGTCCAGAAAATCTTATCAACCGTAGATCTGAGTGCTACCACCTCAAACGTTCATCTATGCATTGTCATTACTCTGTGAGTGCAAAGTCATATTTGCTCCAAAACTTAGGATAAGTTCATTTTGTGGATTCGCCCAAGCTTTCTCAATTTTTATCGCCATGGGGGTTAGACATCAAACCTTTAAAACATCAAAGATATGGTTCAATATCAATCATCATGCCTGTTTTATTGAAATAAAGCAAACTATCCTATACTCTAACCTAATTACCTATGACATGTATCCCATATTAAACTGTTGGACTAAGAAATTACTCTATCCTAGGGTTATTTGACCAAGATTAGGCAGTTTGGTCAAATTTATTCACTAACTAACCTAATTCGCTTGGCTAAGATTAAACAGTTTAGCCAATCTTATTCACTACTCCTATCAACATTAATTTAAAGGGCTTGGCCATGTTTAAATCGTATGGACCAAATCTTTGTTATTGCATGGGGATCTATTGAATTTCTTTTATGCCCTCTTTTATTCTTTTTCTTTCTTTTTCTTTTTCTTTCTATTTTTCTTTTTCTTTCTTTTCTTTTTCTTTTTCTCATTTTCTTTTTTCTCAAATTATTTGCAGAATGAAAAATCATTTGACAATCAAAACAATAGAAGGATAAAAAAATTCAGTCACCAGTTGATCCTATAAATTATAGGGTTATAACAGCGGCTCCACCTGGGGATGGTACTCTCCTTGTGAAGTGCCAAGAATCATGTTTTCTGATGTTCTGAAAAACTTTCTCCACGGTTTCTTTTGTTGTATGATTTGTTTTATTTTTGAAAATTTGATGACAATGTTCAGTGGATTAGGGACTTCTCTGTGGGGCTTCAACCATCTGATTCAATTTATTCACTCAAAACTTGTAAGCAAAATGAAATGATGTGTACAATGGAAAGGTGTGACTGAAAATGTCCCTACTGAGGAGGTGAATAGTGCTTCATCATTCTGCCATTCACAGGTCCTCCTGGCAGATTGGTCCCATCGTTGTTGTTGAGCAGGAAAGAATTATTTCCTCTGAATGTGTGAATTATATAAGGTCCCTTCCATAGACTGTCAAATTTTCCATGCTTCCCCTTATCTTCATTTCGGGCATCCCATCTCAGAACTAGGTCACCTAGCTCAAAGTCATCTTCTTTAGTTCTTTTATCAAAGATACTTTTTATGCTCTCCTGGACAACCTGAGTTTTGTTGTATACTTCTTCTCTGGACTGCTGCAAGTGAATCATTTGGTTTATCCTTCTTTGGGAGTCATTTGGCTCGGCTTGCATCTCTTGCAGCAGTTTTATGACAGGAACCCCTAAGGAGGTAGGAAAAACTACTTCAATGCCATAGACCAATTGATATGGAGACATACCAATTGACCTCTCGGTGGTCAGTCTGTCGGCCCATGGTGCGAAGATCAGCTTATTATGCCATGACTTTTTGTTTTCTTGCAACGTCTTCTTAATAATGTTCACCGGGGTTTTATTGGATGACTCCGCCAGCCCATTTCCTTGAGGGTAATAAGTTGTGGAATGTCCCAAACCAATATGATACTGGTTGCAAAAATCTATGAGCTTCTTAGATCGGAAAGTAGTTGCATTATCAGTTATAATCTTTCTAGGAAACCCAAAACGAGACAAGATATTATTTCTAGAAATTTAATAATGACAGAATCAGTAGCTTGCCTGTTTGGTACAACTTCGATCTATTTTGTAAAATAGTCTGTAGCAGTAAGAATCCACCTATGTTGACCTGAAGAGGGAGGATGTATTTCTCCGATAAAGTCTAATCCCCATTGTTGGAAAGGGGCTTCAACATAGATTGGTTTCAGGGGCAAAGGAAGGAGTTTTCTTTTTCCCTCGAACACCTGACATTTATGACACGAAGTCACTTTCTGATGCACATCAATGAATAGTGTAAGCCAATAGAACCCAGCTCTGATTATTTTATTAGATTTGGTATTCGAGCTTAGATGACCGCCACAGTCTCCTGCATGAAAATCTTGCAATACTTTGTCAGCTTCATCCTTTAACAGACAATTTAACAAAATACCTCCAGGATCCTTCCAATATAGATTGCCTTCTAGAATGCAAAATTTTAATGCTTTCAATTTCAAAAAACTAGCTTTAGTTTTGGTTAGACCAGGGGGAGCTTGTAAGTTATGCAAAACAAATATCAGGTCTATGTACCATGGAGAGTTCAGAAATACCTCTTTCACGCTTGGATTCGCCTTCTCTCCCTGTTCATCTACTGCAGCAAAGAAATTAATATCAAGAGCATGGAAATTGGATTCAGCCATTAACTTTGCTAGACCTTGACCTTTAATCAGTTTAGTAGGCTTAATCTCTATGTCATACTCCAAAATGATAGCAATCCATTTTCCTCTTATGCCATCTAGATTGTCCTGGGTTAAAATGTCCTTTACTACTACGTTCAGAACGTATGCAATGGTATGGGAATGGAGAATATATACTCTAAAATCCTTTATGGATTTTACCAAGGCAAAAGCTTGTTTCTCCATTATTTTATAATTCAAAGCAGCATCTCTTAAAGCTTTACTGAAAAAGGCTATGGGTTTTTCATACCCTTCATTGTTTTTTTGTAGTAATATTGTTGCAATGGTATGTTCAGAAGCGAAAGAAAAAAGGTAAAAATCCTTGGTGAAGTCAGGACTGATCAAGACTGGAGCCTGTGTGAGTGCATGTTTAACTTGTTCAAAAGACTGCTTGGATTCAGAGTCCCATTTTATTTTTGTGTTCTTTCTTAACATGTTGGTGATGTTCCTGAGAATCTCAGCCAGGTTAGGTATGAATCTTCTCGGAAAGTTTATTTTTACAATGAAAGATTGTAACTCTTTGATATTCCTTGGGTGTTCCAGTTTTTGAATGGCTTCTATTCTACTGGGATCTATATTAATTCTATCCTTAGAGATTTTGTGCCCCAACAGTTTACCTTCCTCTAATTTGAAAAGGCTTTTCTTAGGATTCAGAGAAATCCCAAATTTCCTGCATTTCTCAAACACTCGTCTAAGATGTCGTAAGTGCTCGTCATCGGATTGGGAATAAATAGTTACGTCGTCCAGATAAATGACAATAAATCTGCCAATTTCTTCCACAAAATCGATGTCCATAGCTCTTTGGAAAGTGGTCGCAGCGTTCATCAACCCGAAAGGCATTTTCACATACATGAAGGTACCCCAAGGTGTTGTGAAGGTTGTTTTCTCTTGGTCATCTGGGTGAACAAGAACCTGGTTATAGCCTGAGAAACCATCCAGTAAGGAGATTCGGCTGGATCCAACTACCTTTTGTAATATGTGGTCCATTTTTTGCAATGGGTAGTTGTCTTTTAGGGAAACCTTGTTCAAATTTCGGAAATCAATGCAAAGCCTGATTTCTCCAGTTTTCTTTCGGGTTGGGACCAGATTTGAAACCCATTTGGAAAATCGCAAGGGGACTATGATTTTAGCATCATACATCTTTTTTATTTCTTTCTCTATCAGGGGAAGTAACTTGGGATTGATTATCCTAAGTTTCTACCTGAAAGGTTTTTGATCTTCTTTTATCGGAATCCTATGTTGTATGATTCTCATGTCATAAGATTTTAAATCTTCATATCCCCAAGCAAACACGTCTATGTATTCCTTGAAAAGTTCAATGTATTTGAGTTTCTGCTCAAGAGGTAAGGATTTGGAAAGTTTCACTATCCTGGGTTTCTCTTCTGTCCCTATGTTAACGTCTTCAACCTCTTTCCCACTGGCTTCAATTTTAGGTTTTTTAGCTACATCATTAAAATCAAATAAGTCTTCTAACGGAACTAAACCCCTAGGGAAAACATTACTCTTTAAATGCAAAACATCAGACTCTATCTCATCTTCACCTAACTCTCCTGAATCTATTTTATTTACACTATCATTTCCAAAAATAGATTTATTCATATTTTCATCGTCATTTTCTAAGTCTATGT
>JZKD02S1640901.1:84737-116184 GCA_000966675.3 Picea glauca | reverse complement strand
CTTCGTTATAGATGATTCTGGACCCCCCCCCCTACTGTTAAAGGTAGAACGGTCGAGGGGTTCCGGAAAAGATTATCAACCATAGATATGAGTGTTAGGACCTCAGTTGTTCATCTATGTGTTGTCTTTACTCTGTGAGCACAAAGTCATATTTTCTCCAAAACTTAGGATAAGTGCATTATGTGGATTTTCCCAAGCTTTCTCTATTTTTATCACCATGGGGGTTAGACATCAAACCTTTAAAACATCAAAGTTATGGTTCAATATCAATCATCATGCATGTTTTATTGAAATAAAGAAAAATACCCTATGCTCTAACCTAATTACCTATGACATTTAGCCCAGATTAAACTGTTGGACTAAGAAATTACTCTGTCCTAGGGTTATTTGACCAAGATTAGGTAGTTTGGTCCAATTTATTCACTAACTAGCCTAATTCGCTTGGCTAAGATCAAACAGTTTAGCCAAGCTTATTCACTACTCCTATCAACATCAATTTAAAGGACTTGGTCATGTTTAAACTATATGGACCAAATCTTTGTTATTGCATGGGGCTCTATTGAATTTCTTTTATGCCCTCTTTTATTCTTTTCTTTTCTTTTTTTTTCTTTTTCTCATTTTCTTTTTTCTTTTTCTCATTTTCTTTTTTCTCAAATTATTTGCAAAATGAAAAATCATTTGTCAATCAAAACAATAGAAGGATAAAAAAATTCAGTCACCAATTGATCCTATAAATTATAGGGTTATAACAGTTTCCATATGAAAGATAGAAGGTATAAGTTACGAAACTAAGTGTAAGACTATTAAAGACTCTCTAGGTTACATTGTGTTGTTGTTCTGATATCCCCTTGCATTTCCTTTGGTTGTAGACACATGTGTCCTGCAACCCCCTATTGATACTTCGGGTGAGACTTCATCTGCTTCACAGGTGTTTCCAAAAGGGCCAGTAGTTAGGGTTTGTTGGTGTGTTGTTAGAGTTGAACCCTGGGTCTGCACTGGTGCCAACAAGGAACTATTTAATGCTCGATATCGCATTAGTTGTTACCCTGTGTGCCGATTAGACAACAACATTTTTGAAATCATCGATAGACCACATTACCACCCGCGCCTCCATCGTCAACCCACTATTATTTTAATTTTAAACTCCTCTGAATATCTGGCGGCAGATTTGTTGAAATTTCACTCATAACCCGAATTGAATGGATGATGTGAAACAATAATATCATCCATGTTTAAATCTCTAGCTTTGTTGTGAACAAATTCATTCTGCGCTTAAGTGAATTCTAGAGAGTCTGAAGGAGCAGAGCGAGCAACTCGAGACTGTACTGACCATTTTGATTATCAAAACTAGGTTTAACAAGCTTCAGAGGTATGTATCCAAGCCTGTCAATTCATTGGTTACAATTTATATATGTTCATACGGTTTCTCACACAGTCTCTAAATTTTTCTCTAGTTGCAGGAATAATGCCACCAAGAAAGCCAACCACCAGACGCTCACCGAGAGAACCAAAGTTGAAAGAACCAGAGATAGGCAAAGGTTCTTCTCTGGGGACTACAAGGAAGTTGGATTACACCCCTAGGGCGAAGCCTATCATCAAAATAGCAACAAAGAAAGATTTTGTCCAGCCTCCGGCCTTTGGCGATACAGAGGCAAGCACTAGATCCATGGTAGTGCTCCCACAGTGGGGGGATCTCCTCAACAGAATAGCCGAGAATAATTCTCGGATTATATCCCACACAGTGACCCGAACGTAAGGGCGCTCGATGACTAGGTGTTCCCCAACATTTGACGGTCATATTTACACATGGTGGTGAGAAGAACCCCCATTTTCCCCTTCATAGAGGTCTTGAAGTGGCTCATCGACCACACAGATGGGCAGAAACACTTGATCAATGATGAGAATGGTGGGTGCATTGGATTTTTCCTCCCGATAGAAGTCCAGACGTACTATAAGATCAAGGACCTAGAGGAGTGGCTCAACACGGACTTCGTGGTAAATATTTATGATTTTCATGACACCAGTTGGTTGATGGCATCATGGTGGAAAGAGGACAAGAAATTCACTAACTGAAGCAATGGCTGGTGTTAGCACTGAGAGTCACCCTCAGACTGCAAGAGGATGAGCCCAATACCCATCAAAATAAAATTAAAAGGATTAAAATGGTTTGAGTAGGTGGATCAGTGAGACTACAGGGAGAGGAAAAGATATCATAATTAACTGCAGATCAGTTCGGGACCATTGGGCTATGGAGTCATAAGTATCGTGAATAAGGAAGGAATTTAAACTGCCTATTAGACAAAAGGATTTATGTGGTGATGAGGAGAAAGAAGACAGAAAATGTTTGAGTGATGAGCCATGAAAAATGTGCAATATAACAACAGATCCTCTACCGCCTCATGAATCCATAGCTCAGAGAGATGCTACATCCAGACAAGAAGAAAATAGAAAATGTATGTTGAACCATGAAAGATGGGAAAGATAGCAACAGATCCTCCATCACCTCAGGGACCCATAAATCAGAGAGATTACATTCATACAAGAAGGAAAACATAAGGGTCTGAGTGATGAACGATGAACATGGGAAAGACAACAACACATACTCCACCACCTCAGGAATCCATGAATCACATCTACTACATTTAGAAAATAAGGAAAAGAGGAAATATCTGACGAACCATGAAATATGGACATGATAGCAACATATCCTCCATTACCTCAGGGATCCATAAATCAGAGATATTAAATTCAGACAAGAAGGAAAGTAGAAACAGTGTATAAACTAAGAAGACGATTTGATAAAAATGATTCAAAAGGAATCTTCAATAACATATATTTACAATCCAAGCCCTTAGGCATACAAACTAAAAAATTATAGAGCCCTGCTCTTGAAACTCACTCGGCTCCCTAGCCTATGTAGAACACCCTCCCTTTTACAAAATTTAAACCGATATATTTATATCAGATCAATCCACAACTACCAGGTGATTTGGCCATTCCATCCAAATCCTTTCATATGTGCCTTCTTCTGTCAGACTGTACGTGTATCCTCCTGTCAGACGTAAACTCATCTCGCATGGGCCTACAAGAAAAAACATGCATCGTGGTACCTCGGACTGACAGCTCTGTCTCCACATCCAGACCCTCCACGCCTTCTATTTATGGAGTGATTCAAGGTTTCAACCACCACTAATTTTTCATTAATTGATCTCTCATCGGGATCAGAATGAGGCTTAATGCCCAGGGGGCTTCCACGCACTGCTCTAGGATTTTTCATTATATAATCACATGATTGCGGGGTCGTCAAAGGAAGTTTAGATTCACACCACTTTTGAGCCCGCAGTTCACCACCAAATTCCACATACCTCCCTCGCTCTACCATGGTTTCAATTGTGGGACCGCTCAAGGATTTTATCGTTCGAGCATGTTGTATCCCCGCAATGAAGTGTGGTCATGATCTATGATCTGGGAAATCCCCACTTTTGTTGCCACGCACCACTCTTGGATGGACCCTGCTTCCTGTTGTGGAGATCAATGGATCACAACTACTTCAGTAGTTTGAGCTTCAGGATTTTTCAATGCATAGCTCTTACAATCCTATGAAGTGTCAAATTCTCGAAGTGTGAGATCTAGTGACATGTGGCCTCTTTTTTTGGACAGTCAAGATTTACTTTGGGAGTTCTGGCTTCGGGCATTTTTCTCCTTCTTTCTCGAACAATCCTCCTAAGTGCCGAAATCCTGAAGTGTGAGATCTGGTGACGTGTGGCCTCTTGATTTGGACGGTCGAGATTTACTTCAAGAGTTCAGGCTTCGGGCCTTCGGGAGTCCTGGCTTTGGGACTTTGGGAGTACTTTACTCACTCATCTTCTACTTTCTTTCTCCCGGAGTATGAGATTGCATGACATGTCTCCCCTGCTAAAAGATCAATGGATACTAGCGATTGCGATCTCACAACTATTAAATACTTTAATTTCCTTTTCGATCCCCACAATGCGAATATTCTCGTTCATAGCGGGATCGATATGCATAGTTGATCTGTTGATATAGCAAGATCAACGATCCTGGGAAATTGCGGGCTCACAACTTGCAGAAAATTTAATTTGCATCCTAATCCCCACAATGACTCCCCACCATCGATTTCTCTCTGATGAGATCTAACGGTCATGAATTAATATTGTTTATCTGACAATTGGTCTTTATCTCACTCAGATCATGTGGCTGAAAATCAAATCCATTCACTTGTCAATATTTCAAACCCGAAATGGGATGCTTTTGAATGTTGTGTTTGGACGCTTATGTGTAGACCACGGACTTGGTCATCATGCGACCCTTTGACAGCTATATGTGATAACATTTATCTCCACAGGGGATGGCATGCTCCCTGTGAGCTACCAAGAAGGCACAGTTCTAGTTCCTTAGTTGTTGGGTTGTGGAGTCGAGCTCAGATACATTTGTTGAAGGCAATAGGCTGACATGTACACTACTCTACTTACAAAAAGAAAACAAACACGCATTCTCCATAAGGAGCTTATTTATGTACAATCCTAGACTAACTGACTTTTACAATATGCTAGGTGAAAGAAAAATTCCACCATAGACACCCAAGTAACCTCCTAACGAAAATTTTTCTTACTTTGTCACTGATGAGCAAGGGATAATGAAATTGTGATAGCAAATTTATTGCATTCTTTAGATTTCCTCCTAATTATGAAGGCAAGATAAGGTTTGGAGGCTTCAATACATTGAGGAAATGAAACTCCATGTATTCCCTTACAGGTGTAGATTCTAACCTTGTGCAATATTTACTGCAAATAGATTTTCAGTAAAAGAACAGAAAAGATACAATGGCAAATACAAACATTACACGGAGATTTTTCCCCTAGAAACCCAAACCGGGAAAACCAGCATATTCTATATTCATTCATAGTATTACATTGTTTACAATACAATATACATATAGGAGCCAACGGCATCCAAAACCCTAACCCAATGACCTAGGTTAGTCCACAACCCTAATTCCTTAACCAGAAATAGAAAACCATCAGCAAAGAAACCATGTGTTGAAAAACCACCTAAAATATGTGACACGTTTTTCGAGGAAAAAAAATTTCTCATGCAAAGAATATAACACATACCCAACATTCTCCCACTTGTTGTTTTCTTTTCATATAGGGGGTTACAGGGTTACATAGTCACAATCCAGGGAAGCAATGCCCATGGATCCTCTACACCAAGAGACCTTCTCAGTGCTCATAGATTTTGTTAATGAATCTGCAACATTCTTCAAAGTGTCCACCTTCATCAGCAATACTTTCTTTTATTCAACCATCTCTCTCAAAAAGTGATATTGAATATCAATATGCTTTGTCTTTGAATGATGAGTTCGGTTCTTCGCTAGAAAAAATTGCACTCTGACTGTCACAATCTATCCTTACATCTTGTTGTATCAACCCAATACTTGAACACAATATTTGTAACCATACTACTTCCTTACTTGCATGAGTGGTTGCCATGTATTCAGCTTCTGTAGCTGAAAGTGCCACTACAACCTGTCTTTTTCTCATCCAACTTATTGCTCCTCCAAATAGGTTAAAGACATACCCACTTGTAGATCTCCTATGATCCAAATCTCCAACCCAGTCTGCATCCACAAATCCATGTATATCCACCACTCTATCTAATCTTGGTCTTCCTTCATAGCACAATCCATAGCTAGCAGTGCCACGCAAATACCTAAAAACCCGTTTTACTGTTTTCCAATGCTCCTTCCCTGGTTTTGACATATACCTGCTCAAAACTCCCACTGCATATGCAATGTCTGGTCTAGTACAGACCATTGCATACATCAAACTACTAACTACACTTGCATATGGAACATGAGACATGTCCTCCTCCTCTTCATGTGTCTTGGGACACTGATCTGTAGATAAATTTACACCAATAGGAATAGGAACCTTGGTCGGTTTACATTCCTACATATTAAACCTCTGCAATATTGTCTCGACATATTTTCTCTGATCTAACCATAGTTTCCTCCTTTTTTGATCTATTTTAATTTCCATGCCCAAATGAAATTTGAAGCACTGAGATCCTTCATGTAAAAAAATTTCACATCCTAGTTTATTTCCTTGTTGTTTCCTATCGGCAACATGTCATCCACATACAAGACCAAATAAATCAAATGATCACCAATTAATTTAAAATACACACAGTGATCCTCTTTTCTTCTTGTGAAGCCAAGTCCCAACATATAAGTATCAATTTTTTTATACCACATCCTTGGTGATTGTTTTAAACCATACAGGGACTTTTTCAGCCTGCATACCAGCTCCTTCTTTCCCTTCACAACATAACCTTCTAGTTGCTTCATATAGATTTGTTCTTCCAGATCCCCATGTAGGAATTTTGTCTTCACATACATTTTTTCTATTTCAAAATCAAATGCAACAGCAACAGATAACAGAAATCTTATAGAGGTTAACATGGCAACAGGAGAAAAAATCTCACCAAAATCAATTCCCTCAACCTAGGAATAACCCTTTGCTACTAACCGAGCTTTGTATTTCTCCACTTTTCCTTCTGCATTTTTAAATACCCATTTGCTTCCAATGGTCTTTCTTCCAGTTGGCAACTCCACTAGATCCCAATCCTCATTCTTATCCAAAGATGACATTTCTTCGTCCATGGCCCTTTTCCAGATATTTGCATCCTCTGAATCTACTGCCTCCCTGACAGTTCTAGGATCATCATCAGTAATATACAAAGCAAAATTTGAATGGAATTCAGATGGAGTATACCTTTCTGGTAGCCTTCTTTCTCAAACCGATCTCCTCAATATTGGATTATGAGGATCTTCTTCTTATTATTCTTGTTCTTCTATAGAGTTTGACTCAACATCCTTTAAATCAAACTCTCTTTTCTCTGGTTCTTCCTTACTTGGTAGGAATTATTGTTTAACAACATCCTTCATTTCTCTAAATACCACATCTCGGCTATACACTACCTTCTTAGTTCCTGGGTTCCAAATCTAATAACCTTTGAAACCATCTTTATATCCAATAAAGATACACTTTTCGGCCTTCTTATCTAGCTTACTCTTGTTTTCCTTTNATGCATCACAACCAAATACCTTGAGATGTGTGAGAGAAGGTTCCTTACCAGTCCATACATCTTGTGGAGTCTTGTCATCCAACGCTGATGAGGGTGATCTATTGACCAGGTAACATGCAGTACCCACTGCCTCTGCCCAGAATTATTGCCCTAACCCGGCATAACTAAGCATGCACCTTGCTTTTTCCATCAACGTCATGTTCATCCTTTCTGCAACTCCATTCTGTTGAGGTGTGTATGGAGTAGTCTTCTTCCTTGCTATACTGCACTTCTTACAGAATTCTTCAAATTCATTCCCGTAGAACTCTCCGCCATTATCTGTCCTCAACACCTTAATTATTTTCTTTGTTTGATTATCAACAAGAGCCTTAAACTCTTTAAACCTGTCAAAGACTTTGGATTTCTTCCTAAGGAAATATATCCAATTATTCCTCGAGAATTCATCTATAAATGAGACATAGTACACAGATTTTCCCAATGATGGGACCGACACAGATCCAAAAACATCACTGTGAACTAGATGTAAAATTCCTTCTGCCCTTGTTGCACTAGAGGGGAATCTTGCTCGATTTTGCTTCCCATATAGACAATGTTCATAGAAATCAAAATCCAGAGAGAAATTAGACATACTTTCAACCATACCTTTATCGTGTAGTAGTTGAAGACCCTTCTCTCTGATATTCCCCAATCTTTGATTCCACAGCATAACCTTTTCTCCAAAGACTATATGATTTCTTTCTTCTTCGAATCCAATATTAGAAACAATGGAACTATTACACCCATCACTAATAGTGCTTCCTTATATATTAGACAAAGTTCCAAACCGAACTCCCTTTAGCAACATCATTGCTCCTTGAACCATCATGCAAGTTTCCTTTTCAAATATTGTTTTTACCCCTGCATCATCCATTTTTCTTACAAAAAACAAATTTCTGGCCAAACCTGGGATGTGCAGAACACCAAACAGTGTTCTAATCCTTCCATCTATGAGCCTCAACTTGACTTTTCCTCATTCTATGATTATGGTTGTCGAATCATTACCTAAGAGAACATTATCTCCATCATACCTTTCATATTCGCAGAACCAATCCCTGTGGGGAGTCATATGAAAGGATGCACCATATTCAACCAACCATGCCTCATGATCTACATGTGTGCTTGAAGAGGCCAAGTACACATCCCCTCCTTCTTCCTTGGAGGTATTTTCTTCTATAGAAGGAGATTATTCAGATCCCTTCTTTTTCTCAACTTTGGATCTACATTGCTTCTTGTAGTTCCCTTCTTTTCCACATCTCCAACATACCCTTACAAAAATTTTAGGAGATTTAGATCTACCCTTAGACTTAGATATCCCACTTGAGAAATTAGATCTATTTCTTTCCTGGGAACGTCCTCTTGAAAATAATGCGTATGCATTATGTCCTTCCATATTCTTTCGTCTCATCTCCTTCGACAGCAAAGATGAGACCACTTCATCAAACTTCAAGGAAGTTGTATTACTACATATGGCCACAACCATACTATCCCACGAGTCTGGTATAGAACACAGTAAACTGATACATTTATCTTCATCTGAAATTTTAATCTCAACAGATAATAATTGACTTACCACAGTATTGAAAGCATTCAAATGCTCTGCCACTGAGTCTCCATATCTCATCCTCAGGTTATACAGCTTATTTCTCAGGAATAGTTTATTCACTAGGAAATTAGACCGATACAACTTCCCCAATGTTTCCCATAAATCCTTGGTTGTAGCTTCCTCCGACACATTCAGTAATACTAAATCAGAGAGACACAGTCGGATTGTGCTCTTTGCCTTCTGATCCAACTTTTTCCAATCATCTGTTGAAGTTCCTATAGGTGCAATACCTAGATCTACCGCGATCCATTGATCTTTGTCCACCAACAGATCTTCCATATTGAGCTTCCACAACTCAAAACTTTTCCCATTAAACTTCTTGATCTCCATCTTCGAATTTCTTGTCATTTCTTTTCACCTAAAAAAATCAATACCACAGATCTCCCACTATAACGAGGCTTATCATAGTCCCAAGCCAAACCCTTGACCACAAAGGGGTCCCCCTGAAGCCAACAAATCTCTGACACCAAATGTAGATTCTAAACGTGTACAATATTTACTGCAAACAGATTTTCAGTAAAAGAACATAAAAGATACAATGGAAAATACAAACATTACACAGAGATTTTTCCACTGGAAACCCAAACCAGGAAAACTAGCATATTCTATATCCATTCATAGTATTACATTGTTTACAATACAATATACATATAGGATCCAGCGGCATCCAAAAACTTAACCCAATGACCTGGATTAGTCCACAACCCTAATTCCTTAACCGGAAATAGAAAACATCGACAAAGAAACCATGTGCCGAAAAACCACCTAAAATATGTGACATGTTTTTCTGAGGCAGAAAAATATGTGACATGTTTTTTGAGGAAAAAAAAATTCTCGGGGGCATTGCCCCTGCACCCCCCTCTAACTCGTGCAAAGAATATAACACATACCCAACAACAGGGTCATAAAATAGGTGATAAAACCTACTAGGTTGGCAACAGAAAATCTGCTCACATCTGGCAGAATGTCTATTGCAAGCACAGGTGAGTGAAATGTTGATGCAGGTTGTTGATCCACTTCTCCTTTGTCTACTCTAATAACATCTTCTAGCTAATGGCAAGAAATAGCCTCATGTATATCAATGGATGGCTCTTTATCTTTATCATGTTTCTCTTGGTAAAAGCTTTCACTTTCATTAGAAGGTTGGATGCTAATTCCTTTTTCTTCAAAAAAAACCTCGGCATCTTCATCACTGTCTCCATAATGATCAAATAAAGGAGGAGCCTCAAATGAACTACCAAGAGGTATCTTCTACCCAACATGAAAAAACTATTCTTCATTATTAAACACAAGTTGCCCAGGAAGCAATATCTTATCATCATCATATGAGTCAAAAATATGTTTATCATATCCTAGATTTTTAGAGACCGGGCTACAAAGAATATCAACTTCCAGAACAGACTCAATTTCTACACTTTCATTACTGAGACAACAAACACAGTTTCCATCTTATGCAGATGAACATGGAAGAGAAAGAGTTGATTCTTCATCTAAGAAATATTCATCATTCTCACAGCCTTCATAAGAATTAGCTATATCTTGAACATAGTCTTTATACTCCTCACAACAGCTATGATAAATTAACTCAGAGGAATAAAACTATTGATAACGAATATTGAAAGCTATGAAATTGTTCCAGAGAGGAGATGCTAGTAGGGGGAAAGGATCAATGCCACTCATGAGAATCTCCCTCTAATGAGTACATGAACATCTTCATTAATACATCCTCATGATGTATACCCCACCAATGCATGAGTTCATGAAACTCAAACAAATGATTTGCAGGGATGTCATCTCTATGTTCTCTAAATCTGGTCAAAAAATCACCCCACTCATCCATAGTAGGAACAACATTTGGAAAATCAGGAACAGAAGATAAATTAAAAGGAGAAAACCTTCAAGCCAAAATGGCTTCCATCTGAAAATATGACTTCTTAAAACTATGGAGTTTCCACTGGATTCTTTAATCATGGAGTCGCCAGGTGATTGATGTGTAGTCTGAATGTATCTGGTCTTTGTTCACCATCAAATATCAGATCTGATCGTTGTCATTCTCCCAAGGAATATATCTTCACTTCCGTCCCTAACAACAACGCCATGAATGTTAGCACTGAGAGTCACCCTCAGACTGCAAGAGGATAAGCCTAGTACCCATCAAAATAAAAGTAAAAGGATTAAAATGGTTTGAGTAGGTGGATCAGTGAGACTGCAGGGAGAGGAAAATATAGTAGAATTAATTGCAGATCAGTTCGGGACCATTGGGCTATGGAGTTATAAGTATTGTGAATAAGGAAGGCATTTAAACCACCTATCAAACAAAAGGATTTATGTGGTGATGAGGAGAAAGAAGACAGAAAAGTTATGAGTGATGAACCATGAAAAATGGGAAAGATAACAGCATATCCTCTACCACCTCAAGAATCCATAGATCAGATAGATGCTACATCCAGACAAGAAGAAAACAGAAAATGTTTGTTGAACCATGAAAGATGGGAAAGATAGTAATAGATCCTCCATCGCCTCAGGGATCCATAAATCAGAGAGATTACATTCAGACAAGAAGGAAAATAGAAGGGTMTGAGTGATRAATGATGAACATGGGAAAGATAACAGYARATCATCCACCACCTCAGGAATCCATGAATCAMAGCTACTACATTCAAACAATAAGGAAAACAGGAAATATTTGATGAACCATGAAATATGGGCATGATAGCAACARATCCTCCATCGCCTCAGGGATCCATAAATCAGATAAATTACATTCAKACAAGAAGGAAAACAGAAACARYGTATAAACTAAGAAGATGGTCTGATAAAAATGGTTCAAATGAATMTTCAATAACATATATTTACAATCCATTCCCTCAGGCATACAAACGGAAAAATTACARAGCCCTGCTCCTGAAACTCACTCAACTCCCCATCCTCTGAAGAACACCCCCTTTTAAAAAATTTAAATTGATCTATTTATATCAGATCATTCCACAACTACCAGGAGTGTGATCTAGCCATTCCATTCAAAGCCTTTTGTCGGCACCTTCTTATGTAATATTGTGTGTGTATCCTCCTGTCAAACGCAAACTCAGCTCAGCATGGGACTGCAAGAAAAAACGTCCATCGTGGTACCTCTGGATGACAGTTCTATCTCCATGTCTAGACTCTCCACACCTTCTATTTATGGAGTGAGTCGAGGTTTCAACCACCACTCCTTTTTCATTAAATGATCTCTCATAGGGATTGGGATGAGGCTTAATGCCTAGGGGGCTACCATGTGTTTCTCTAGAATTTGTCATTATATAAGCATGTGATTGTGGGGTCATCAAAGGTGGTTTGGATTCACACCGCTTTTGAGCCCGCAATTCACCACCAACTTCCACGTACCTCCATTGTTTATCATGGTTTCAATTGAGGGACCACTCAAGGATTTTATCATTCGAGCATGTTTTGTCTCCACAATGAAGTGTGGTCGTCGATTTGGTCGTGATCTATGATCTGGGAAAGCCCCACTTTTTTTGACACGCACCACTCTTGGATGGACTCTGCTTCTTGTTGTGGACATCAATGACTCACAACTACTTTGGAAGTTCGGGCTTCAGGCCTTTTCAATGCATAGCTCTTACAATCCTTCGAAGTGTCGAATTCTTGAAGTGTGATATCTGGTGACACGTGGCCTCTTGTTTTGGACGGCCGATATTTTCTTCGCGATTTCGGGCTTCGACCCTTTTTCTCCTACTTGCTCGCAAAATCCTTCGAAGTGCTAAAATCCCAAAGTGTGAGATTTGGTGATGCATGGCCTCTTGATTTGGACGGCCGAGATTTACTTCAGGATTTCAGGTTTCGGGCATTCAGGAGTCCAAGCTTCAGGCCTTCGGGAGTCCTTTACTCACTCAACTTCTTCTTTCTTTCTCTCGGAGCATAAGATCGCCTGACATGTGTCCCCTGCTGAAATATCAATGGATACTAGCGATTGTGGGCTCATAACTAGCAGATACTTTAATTTCCTTTCCGATCCCCACAATGTGAAGATTCTCATTCATAGCGGGATCGATATTCATCATTGATCTATTGATCTAGCAAGATCAATGATCCTAGGTGATTGTGGCCTTGCAACTTGCAGAAACTTTAATTTTCATCCTGGTCCCCACAATGACTCCCCACCATCGATTTCTCTCTAATAAGATCTTACGGTTGTGACTTAATATTCTTTATCTGATGGTTGGTCTTTCTCTCACTCAGATCCTACATCTGAAAATCAAATCCTCTCCTGTCAGTATTTCGAACCCAAAATGGGTTGCTTTTGAATGTTGTGTTTGGACGCTTTTGTGCAGAACATGGACTTGGTCATCCTGTGACCTTTTGACAGCTATATATGATAACTACCGGTATGGAACGATTAATCTGAGGGAGCCATACATCTATTTGATGGATCTTATATACTATCTGTATGGAGAAAAATATTGCTCCAAGTTTTCAGAAGCATGGATGCCTTTGGCATACACAGTTTCAATCGTCAAGAGTAGCTTCAACTGGGGAGTAATAATCTCTAAACAATTTAGCATATGTGTATAGTAGGCTCAGATTCCAAAGGAAGGAGAGGCACCAACTTTCTACATGGCCTCGTACCTACTCTATGTCATGTGCGCAAGGAATGTCTTCGTCGGCATGAATCTGAGCCAGCATGTTGCAGATCTCCCAGTCCACGTCTACGTCAGCGTGCTATGGGAGAACATGTACAAGAAATCTTACACACTCATCTACGATGAATTCATCGCCTGCATTTATTTTATTCTTTTTAAGAAGGAATTACCAAGGCTATCAGTGACACCCAAGAAAATGATAGCCAAGGTAGGCCATTGGTACTTGGACGAGTGCTCAACCTACATCAGGGTGTTCGAGGCCACCGGAGCACCACATATCCTACTATCTCATGTCCTAGACCATCTCATCATAGGAGAAATATTTTATCAGACCATCCTACAGGGATATAATGCCACATTGGTCAAAGACAAGAAATGATATTTCATACCCTATGGTTTCATGTGGGGTTCTATCTGGTAAAGGATATTGCTCAAGCCAAAAAAGAAGGGTTGAGCCAACTTGAATTCAAGTTCCCGACAAGCCGATTCTGGAAGCACGAACCTAAAGGCCTGGTCCTCCAACATGCTTCGCAAGTATCATCTTGTTGGTTGTATGCTCATGATAAGTTTGAGGATGAAGTCTTCACAGAGAACACCCAGGACTAGGATGAGGTGGTACATAGGATGGCCAACCCAAACATGACCAAGTTCAAGTCCATGAGCATGGATGACCAAGTGGAAACAATAGAGTAGTTGTCTCAGGAGGCCCTCAGAGCCAGGGAATAAATCAGATAAGTAGAGGCAATAGAGGGGCAGAGAAGGGGATTGTTCCTGACACCAGAGGCACAGACAAGGGGATTTATCTTGATGGCAAAGGCACAGAGAGTCATTGATCAGTTGCAGAATGACTCAGACCTCGTATAGATGACGATAGTTCCTAACGACAACCCAATCGAAAGTCAGGGAGAACAAAGTGACCCAAAGATGATACATATTGAAAAAACCACCAGGTCAGATAACCATGAAGCTTCAACACCACAGGTCGGATCACTAGGGGAAGTTTCGACTCAACCCGATATAGTGAGGAAATCAGGGAGAACAAGTACACCAAATCCCATGTTTGATCTAATAACCATCTACAATGATGAGGAGAGTTCAAAGGTGTCCCTGGTCACTCTGGCGAAAATTACAGAGGAAACAGAACTTGAGAAGGCATCCACCCTGGGTCCCGATGCTCCAAGTTAGAGCAGTCCACAGAACGATCATGAGGTAGAAAGTGCCTTGGGTGCTAAGCCACTCGACACACCAGGAACCCCAATGGATAGCTCAAGAGATGAGCTAAGATCGAGCAAAACAAGGGGAATAAATTCTACAATAGGAAGTCGGCATATCAAGTGTCGGTTACCAATTAAGTACCGACCCTGCCCTTGATTCATCAATTTTGGCCAGTACTTTACCCCCCTATGAGACGAAACCAAAGGTTGAGCCTTTGGGACATACAGAAGAGGTTCAAGAACCCAATATTGAACAGATATACACCGTCGAGAGCCTGGAAAACACTCTTACTTGGGGAGAGAAACAAATCCATGAACCTGTGGATGAGGTCGTCGATATAAAAGAAATCGCCTACGATCAAAAGAGGAAAGCCATCATGAAGAGAACCACCAAGAAAAGGAGGCTTACTTTGGAAAGTTCTATCCTCATCGCCATAGAGAATAAATTGATCAGTACAGACCGTGCCAAGACGTCTGAGCTTATCAATGTAGGAATGGCAATCACAGATGCCACCCTGTATAGAGAAAAGAAAGACAAAGAGGATTTGGTCATTGCACTAAAGGAGCTACAGAATCTGTTACATTTGGCGAAATACTATCAGGACTCCACACAGGCTACTTTATTTTTGAGAAGTGAATTCTAGGATTCCTACAGCAAATTCACGAGTGAGTGGCACCTTTTCACTGCAGGGATAGCCGATTTCCAATAAGACACCCTTATGGTACTAGAAATGTGCAAAGACATGGAAATATGGTATGAGAAGGCCCACAAAGTGGTGGAAAGAATTGATTACATCAGCGTGGTTCAAAAGGGCTGAGACGTTGAAGAGCACGACATTTGAGTGCTAAGAGACAATAGAATCGACCATATAAGGAAGTCGGTCGAATACTGGGTGAAGATTGCCCAAGAACCTCAATGGGAGATATAAGAGAAATGGGTCGATTGCGAAAGGATTTGGACCAAGATCAATCGAGAAATGAGAGACATCGGTCTCCCCGAATTTGGTGCACCCGAGGACTTTGTCGACTTGCATGACATAGTCAAACTGCATGCAGAACAAGACTCATCATGGAATGCAGAGATAGAAAAAGGTGGAAAACATGGCGCCTGGTCAAGTACAGCAGTTCATGGATCACCTGATCAAGGCTTGGACAATGTTACAATAGTTAAGTGTTAAAGTAGTCAAGTATCGGGCACAGGCAGTGGATATAAAGGAGATCCTTTCGGCCCCAATGGACCAACACAGATTCATGTATGCCAACACATGCTAGAAACTCTTCATCAAATGGTCAGAATATGAGAAGAGTCAACCACTCAAGTGAAACCATTTGATGACTCTTAGAATACTGAGAGATGAAAGCACCATGTGGCGATGTTTTGTTTGACTTAGCTTTCACTTTTGATAGTTATTTTTAGTTAATAAGTTGTTATAAATAAGGGGATCGACCTATTAGAATGGAGGTTGATGGTTTTTGCAAAGACCCTCATTTTTGGAATTGTAAAGAACTATATCGGAACTACCTTAATTGAGAAGTCTTTTATAGGACCGGAGACAAGTTTTTGTTTTATGTCAAAGGCATGTGTGATTGAATCATAAGGAGGAATTACTTCTGACTTTATCTCATGAATGGATGTTGTAATGAGTAAGAGTTTTTTTAATCTATTGATAAGTTAGTTGATTCAATATTTTTATAGTTCTTATCTCTAATTATGGAAATCAAATCATTGTGTTAATGTGTGATTAGTGATTAGATCTAAGGAAACTAATTTTCTTGCCATCATTTTATTGCATGTATGTTTTTTTTTTATAATTGTATCTCAGTCAATAATTGAAATACCAGCAAGTTGATGTATTAGTACTAGACTTGTCGTAGGTGTGAAAATATTTGTATGCATGCTTGAGTACGAGGGTTATCTTGAGGTCAGCCTTCTTCAGTAGTTAATTTTCCCCCTTTTCTTTTACCCAGCTGGTTTATACCAGCACATATGTTTTATCAGACCCACCTATAATAGAAAATACAAAAAAGAGAACGTTCAAACTGAAGGAGGAATTCTCATAAGAAGATATCATGTCAATCACTATGTAAAGCCCATCGATTATTTGTCCAGATTGACGGATTTGGAGAACCATTCCACTATCAAACATTGCAGAGTCTAATTGGGCCTTGATGGTCAGTTTGGTTCATGTTGTTGAGTTAAAGGGATTTCGGACCCCTCAACAGAATTGACGCTAGAAGGAGGGCCTGAATGAATGAATGGCTAACAATATTTTTGATATAATATTTCACACAGCCTGTAGATTCAAAATATCCCACATGCATGGCTAGTCATTCTCAAGACAGTCCACACACATTGGGTACTCCTGAAATGAGTAACTCACCTCAGCAAGAGGAAGAAAATTTATTCCCTAAAATACCTTACGCTCTTCCCCACGAGGAGTTGAACCAGTTTAGAAGAATCACAAGAGCTTATGCCCGACAAATTGGAGCACTACCCTTAGATTCGTTACTTCCTCGTAGAAAACAAGTAAGTAGACCAGTGGTTGACACCCCTGACTAGGTTTTTATTCACACAGTAGAAGACTTGATAGATTTCACCCTCACCAAAATTGAACATCCCCTTAATATAATCCCCGAAACACCAGTCAGTAACTGCTCCAAGCCCAACGATTGTTTTGATGAGGAAGGGTTTAACTCGGAACACTCAGTGTCGGAGTCGGACACCATGGAATATAACAATTATCATAATGAATAAAGAGGAAAACCGCCTCAGAATAATCAACCGTGGTTGGCCAGAGATGCTTTGGCAATCCCCGGATGAGTACATAACCTTTACCAATATCCAGAAAATATACTCCCTATATTTGACCTTGAAACCTCGAGATTTTCTGAAGACCATATCAAAAAATTCATACTATATATTATACTGATGAATTTCCAACATGAAGACATAGTATGTAGGCTTTCCCCTATACTATTGAAAATTCAGCCTCGACGTGGTATTTTAACTTGCATGTAGGGTCCATAACTAGTTGGACGAAGTTTCAAAAGGATTGTTTAGATAAATTAACAGAAGAAACCACTACAGGAGCTTTGATGGTTGAGTTGTTCACTTCCACCATTAGTTCAAAGGATAAGGTTAAAGACTTCAATCAACGATTCACCACTATCCTGAACAAATTTCAACTTGAAGCTAAACCCACTCAGGAGTTGCAAATCGAAGTATATGCTAATGCTCTCCCTGCTTCTATTTCCATGTTTGTGAAGAGGGTTGCCAAAACAACCTTAGCTGGGAATTTTGAGGAAGCCAAAACTATAGAATTCCAGATGAAGGGATGTAAAGAAGGTCAGGTCTCATTAGTTAAGAAGGAAGTTCAACCTCCACCTAGGAGAGGACTCTTGTTGACCAGAACCCCAAGGAAACAAACAGAACGAGGTCCCGAAAAGGGAAGTGGAGACATCGAATACCTACTAAAAATGATAAAGAAGTTGTCAAACGAAATCATAGACATGAAAAGAAGTGGAGGGGAAGGAAACTAAGGCCAGAGGCCCTATAAACCCTTTTTCAAAATAAATCCATCGTTCAAAGCAATTGAACCTCCCCCAGCCAACTTAAACATCAATCTGGGAAATGTAGCATCTGACCCTTTCTGTACCTATCACCAAGATAAGCATTCTGAAAAAGACTACCCACAAAGGGTGCATGCCATGAATTTGATGGCCAACAGGTTTCTAGATGAGGTTTCCCTTACCGAAGAATCAAGCAGCTCAACTATGAATATTTCTAATTAGGAAGAAGTTTATCCACCAGAAGAAACAACCATGTTGATATGGGACTCTGACCTACCAATGCCTTTCAATGATCTATTTGAGGTTCAAAAACCACCCACATAGGTCTTGGTTGTGCAAACGTGAAGTAGAGGTCACCCGGTCTCAAATGACCTTACTGTGGCCCACACTTTGAGAGGAAAACAAACATCTGATCACCCGAAAGAATATTTTGTCTCCTAAAGTAATCCTATAAACATCCATACCCAAGAATCACCCAAGCTAGACTACAACATAGTAGAAGATTTGAAAAAATTGAAGGAAAATATATCGGTCATGGACATGTGTAGAATACCCCAGCAAAAGGACTTTTTGTTACAAGATTTAAAGTCAGTAGAAACTCCTATAACAAGCATTGACCAAGGAGAAAATCCATCCCTCACAGATCTGATAAATAAGCCAACTGTGAACGCTTTCTTTGAAGATAAAAAGGGAAATCCTTTTGTCCCACTATTCCTCTTGACATTTGAAGTCTTCAACAAAAACCTCCATAATTGTTTGGTTGACTAAGGGGAATCCTCTAATGTTATGCCATTATCTATATGCAATAAATTAAACGCATTCCCTCTCAAAAGTGATAAACATGTGATAAAACTTATTGGCACAGGGGCAGACCCAGGGTTCAACGCTACAACAACGCACCAACAAAACCCTAACTACCTACCCTTTCAGCAACATCTGCGAAGAAGATGAAGTCTCACTCGAGGTAGAGGCAGGGGTGGTTGCAAGACTCAAGTATCTGCAACCTTAGCTAGGACACAATTTGTGATTATAATACTTAACAGAGAACTTAGCATCAATTGTTCATCAATATTGAACCAATAACTACTGTGCAGATAGAACAGAGCATCGCATCATTCACTCAGATCTAATGTATTTAAGAACTTTATCATAAACAGGCAGGTTATATCTAGCAGATCAAGCGCTAAGCACCTTCATATAGGTCAGATCTAACATTTTTACACATCATTCGTACAAAGAATAAGAAGATTTATCTATCCCTATCAAAGCACTTAGAAAGAGAAGTTATAAATACATCAAGACAAGAACAAAGAGGAACAACACAGTGTTTACGTGGTTCACCCCCACCCTAGGGATACGTCCACCAAATATTCTTCTTTATTGTCTTCAGTCAATTGGTTACAAGCACAGATCCTCAAAACCCTACTTCACCTAAGACAGGAGATCTGAGCAGCTCACTAGATCCTCCCTCCTTGTGTTATAGCACAAAGCATTCCACTGCCTGTTACAATACCTTGCACCTAGCTCTGCAAGTTTCTCATAGTATGCACAGAGCATCTACAAACCATACTTGCACTTAGCACTTAGCTTATTATCCTTACATCACATAGATCCCTCCTCTCTATGTTGCCTAGACATCTATATATACATTACAAAATAGGCCTAAACATGGGTAAACCCATGGGCCGACATCCCATGCTCGTTACATAATCCCAAAAACCCTAAAAAGGGCCAACATCCCATGATCTCTGCTTCATGTTTCACTCCTCCTTCAACAGGTTGTCGAAGTCCCAAAATAGTTCAAACTTGATCAGATCCCTCAAAACTTTGTCATGTGCCAACAAGCCCCCAACACTCACCTGTGAATCGTCCCAGGTCACTTTGATGTGGGAAGTTCTACTTCAAATGCTTTGAGCTTGGCTCAAACTAATTTGACTTGTTGTTGCTCTACAAGCTCTTGTTCAAAAAACTCTTGAATGACTACATCATTCACAGGTCCTTCCAGGCGCGGTTTTGTTGCAGTGCTAACCTGCTCCAGTTCTCCTCCCTGGCTCTCAACCTCTAAGAACAATTGTTAAGCCTTGTCTTGTATAGGTCGGAGTCTCTAATTTACTTCCATAACTCTGCTTTGGATAGCGTGGATCTATTGCTTGGAGTTTCGCTGCTCTTGATATCTCTTCATTCTCTCCACAGTTGTCAGGGCGTTCAGCTGCGCCTATAGTGTTTCTGTGTTCTGCTTCGCTTCCTGGAGCTGTGACTCCAGTGCCTATAAATCTAGGTTCTCTGTGAGTTTCTCATATGTCTAGGCACTGTGATCAGTGAATTGCTTACATTATAAGGTAAGGGCCTTTATCCTTTCAACTACACTCCTGGTAGTTGCTTCTCTTTGGTCCTTTACCTCCTGTGGGGTCTCAGGTACAGTGTGTAGCTCCAAGTATGCTATGCATTGATGCAGCTGCTGAATCACATCTTCAAGTTGTGCTACTTTCTTTGTGACTTGATCCTCTACCTTTATTTCTACAATGGTTATAGAGCACAGTGCTCTATCGACTGCTTCCTTCACTTTGAGTTGCTTGGCNAGCCCTGCTCCTGAAACTCACTCAACTCCCCATCCTCTGAAGAACACCCCCTTTTAAAAAATTTAAATTGATCTATTTATATCAGATCATTCCACAACTACCAGGAGTGTGATCTAGCCATTCCATTCAAAGCCTTTTGTCGGCACCTTCTTATGTAATATTGTGTGTGTATCCTCCTGTCAAACGCAAACTCAGCTCAGCATGGGACTGCAAGAAAAAACGTCCATCGTGGTACCTCTGGATGACAGTTCTATCTCCATGTCTAGACTCTCCACACCTTCTATTTATGGAGTGAGTCGAGGTTTCAACCACCACTCCTTTTTCATTAAATGATCTCTCATAGGGATTGGGATGAGGCTTAATGCCTAGGGGGCTACCATGTGTTTCTCTAGAATTTGTCATTATATAAGCATGTGATTGTGGGGTCATCAAAGGTGGTTTGGATTCACACCGCTTTTGAGCCCGCAATTCACCACCAACTTCCACGTACCTCCATTGTTTATCATGGTTTCAATTGAGGGACCACTCAAGGATTTTATCATTCGAGCATGTTTTGTCTCCACAATGAAGTGTGGTCGTCGATTTGGTCGTGATCTATGATCTGGGAAAGCCCCACTTTTTTTGACACGCACCACTCTTGGATGGACTCTGCTTCTTGTTGTGGACATCAATGACTCACAACTACTTTGGAAGTTCGGGCTTCAGGCCTTTTCAATGCATAGCTCTTACAATCCTTCGAAGTGTCGAATTCTTGAAGTGTGATATCTGGTGACACGTGGCCTCTTGTTTTGGACGGCCGATATTTTCTTCGCGATTTCGGGCTTCGACCCTTTTTCTCCTACTTGCTCGCAAAATCCTTCGAAGTGCTAAAATCCCAAAGTGTGAGATTTGGTGATGCATGGCCTCTTGATTTGGACGGCCGAGATTTACTTCAGGATTTCAGGTTTCGGGCATTCAGGAGTCCAAGCTTCAGGCCTTCGGGAGTCCTTTACTCACTCAACTTCTTCTTTCTTTCTCTCGGAGCATAAGATCGCCTGACATGTGTCCCCTGCTGAAATATCAATGGATACTAGCGATTGTGGGCTCATAACTAGCAGATACTTTAATTTCCTTTCCGATCCCCACAATGTGAAGATTCTCATTCATAGCGGGATCGATATTCATCATTGATCTATTGATCTAGCAAGATCAATGATCCTAGGTGATTGTGGCCTTGCAACTTGCAGAAACTTTAATTTTCATCCTGGTCCCCACAATGACTCCCCACCATCGATTTCTCTCTAATAAGATCTTACGGTTGTGACTTAATATTCTTTATCTGATGGTTGGTCTTTCTCTCACTCAGATCCTACATCTGAAAATCAAATCCTCTCCTGTCAGTATTTCGAACCCAAAATGGGTTGCTTTTGAATGTTGTGTTTGGACGCTTTTGTGCAGAACATGGACTTGGTCATCCTGTGACCTTTTGACAGCTATATATGATAACTACCGGTATGGAACGATTAATCTGAGGGAGCCATACATCTATTTGATGGATCTTATATACTATCTGTATGGAGAAAAATATTGCTCCAAGTTTTCAGAAGCATGGATGCCTTTGGCATACACAGTTTCAATCGTCAAGAGTAGCTTCAACTGGGGAGTAATAATCTCTAAACAATTTAGCATATGTGTATAGTAGGCTCAGATTCCAAAGGAAGGAGAGGCACCAACTTTCTACATGGCCTCGTACCTACTCTATGTCATGTGCGCAAGGAATGTCTTCGTCGGCATGAATCTGAGCCAGCATGTTGCAGATCTCCCAGTCCACGTCTACGTCAGCGTGCTATGGGAGAACATGTACAAGAAATCTTACACACTCATCTACGATGAATTCATCGCCTGCATTTATTTTATTCTTTTTAAGAAGGAATTACCAAGGCTATCAGTGACACCCAAGAAAATGATAGCCAAGGTAGGCCATTGGTACTTGGACGAGTGCTCAACCTACATCAGGGTGTTCGAGGCCACCGGAGCACCACATATCCTACTATCTCATGTCCTAGACCATCTCATCATAGGAGAAATATTTTATCAGACCATCCTACAGGGATATAATGCCACATTGGTCAAAGACAAGAAATGATATTTCATACCCTATGGTTTCATGTGGGGTTCTATCTGGTAAAGGATATTGCTCAAGCCAAAAAAGAAGGGTTGAGCCAACTTGAATTCAAGTTCCCGACAAGCCGATTCTGGAAGCACGAACCTAAAGGCCTGGTCCTCCAACATGCTTCGCAAGTATCATCTTGTTGGTTGTATGCTCATGATAAGTTTGAGGATGAAGTCTTCACAGAGAACACCCAGGACTAGGATGAGGTGGTACATAGGATGGCCAACCCAAACATGACCAAGTTCAAGTCCATGAGCATGGATGACCAAGTGGAAACAATAGAGTAGTTGTCTCAGGAGGCCCTCAGAGCCAGGGAATAAATCAGATAAGTAGAGGCAATAGAGGGGCAGAGAAGGGGATTGTTCCTGACACCAGAGGCACAGACAAGGGGATTTATCTTGATGGCAAAGGCACAGAGAGTCATTGATCAGTTGCAGAATGACTCAGACCTCGTATAGATGACGATAGTTCCTAACGACAACCCAATCGAAAGTCAGGGAGAACAAAGTGACCCAAAGATGATACATATTGAAAAAACCACCAGGTCAGATAACCATGAAGCTTCAACACCACAGGTCGGATCACTAGGGGAAGTTTCGACTCAACCCGATATAGTGAGGAAATCAGGGAGAACAAGTACACCAAATCCCATGTTTGATCTAATAACCATCTACAATGATGAGGAGAGTTCAAAGGTGTCCCTGGTCACTCTGGCGAAAATTACAGAGGAAACAGAACTTGAGAAGGCATCCACCCTGGGTCCCGATGCTCCAAGTTAGAGCAGTCCACAGAACGATCATGAGGTAGAAAGTGCCTTGGGTGCTAAGCCACTCGACACACCAGGAACCCCAATGGATAGCTCAAGAGATGAGCTAAGATCGAGCAAAACAAGGGGAATAAATTCTACAATAGGAAGTCGGCATATCAAGTGTCGGTTACCAATTAAGTACCGACCCTGCCCTTGATTCATCAATTTTGGCCAGTACTTTACCCCCCTATGAGACGAAACCAAAGGTTGAGCCTTTGGGACATACAGAAGAGGTTCAAGAACCCAATATTGAACAGATATACACCGTCGAGAGCCTGGAAAACACTCTTACTTGGGGAGAGAAACAAATCCATGAACCTGTGGATGAGGTCGTCGATATAAAAGAAATCGCCTACGATCAAAAGAGGAAAGCCATCATGAAGAGAACCACCAAGAAAAGGAGGCTTACTTTGGAAAGTTCTATCCTCATCGCCATAGAGAATAAATTGATCAGTACAGACCGTGCCAAGACGTCTGAGCTTATCAATGTAGGAATGGCAATCACAGATGCCACCCTGTATAGAGAAAAGAAAGACAAAGAGGATTTGGTCATTGCACTAAAGGAGCTACAGAATCTGTTACATTTGGCGAAATACTATCAGGACTCCACACAGGCTACTTTATTTTTGAGAAGTGAATTCTAGGATTCCTACAGCAAATTCACGAGTGAGTGGCACCTTTTCACTGCAGGGATAGCCGATTTCCAATAAGACACCCTTATGGTACTAGAAATGTGCAAAGACATGGAAATATGGTATGAGAAGGCCCACAAAGTGGTGGAAAGAATTGATTACATCAGCGTGGTTCAAAAGGGCTGAGACGTTGAAGAGCACGACATTTGAGTGCTAAGAGACAATAGAATCGACCATATAAGGAAGTCGGTCGAATACTGGGTGAAGATTGCCCAAGAACCTCAATGGGAGATATAAGAGAAATGGGTCGATTGCGAAAGGATTTGGACCAAGATCAATCGAGAAATGAGAGACATCGGTCTCCCCGAATTTGGTGCACCCGAGGACTTTGTCGACTTGCATGACATAGTCAAACTGCATGCAGAACAAGACTCATCATGGAATGCAGAGATAGAAAAAGGTGGAAAACATGGCGCCTGGTCAAGTACAGCAGTTCATGGATCACCTGATCAAGGCTTGGACAATGTTACAATAGTTAAGTGTTAAAGTAGTCAAGTATCGGGCACAGGCAGTGGATATAAAGGAGATCCTTTCGGCCCCAATGGACCAACACAGATTCATGTATGCCAACACATGCTAGAAACTCTTCATCAAATGGTCAGAATATGAGAAGAGTCAACCACTCAAGTGAAACCATTTGATGACTCTTAGAATACTGAGAGATGAAAGCACCATGTGGCGATGTTTTGTTTGACTTAGCTTTCACTTTTGATAGTTATTTTTAGTTAATAAGTTGTTATAAATAAGGGGATCGACCTATTAGAATGGAGGTTGATGGTTTTTGCAAAGACCCTCATTTTTGGAATTGTAAAGAACTATATCGGAACTACCTTAATTGAGAAGTCTTTTATAGGACCGGAGACAAGTTTTTGTTTTATGTCAAAGGCATGTGTGATTGAATCATAAGGAGGAATTACTTCTGACTTTATCTCATGAATGGATGTTGTAATGAGTAAGAGTTTTTTTAATCTATTGATAAGTTAGTTGATTCAATATTTTTATAGTTCTTATCTCTAATTATGGAAATCAAATCATTGTGTTAATGTGTGATTAGTGATTAGATCTAAGGAAACTAATTTTCTTGCCATCATTTTATTGCATGTATGTTTTTTTTTTATAATTGTATCTCAGTCAATAATTGAAATACCAGCAAGTTGATGTATTAGTACTAGACTTGTCGTAGGTGTGAAAATATTTGTATGCATGCTTGAGTACGAGGGTTATCTTGAGGTCAGCCTTCTTCAGTAGTTAATTTTCCCCCTTTTCTTTTACCCAGCTGGTTTATACCAGCACATATGTTTTATCAGACCCACCTATAATAGAAAATACAAAAAAGAGAACGTTCAAACTGAAGGAGGAATTCTCATAAGAAGATATCATGTCAATCACTATGTAAAGCCCATCGATTATTTGTCCAGATTGACGGATTTGGAGAACCATTCCACTATCAAACATTGCAGAGTCTAATTGGGCCTTGATGGTCAGTTTGGTTCATGTTGTTGAGTTAAAGGGATTTCGGACCCCTCAACAGAATTGACGCTAGAAGGAGGGCCTGAATGAATGAATGGCTAACAATATTTTTGATATAATATTTCACACAGCCTGTAGATTCAAAATATCCCACATGCATGGCTAGTCATTCTCAAGACAGTCCACACACATTGGGTACTCCTGAAATGAGTAACTCACCTCAGCAAGAGGAAGAAAATTTATTCCCTAAAATACCTTACGCTCTTCCCCACGAGGAGTTGAACCAGTTTAGAAGAATCACAAGAGCTTATGCCCGACAAATTGGAGCACTACCCTTAGATTCGTTACTTCCTCGTAGAAAACAAGTAAGTAGACCAGTGGTTGACACCCCTGACTAGGTTTTTATTCACACAGTAGAAGACTTGATAGATTTCACCCTCACCAAAATTGAACATCCCCTTAATATAATCCCCGAAACACCAGTCAGTAACTGCTCCAAGCCCAACGATTGTTTTGATGAGGAAGGGTTTAACTCGGAACACTCAGTGTCGGAGTCGGACACCATGGAATATAACAATTATCATAATGAATAAAGAGGAAAACCGCCTCAGAATAATCAACCGTGGTTGGCCAGAGATGCTTTGGCAATCCCCGGATGAGTACATAACCTTTACCAATATCCAGAAAATATACTCCCTATATTTGACCTTGAAACCTCGAGATTTTCTGAAGACCATATCAAAAAATTCATACTATATATTATACTGATGAATTTCCAACATGAAGACATAGTATGTAGGCTTTCCCCTATACTATTGAAAATTCAGCCTCGACGTGGTATTTTAACTTGCATGTAGGGTCCATAACTAGTTGGACGAAGTTTCAAAAGGATTGTTTAGATAAATTAACAGAAGAAACCACTACAGGAGCTTTGATGGTTGAGTTGTTCACTTCCACCATTAGTTCAAAGGATAAGGTTAAAGACTTCAATCAACGATTCACCACTATCCTGAACAAATTTCAACTTGAAGCTAAACCCACTCAGGAGTTGCAAATCGAAGTATATGCTAATGCTCTCCCTGCTTCTATTTCCATGTTTGTGAAGAGGGTTGCCAAAACAACCTTAGCTGGGAATTTTGAGGAAGCCAAAACTATAGAATTCCAGATGAAGGGATGTAAAGAAGGTCAGGTCTCATTAGTTAAGAAGGAAGTTCAACCTCCACCTAGGAGAGGACTCTTGTTGACCAGAACCCCAAGGAAACAAACAGAACGAGGTCCCGAAAAGGGAAGTGGAGACATCGAATACCTACTAAAAATGATAAAGAAGTTGTCAAACGAAATCATAGACATGAAAAGAAGTGGAGGGGAAGGAAACTAAGGCCAGAGGCCCTATAAACCCTTTTTCAAAATAAATCCATCGTTCAAAGCAATTGAACCTCCCCCAGCCAACTTAAACATCAATCTGGGAAATGTAGCATCTGACCCTTTCTGTACCTATCACCAAGATAAGCATTCTGAAAAAGACTACCCACAAAGGGTGCATGCCATGAATTTGATGGCCAACAGGTTTCTAGATGAGGTTTCCCTTACCGAAGAATCAAGCAGCTCAACTATGAATATTTCTAATTAGGAAGAAGTTTATCCACCAGAAGAAACAACCATGTTGATATGGGACTCTGACCTACCAATGCCTTTCAATGATCTATTTGAGGTTCAAAAACCACCCACATAGGTCTTGGTTGTGCAAACGTGAAGTAGAGGTCACCCGGTCTCAAATGACCTTACTGTGGCCCACACTTTGAGAGGAAAACAAACATCTGATCACCCGAAAGAATATTTTGTCTCCTAAAGTAATCCTATAAACATCCATACCCAAGAATCACCCAAGCTAGACTACAACATAGTAGAAGATTTGAAAAAATTGAAGGAAAATATATCGGTCATGGACATGTGTAGAATACCCTAGCAAAAGGACTTTTTGTTACAAGATTTAAAGTCAGTAGAAACTCCTATAACAAGCATTGACCAAGGAGAAAATCCATCCCTCACAGATCCGATAAATAAGCCAACTGTGAACGCTTTCTTTGAAGATAAAAAGGGAAATCCTTTTGTCCCACTATTCCTCTTGACATTTGAAGTCTTCAAAAGAAACCTTCATAATTGTTTGGTTGACTGAGGGGAATCCTCTAATGTTATTCCATTATCTATATGCAATAAATTAAACGCATTCCCTCTCAAAAGTGATAAACATGTGATAAAACTTGTTGGCACAGGGGCAGACCCAGGGTTCAACGCTACAACAGCGCACCAACAAAACCCTAACTACCGACCCTTTCAACAACATCTGCGAAGAAGATGAAGTCTCACTCGAGGTAGAGGCGGGGGTGGTTGCAAGACTCAAGTGTCTGCAACCTTAGCTGGGACACAATTTGTGATTATAATACTTAACAGAGAACTTAGCATCAACTGTTCATCAATATTGAACCAATAACGACTGTGCAGATAGAACAGAGCATCGCATCATTCACTCAGATCTGATGTATTTAAGAACTTTATCATAAACAGGCAGGTTATATCTAGCAGATCAAGCGCTAAGCACCTTCATATAGGTCAGATCTAACATTTTTACACATCATTCGTACAAAGCATAAGCATATTTATCTATCCCTATCAAAGCACTTAGAAAGAGAAGTTATAAATACATCAAGACAAGCACAAAGAGGAACAACACAGTGTTTACGTGGTTCACCTCCACCCTAGGGCTACGTCCACCAAATATTCTTCTTTATTGTCTTTAGTCAATTGGTTACAAGCACAGATCCTCAAAACCCTACTTCGCCTAAGACAGGAGATTTGAGCAGCTCACTAGATCCTCCCTCCTTGTGTTACAGCACAAAGCATTCCACTGCCTATTACAATACCTTGCACCTAGCTCTGCAAGTTTCTCATAGTATGCACAGAGCATCTACAAACCATACTTGCACTTAGCACTTAGCTTATTATCCTTACATCACATAGATCCCTCCTCTCTATGTTGCCTAGACATCTATATATACATTACAAAATAGGCCTAAACATGGGTAAACCCATGGGCCGACATCCCATGCTCGTTACATAATCCCAAAAACCCTAAAAAGGGCCAACATCCCATGATCTCTGCTTCATGTTTCACTCCTCCTTCAACAGGTTGTCGAAGTCCCAAAATAGTTCAAACTTGATCAGATCCCTCAAAACTTTGTCATGTGCCAACAAGCCCCCAACACTCACCTGTGAATCGTCCCAGGTCACTTTGATGTGGGAAGTTCTACTTCAAATGCTTTGAGCTTGGCTCAAACTAATTTGACTTGTTGTTGCTCTACAAGCTCTTGTTCAAAAAACTCTTGAATGACTACATCATTCACAGGTCCTTCCAGGCGCGGTTTTGTTGCAGTGCTAACCTGCTCCAGTTCTCCTCCCTGGCTCTCAACCTCTAAGAACAATTGTTAAGCCTTGTCTTGTATAGGTCGGAGTCTCTAATTTACTTCCATAACTCTGCTTTGGATAGCGTGGATCTATTGCTTGGAGTTTCGCTGCTCTTGATATCTCTTCATTCTCTCCACAGTTGTCAGGGCGTTCAGCTGCGCCTATAGTGTTTCTGTGTTCTGCTTCGCTTCCTGGAGCTGTGACTCCAGTGCCTATAAATCTAGGTTCTCTGTGAGTTTCTCATATGTCTAGGCACTGTGATCAGTGAATTGCTTACATTATAAGGTAAGGGCCTTTATCCTTTCAACTACACTCCTGGTAGTTGCTTCTCTTTGGTCCTTTACCTCCTGTGGGGTCTCAGGTACAGTGTGTAGCTCCAAGTATGCTATGCATTGATGCAGCTGCTGAATCACATCTTCAAGTTGTGCTACTTTCTTTGTGACTTGATCCTCTACCTTTATTTCTACAATGGTTATAGAGCACAGTGCTCTATCGACTGCTTCCTTCACTTTGAGTTGCTTGGCGAGAAACTGTTCCTTGCCTTGTTGCAGTTGTGCCTTTGCTTCTTCAAACTTCGCTTGGAGAGCACTCTTTTCCTATTTGACATCTCGGTGTTGTTCTACAAGTACTCCCTGTACTTGTACCAAAGCCTGGGTGGCTTGCGTTATTTCCTCTTGTGCTCGTTGAAGACGATCTTCAACTGTATTAGCTAATCGATGGAGTTGAGATGGTTCATCTCCCAGTTCTGGTGTTCCCAATGACAGAGGTGCAGTGGAGACTATGTGGTTGGACTGTAATGTATGTTTTACCCCTTGGATATTGGCCTCAATTATATTGTACATCTCCTCCTTTTTAGCTTCTTGACATCATTTTATTGCATGTATGTTTTCTTTCAATAATTGTATCTCAGTCAATAATTGAAATACCAGTGAGTTGATGTATTAGTACTAGACTTGTTGTAGGTGTGAAAATCTTTGTCTGCATGCTTGAGAAAAAGGGTTATGCTGAGCTCAACCTTCTTCAGTAGTTAATTTCCCCCCTTTTCTTTTACCCAGTTGGTTTATACCAGCACCTCTCTTTTATCAGACCCACCTATAAGAGAAAATACAAAAAAGAGAACGTTCAAATTGAAGGAGGAATTCTCATAAGAATATACCATGTCAATCACTACGTAAAGCCCATCGATTATTTGGCCAGATCGACAGATCTAGAGAACCATTCCACTATCAAACACTACAGAGACTAATTGGGCCTCAGTGGTGGTTTTGGTTCCTGGTGTTGAGTTAAAGGGCTTTTGGACCCCTCAACAAACCCCAAGTAACTCTTCAAGTGTTTGACAAGTGGGAAATAGATTTTGTTGGACCTATTAATCCACCAGTAAGAAGTTTAGGAGCTAGATACATCATTACTGTGACAGAATACTTAACCAGATGGGAAGAACCAACACCATTCAACGATTGTAGCATAGAGACAACAACTCACTTCTTATTTGAGCAAGTGATTACAAGATTTGGATGTCCCAGGATTATGATGAGTTACCAAGGCACCCATTTCATTAATAGTACCATCCAAGCTATGACTGAGGAATTTGAAGTCTATCCCAGAAAAACACACCCTATCATCCTCGGTAAAATGTGACAATAGAAGATTTCAACAAGATTCTAGAGACCCTCAATGAACCCTCTTCAACAGATTTCCCTGTGCTAGGAAATTATTCCTGCGACTCTGATTTTGGGAATTTCTCCCCCCTCTCATCTGATGTTCCTCTCACTCAAAACTTTGAAATGACCTTTCAATAAAATTTGTCGAAGGCAGTAGAAGAAATCATCTTTTGTCAAGAACCTTCGTTAAAAACCACGAAGCAGATAGGAGGAAAGGAGGAAAGTGTTAGGGAAAAAGAAATTGATGGTTTTAACTCACATGTTTGGACCTTGTACTTTGATGGGTCTAAGTCGCAAGACGGATCAAGAGTAGGGTGTATCCTCATTGATCCCAAAGGTAAATGAAATTTCTTGTCCTACAGACTATAATTTGAATGCACAAACAACACTGTCGAGTATGAATCTCTAGTACAAGGGCTAAATAAATCCATAGACTTCAATGTTAAA
>JZKD02S1640901.1:49488-66664 GCA_000966675.3 Picea glauca | reverse complement strand
GACACTTTTCTGTGTCGAAAAGTTAGGATTTGGTTTTAGAAAAAATGGCTTAAATAAAGTCCTGACTCTGATTAACACGAGCGAATTGAGTCACTAGTATTGAACACCATGTGTCTTTACCAGGTAAGAGGGTTGTACGGTCTAGTTCTATCCCGAGTCATCTTTTGTTCCCTAGGTCCTAGTCACACCTTTGAGTCAGCATTATACAGTAAGGTCGATCGGCGTCAGAGATTTTACAGGCGGATATCAACGAAAATGTTCACCGCACAATCCCGACCACTGATCCACCAACTGAAAGAGAGTAACGATGGGATGTTTGCAGCATTAGATACAATCAGATTTTGGACATTTAAGGAACTAGTTAATGCATGATCCCGCATCAGTTTCTACCCCATGTGCCGATTAGACAACGTCATTTTTTAAATCGTCGATAGACCACATTACCACCCGCGCCTCCGCCATCAACCCACGATGATTTTAAGTTTAAACTCCTCTGAAGATCCGAAGGCATATTTGTTGAAATTTGACTCATAACCTGAATTGAATGGCTAATGTGACATGGTAAGATCATCCCTGTTTAAATTTATAGAACTGTTGTGAACAAATTCATTCTGCATGTAAGTGAATTCCAAAGCGTTCGAAGGAGAAGAGCAAGCAACTTGAGACTGTACTGACCCTTTTGATTATCAAAACCAGGTTTAACAAGATTCACAGGTATGTATCCAATCATGTCAATTCATTGGTTACAATTTATATATGTTCATCTAATTTCATACACAGTCTCTAAACTATGCTCTAGTTGCATGAAGAATGCCACCAAGAAAGCCAACCACCAGACGCTCGCTTAGAGCACCAAAGCTGAAAGAACCAAAGATAGGTGAAGGTTATTCTCCAGGTACTGTGAGGCAGTTGGAGTATGCCCATAGGGTGGATCATGTCGTCAAAATAGCAACAAAGAAATCTTTCGTCCAGCCTCCGACCTTTGGCGATACAGAGGCAAGCACAGGATCCAAGGAAGTGCTCCCACAGTGGGGGGATCTCTTCAACATAATTAGATGAGAAGAATAAGAGTTGACTGTTGTGCTAAAGGATTTAGAGCATCTGCACAATTTGGAAAAATACTATCAGGACTACACATAAGCCATGGTATTTTTGAGAAGATAATTCCAGGATGCTTACAGCAAATTCGCTATTGAGTGGCACCTTTTCACTGCAGGGATAGTTGATTTCCAAGAAGACACTCTTATGGCGCCAACAACATTCAAAGACATGGAAATATGGTATGAGAAGGCCCACCAAGTGGTGTAAATAATTGATTACAACAATGCGGTTCAAAAGGGCCGAGACGTCGAACAGCACGACATTCGGGTGCTAAGAGACAGCAGTATCGAGAGTATAAGCAAGTCGGATGAATACTGGGTGAAGATGGCACAAGAAATTCAGTGGGAGATCCAAGATAAATGGGTTGATTGTGAAAGGATTTGGAACAAGATCAATCGGGCGATGAGAGACATTGTTCTCCCAGAATTCAGCGCACCCAAGGACTTTGTCGACTTGCATGACATAGTCAAACTACATGCAGAACAAGACTCATCGTGGACTGCGGAGATAGTAAAGGTGGAAAACATGGTGCCAGGTCAAGTACAGCAGTTCATGGAGCACCCAATCAAGACTCAGATAGTGTTACAAAAGTTAAGTGTTAAATTAGTCAAGTATCAGCCACAGACAGTGAAGATAAAGCAAATCATTTCGGCCCTGATGAACCAACAAAGTTTTCCATATGCCAACACATGCGAGGAACTCTTTGTCAAATGGTCAGAATATGAGAAGAGTCACCCACTCAAGTGAAACCATTTGATGACGCTTATAATACTGAGAGATGAAAGCGCCATGTGGAAATGTTTTGTTTTACTTAGCTTTCACTTTTGATAGTTATTTTTAGTTAATAATTTGTTATAAATAAGAGGATCGACCTGTTAGAATGGAAGTCAATGGTTTTTGCAAAGGCCCTGATTTTTGGAATTGTAAAGAACTATTTCAAAACTACCTTAATTGAGAAGTCATGTTTAGGATCGGAGACAAGTTTATATTTTACGTCAAAGGTGTGTATGATTGGATCATAAGGAGGAATTACTTCTGACTTTATCTCATGAATGGATGTTGTAATGAGTAAGATTTTTTGAATCTATTGATAAGTTAGTTGATTCGATATTTGTTTAGTTCTTATCTCTAATGATGGAAAGAAAATCATTGTGTTAATGTGTGATTAGTGATTAGAGCTAAGGAAACTAATTTTCTTGCCATCGTTTTATTGCATGTATGTTTTCTTTCAATAATTGTATCTCAGTCAATAATTGAAATACCAGCAAGTTGATGTATAAGTACTAGACTTGTCATAGGTGTGAAAATATTTGTCTGCATGCTTCAGAACAAGGGTTATCCTGAGATCAGCCTTCTTCAGTAGTTAATTTTCCCCATTTTCTTTTACCCAATTGATTTATACCAGCACCTCTCTTTTATCAGACCCACCTATAAGAGACCCTCAATGAACCCTCAACGATAGATTTCCCTGTGCTAGGAAATTATTCCTGCGACTCTGATTTTTGGAATTTCTCCCCCCTCTCATATGATGTTACTCTCACTCAAAACTTTGAAATGACTTTTCAAGAAAATTTGTCGACAGCAACAGAAGAAATCCTCTTTTGTCAAGAACCTTCGTTAAAAACCACGAAGCAGATAGGAGGAAAGGAGGAAAGTGTTAGGGAAAAAGAAATTGATGGTTTTCACTCACGTGTTTGGACCTTGTACTTTGATGGGTCTAAGTCGCAAGAGGGATCAAGAGAAGGGTGTATCCTCATTGATCCCAAAGGTAAACGAAATTTCTTGTCCTACAGACTATAATTTGAATGCACAAACAACACTGTCGAGTATGAATCTCTAGTACAAGGGCTAAATAAATCCATACACTTAAACGTTAAAGAACTATTGGTTTTTGGAGACTCTGAAATCATTGTTAGACCAACAAAGAACATTATACACTGCAACTCCCCCCACCTGAGGAATTATCAACAGGAAGTGCACAGACTGATAGAACATTTTGAAGCCTTCAACATTACAGCAATCCCTAGAACAAAGAACAAACTGGTTGATTCCCTAGCCAACGTTGCCTCACAGATATCCCCTTTAGAAGACTATTAAGTGTCCTGGTTCACTGTGGAGATACTCTACAAACCGTCAGTGTCGAACAATATCTCTAATTGGAAGGTATTTTAAGAATATGAACAGATCATAAACTTTTTAACTAATCAGGATAATTTAAAAGATATGGCTATTGACGATAAAATATTTCAGGATCAATTATTAGAAACCGATCCCCATGTACAAAAACCTGAAACTGATCAATCGACTGACAAACTGAGGTCTCACACGATACCGAAAGGGGTAGCAAATTTGGAAAACATTTTTGACTTCAGGGAAAGATTGAAGGGGTCAAGGAACACAAAGACAGGGATTTCATGTCCCATGTATGAAACTATTAACCTAGGAACCCTGGAGAACCCTAAGAATATAAATCTCGGCAAGACAATATCTAAAAAAGAAAGGAAGGCCTACCTCAAACTTTTCAGAGAATATCAATATGTTTTTGCATGGTCCTACCAAGTTCTTAAAACTTTTGATACTCGTATCATTCAACACACAATCTCGTTAAGACTCGGAGTAAAACCCTTCCAACAGAAAATCTGAAAGTACCACTCGTCTCTGGAACCTGTCATGTGTCAAGATTTAAAAAAATTACTAGATGCTAAAATCATCTTTCAGGTTAGACACTCTGCTTGGGTAGAAAATTTGGTTCCTATCCAAAACAAATCCGGGGAGATACATCTGAGTGTGGATTTTATGAACCTCAACAGAGCATCAAGAAAGGACAACTTCCCAGTCCCACCGATGGATCAACTCTTGCAGACCATGTCTAGTTCTGATATTTTCTCCGTGTTGGATGGTTTTTCAAGTTATAACCAAGTTCTAGTTTCATAGGAAGACCTTTTGAAAACTACTTTCTGAACCAATTGCAGAACCTTTTCTTATAAACGCATGCCCTTCGGTTTAATCAATGCAAGGGAAACCTTCCAAAGGGCCATGGACATAGCATTTCAGGGAATAATCAACAAATGTGTAGTAGTTTATTTGGATGACATGACTGTGTACTCAAAGAATAGAGAAGATCGCATCCAACACTTAACCCAGATTTTTGAAAGGTGTAGGAAATCTGGTACATCCTTAAACCCTAACAAAACTATCTTTGGTGTCCAGGAAGGGAAACTACTAGGTCATATTATATCTCAAGCAGGATTTTGCATAGACCCAGAATGGATTTGGGCTATAGCCCAGCTTCCATTACCCCACAACAAAAAGGCTATGCAATCCTTCTTTGGGAAAATCAATTTTGTGAGAAAGTTCACCCTCGATTTCGCTGAAACTATCAAACCCTTACAAAAGATGATCTGCAAAGATGTTGAATTTAAGTGGGATGATGAACGAAAAATTTCTTTCATCACTACTAAGACTACAATATCTCAAGCTCCAGTGTTGCAAAGTCTCAAATTTAGAAAAGACTTTTTCCTCTACACTTTCTCCTCTGACCAATCGTTAGTTGCAATATTGACTTAGAAGTATGATGACAACAATGAGAACTTGGTCTCATTTATGAGAACTAATATCCAAGGGGTCAAACTAAATTACAATGTTATAGATAAGCAGGCTTATGCGATGTACAAGGCAGTGAAACACTTCAGATCTTACATCCTAAAGAACCACACCAAAGGCATTGTGCCTCACACCACAGTCTGATCCCTATTTACTCAGCAGGAGATGGGGGAAAGAAGAGGGAATTGGAAGGAAATGGTCCAAGAATTTTATCTTGATATAAAACCTGCCAAACTGGTTAAGGGACAAGGATTATGTAAAATGGCAGCTGAAGCCCAAGACCAAGTAAATGAAGACCCTGGGTGGGAGAATGAATTGGCAAGGATAGAAGAGGCTCTGATAAACAAAAACATTGAATTTCTTAACCAGCTTCTGCATCAGCTGAGCCCGAGGATGGAACATAGATGGGAACCATTTGTCGAGCACTCAACACACCCTAAAAAGACTTATCAAATTTTTGTCATCTTTTGGGTACCACTTATTTTCTGCACTGTTTGACTCGAATTCATTTTGGGAAATGTTTTATGAGTTGTTTGCTTTCATGAATCTTATCACCTATTCAAGTTTGTTTGAACTTATGAAACCTCATGTCTAAAGGACCTTAACATCTGAATTAAGAATCGACAGCTAAACACTGCACCTAACGCACTCAGACTTGGCATCAGAAATAGGTCAAGTAAGTAAAGGAACCATACAAAAACAATACTCATTGATCGTCGATCCTCTTCGGCATCGACAAAAGGAAGTTTTTGTTTACATAGGTTATTCACATAAATGTTCGAGTGATAGTCGATCCCCTTTGGAATCAGTAAAATACGAGGAAGACAGACATTAACAAAGGACGTAAAACAATCGTTGATAGTCGATGCCCGATGTAGTTTATCAGGATCAGGGAAAATCCAGAAGGATCCCAACAAATATTTTGAATGGGATAAAGTTATCTCCAATCGTTTATCCACAATGTGTTTTAGGCATCGGGACATTCTCGAGGGATTCGATCCAAGAGAACTTGGGTAGGTTTATTGTCGATCGCCGATCCTTGACACTTTTCTGTGTCGGCAAGTTAGGATTTGGTTTTAGAACGAATGGCTTAAATAAAGTCCTGACTCTGATTAACCCGAGCGAATTGAGTCACTAGTCTTGAACACCATGTGTCTTTACCAGGTAAGAGGGTTGTATGGTCTAGTTCTATCCCGAGTCATTTTTTGTTCCCTAGGTCTTATTCACAGCTTTGAGTCAAAACTATACAGTAAGGTCGATCGGCGTCAGAGATTTTGTAGGAGGATATCAACGAAAATGTTCACAGCACAATCTCGACCCCTGATCCACCAACTGAAAGAGCGTAACGATGGGACGTTTGCAGCATTAGATACAATCATATTTTGGACATTTAAGGAACTAGTTAATGCATGATCCCACATTAGTTTCTACCCCATGTGCCGATTAGACAACGTCATTTTTTAAATCGTCGATACACCACATTACCACCCGCGCCTCCGCCATCAACCCACGATGATTTTAAGTTTAAACTCCTTTGAAGATCCGAAGGCATATTTGTTGAAATTTGACTCATAACCTGAATTGAATGGCTGATGTGACATGGTAAGATCATCCCTGTTTAAATTTATAGAACTGTTGTGAACAAATTCATTCTGCATGTAAGTGAATTCCAAAGCGCTCAAAGGAGAAGATCAAGCAACTTGAGACTATACCGACCCTTTTGATTATCAAAACCAGGTTTAACAAGATTCAGAGGTATGTATCCAATCATGTCAATTCATTGGTTACAATTTATATATGTTCATCTAATTTCATACACAGTCTTTAAACTATGCTCTAGTTGCATGAAGAATGCCACCGAGAAAGCAAACCACCAGACGCTCGCTGAGACCACCAAAGCTGAAAGAAACAAAGATAGGTGAAGGTTATTCTCTAGGGACTGTGAGGTAGTTGGAGTATGCCCATAGGGTGGATCATGTCGTCAAAATAGCAACAAAGAAATCTTCCATCCAGCCTACGGCCTTTGGCGATAGAGAGGCAAGCATAGGATCCAAGGAAGTGCTCCCACAGTAGGGGGATCTCTTCAACATAATTAGATGAGAAGAATAAGAGGAGTTAAATGTTGTGCTAAAGGATTTAGAGCATCTGCTCCATTTGGAAAAATACTACCAGGACTACACACAAGCCATGGTATTTTTGAGAAGATAATTCCAGGATGCTTACAGCAAATTCACTATTGAGCGGCACCTTTTCACTGCAGGGATAGTCGATTTCCAAGAAGACACCCTTATGGAACCAACAACGTTCAAAGACATGGAAATATGGTATGAGAAGTCCCACCAAGCAGTGGAAAGAATTGATTACAACAGTGCAGTTCAAAAGGGACGAGACATCGAAGAGCACAACATTCGGGTGCTAAGACACAGTAGTATCGACAGTATAAGCAAGTCGGATGAATACTGGGTGAAGATGGCCCAAGAAATTCAGTGGGAGATCCAAGATAAATGGGTTGATTGTTAAAGTATTTGGGCCAAGATCAATCGGGCGATGAGAGACATCGGTCTCCCAGAATTGAGCGCACCCAAGGACTTTGTCGACTTGCATGACATAGTCAAACTACATGTAGAACAAGACTCATCGTGGACTGCGGAGATAATAAAGGTGGAAAACACGGTGCCAGGTCAAGTACAACAGTTCATGGAGCACCCAATCAAGACTCGCACAGTGTTACAACAGTTAAGTGTTAAAGTAGTCAAGTATCGGCCATGGACAGTGGAGATAAAGGAGATCATTTTGGCCCTGATTAACCAACACAATTTTCCGTATGCCAACACATGCGAGGAACTCTTCGTCAAATGGTCAGAATATGAGAAGAGTCACCCACTCATGTGAAACCATTTGATGACTCTTATAATACTGAGAGATGAAAGCGCCATGTGGCGATGTTTTGTTTTACTTAGCTTTCACTTTTGATAGTTATTTTTAGTTAATAATTTGTTATAAATAAGAGGATCGACTTGTTAGAATGGAAGTCAATGGTTTTTGCAAAGACCCTGATTTTTGGAATTGTAAAGAACTATTTCAAAACTACCTTAATTGAGAAGTCATGTTTAGGACCGGAGACAAGTTTCTATTTTACATCAAAGGCGTGTATGATTGGATCATACGGAGGAATTACTTCTGACTTTATCTCATGAATGGATGTTGTAATGAGTAAGAGTTTTTGAATCTATTGATAAGTTAGTTGATTCAATATTTGTATAGTTCTTGTCTCTAATGATGGAAAGAAAATCATTGTGTTAATGTGTGATTAGTGATTATATCTAAGGAAACTAATTTTCTTGCCATCGTTTTATTGCATGTATGTTTTCTTTCATTAATTGTATCTCAATAAATAATTGAAATACCAGCAAGTTGATGTATTAGTACTAGACTTGTCGTAGGTATGAAAATCTGTGTCTGCATGCTTCAGAACAAGGGTTATCCTCGGCTCATCCTTCTTCAGTAGTTAATTTTCCCCCTTTTCTTTTACCCAGTTGGTTTATACCAACACCTCTCTTTTATCAGAACCACCTAAAAGAGAAAATACAAAAAAGAGAACGTTCAAACTGAAGGAGGAATTCTCATAAGAAGATATCATGTCAATCACTACGTAAAGCCCATCGATTATTTGGCTAGATCGACAGATCTAGAGAACCATTCCACTATCAAACGCTACAGAGACTAATTGGTCCTCGATGGTGGTTTTGGTTCCTGGTTTTGACTTAAAGGGATTTTGGACCCCTCAACAAACCCCAAGTAACTCTTCAAGTGTTTGACAAGTGGGAAATAGATTTTGTTGGACCTATTAATCCACCAGTAAGAAGGCTAGTAGCTATATACATCATTACTGTGACAGAGTACTTAACCAGATGGGAAGAAGCAGCACTAGTCAATGATTGCAACACAGAGACAACAACTCACTTCTTATTTGAGCAGGTGATAACAAGATTTGGATGTCCCAAGATTATGATGAGTTACCAAGGCACCCATTTCATTAATAGTACCATCCAAGCTATGACTGAGTAATTTGAAGTCTATCGCTAGAAGAACACTCCCTATCATCTGCGGTAAAATGGGACAGTCGAAGATTTCAACAAGATTCTAGAGACCCTCCACGAACCCTCTTCGACAGATTTCCCTGTGCTAGGAAACTATTCCTGCGACTCTGATTTTGGGAATTTCTCCCCCCTCTCATATGATGTTCCTCTCACTCGAAACTTTGAAATGACTTTTCAATAAAAAATTTCGATGGCAGCAGAAGAAATCCTCTTTTGTCAAGAACCTTCATTAAAAACCACGAAGCAGATAGGAGGAAAGGAGGAAAGTGTTAGGGAAAAAGAAATTGACGGTTTTCACTCACATGTTTGGACCTTGTACTTTGATGGGTCTAAGTCACAAGAGGGATCAAGATTAGGGTGTATCCTCATTGATCCCAAAGGTAAACGAAATTTCTTGTCCTACAGACTATAATTTGTATGCACAAACAACACTGTCGAGTATGAATCTCTAGTACAAGGGCTAAATAAATCAATAGACTTAAACGTTAAAGAACTATTGGTTTTCGGAGACTCTGAAATCATTGTTAGACCATTAAGGAACATTATACACTGCAACTCCCCCCACCTGAGGAATTATCAACAGGAAGTGCACAGACTGATAGAACATTTTGAAACCTTCAACATTACAGCAATCCCTAGAACAAAGAACAAACTGGTTGATTCCCTAGCCACCGTTGCCTCACAGCTAAGCCCTTTAGAAGACTATTAAGCGTCATAGTTCACTGTGGAGATACTCTACAAACCATCAGTGCCGAAAAATATCTCTAATTGGAAGGTATTTGAAGAATATGAACAGATCATAAACTTTTTAACTAATCGGGATAATTTAAAAGATATGGCTATTGACGATAAAATATTTCAGGATCAATTAGTAGAAACTGATCCCCATGTACAAAAACCTGAAACTGATCAATCGACTGATAAACTGAGGTCTCACACGATACCGAAAGGGGTATCCATTTTGGAAAACCTTTTTGACTTGAGGGAAAGATTTAAGGGGTCAAGGAACACAAAGACAAGGAGTTCATCTCCCATGTATGAAACTATTAACCTAGGAACCCCAGAGAACCCTAAGAATATAAATCTCGGCAAGACAGTATCTAAAGAAGAAAGGAAGGCCTACCTCAAACTTTTCGGAGAATATCAAGATGTTTTTGCATGGTCCTACCAAGTTCTGAAAACTTTTGATACTCGTATCATTCAACACACAATCTCGTTAAGACTCGGAGTAAAACCCTTCCAACAGAAGCTCTGAAAGTACCACTTGTCTTTGGAACTTGTCATGTGTCAAGAGTTAAAAAAATTACTAGATGCTAAAATCATCTTTCGGGTTAGACACTCTGCTTGGGTAGAAAATTTGGTTCCTGTCCAAAACAAATCTGGGGAGATACATCTGTGTGTGGATTTCAAGAACCTCAACAGAGCATCAAGAAAGGACAACTTCCCAGTCCCACCGATGGATCAACTCTTGCAGACCATGTCTAGTTCTGAGATTTTCTCCGTGTTGGATGGTTTTCAAGTTATAACCAAGTTCTAGTTTCATAGGAAGACCTTTTGAAAACTACCTTTTGAACCAACTGGGGAACATTTTCTTATAAACGCATGCCCTTCGGGTTAATCAATGCAAGGGAAACCTTCCAAACGGCCATGGACATAGCATTTTGGGGAATAATCAACAAATGTGTAGTAGTTTATTTGGATGACATTACTGTGTACTCAAAGAATAGAGAAGATCACTTCCAACACTGAACCCAGATTTTTGAAAGGTGTAGGAAATATGGTACATCCTTAAACCCTAACAAAACTATCTTTGGTGTCGAGGAAGGGAAACTACTAGGTCATATTATATCTCAAGCAGGAGTTTTCATAGACCCAGAATGGATTTGGGCTATAGCCCAGCTTCCATTACCCCACAACAAAAAGGCTATGCAATCCTTCTTTGGGAAAATCAATTTTGTGAGAAAGTTCACCCTCGATTTTGCTAAAACTATCAAACCCTTACAAAATATGATCTGCAAAGATGTTGAATTTAAGTGGGATGATGAATGAAAAATTTCTTTCATCACTACTAAGACTGCAATATCTCAAGCTCCAGTGTTGCAAAGTCTCGAATTTAGCAAAGACTTTTTCCTCTACACTTTCACCTCTGACCAATCGTTAGTTGCAATATTGACTCAAAAGGATGATGACAACAATGATAACTCGGTCTCATTTATGAGAACTAATATCCAAGGGGTCAAACTAAATTACAATGTTATAGACAAGTAGGATTATTCGATGTACAAGGAAGTGAAACACTTCAGACCTTACATTTTAAAGAACCACACCAAAGGCATTGTGCCTCACACCGCAATCTAATCCCTATTTACTCAGCAGGAGATGGGGGAAAGAAGAGGGAATTGGATGGAAGTGGTCCAAGAATTTGATCTCGATATAAAACCTACTAAACTGGTTAAGGGACAAGGATTATGTAAAATGGCAGTTGAAGCCCAAGACCAAGTAAATGAAGACCCCGGGTGGGAGAATGAATTGGAATTATGGTGTAGTGAAGCTTCATAAGTATTCCTAGGGAAGGATTCTTGGTATGGGAAATTATATTATCTCCTGCACCATGGGACTTTCCCAGAAAACCTAAACCGTAAGGAAAGGAGAGCTCTCGGGGTAAAATCAACACAATTTCGCCTCATAAATTTGGTTCTCTTCCGCGTTAATTATGATGGAGTAATTTTAATATGTCTTGAACAAGAAGACCCAGACAAGGTTCTGAAGGATCTCCATGATGTTCGTACAGGTGGAAACTTCGCAGGGAATACCACCACTCACAAAATACGGAGATTTGGCTATTATTGGCCTACTTTGTTCAGGGATTCTCACACATATGCTAGGAACTGTAAAACTTATCAAATAAGCGCGGGGAAGGAAAAGAGAGCAGTTATCCCACTCCAACATGTGGTTGTCTCCAGGCCATTCGAGAAATGGGGGTTAGATAACATAGGATAAATTACACTGAGTTCTTCAAAACAACATAAATACATACTAACTGCCACATACTATTTCACGAAATGGGCAGAGGTCGTCCCTTTGACTCATGTAAATGAAAAGGTGGTGATCCAATTCATAGAACAAAAGTTGATCCCAAGGTTTGGTATGCCTTATGTCCCTGTTTTTGATAATGTCACTTACTTTTCTTCCACCCTATTAACAGAGTTTGCTTTAGACAAAGGAATCATAATCAGATACTCTGCAAACTACTATCCATAGGGGAACGGAGTGGCAGAATCAACCAATAAGAACCTAGTGAGGATATTAAAGAAAACAGTTGCAGACAACTAGAGGAATTGGCATAGGTCACTTAATAATGCCTTATGGGCTGATAGATTAACACCCAAGGAAGCAATAGGGAATTCCCCATACTTTCTGGTATATGGACAGGAATCCATTCTCCCAAATGGGATATATCTTCCATCTCTTCATCTTCCTCAAGATTATATAGGAAAACCCTCATTGGTTATACAACAAAGAATTGATACCCTCCTCATGTTGGAAGAAGAAAGGGAGAAAGAAAAATAAAAGTATTTTGTTCATCAGCAGATAGTTAAAAGGTGGTTTGACAAGCATAATGCCAAAGAGATGCATTTTGAAGTAGGAGACTTAGTCCTGAAATGGGACAGAGTGAATGAGTCGAAGGGAAAGCATTCGAAGTTTCAGAATCTATGGCTCATACCTTTTTAGGTAGTCGATAAAACTGGGGTAGGCACGTATCAGTTGCAAAAGATGAGGGGGGAACCTGATGCCCTCCCGGTGAATGGCCAAGCCCTTAAACAATATTTCTATTAAAAAAAAATGTGTTTGTTTTCATGATATTTTGTTTTTTAGGTAGGCTAATTGTGGGGTCCTTCATTTTTGTTTTCTTGTTATAGTGATTTCTGCGCTTTTGAAGTTTGTGTTCAGCAAGGCATCGGTTGACCTTAGTTCATGCGGTATAATGAACTATGTTCTTGACTCATGCTTACATACAACACAAGAATCGCTAGGAGAACTACAGTTGTTTTGAAGGAGCTCTTTGTCTGATCTGTGCAAATAAAAAAACTTTGAAAAGTGATGAAGTTTTTGCCTGGTGGTTTGGTAAGACCTAAAGGGAACTATGGTAAGCTGGAAAGGACCTCATGTACCTCAAGAAAGAGCGAGAAAAAATTCACCTTAACCATCTCATTTTGAAAATAACAGACGTCTTCCTCTACCACTCGCTCAGGGCATCCTGCCGAAATAAAATCAATCATATCAAATGAGTGAAAAGTAGGAGAGGGTATGAAGATAACTCCGTCAGGGCTATGGACACTCGTTGGTAGTGGAGCAAGGTCTGTGATGTCGGGTGACTCCATCAAGGCTATGGACACTCGCTAGCAGCGGAGCAACACCATAACAAGTGAAGGATGATAACTAAAAGGCTTGGTGCCAATGAATGCTTTATTTGACTCTTGTCAAAAGAGGGAATGGGTCATGGTTAAAGGAAACAAAGGTGGAATAACGGTTGAAACCACACAAACAAGCCCAAATTCACCAACCAGGGAATTTAAAATGCAAGGATAGAAGAGGCTCTAATAAACAAAAATAGTGAAGTTCTTAACCAACTTATGCATTAGTTGAGCCCGAGGACGGAATAGAGATGGGAACCATTTGTCGAGCACTCAACACACCCTAAAAAGCCTTATCAATTTTTTTTCATCTTTTGGGTACCACTTATTTTCTGCACTGTCTGACTCGAATTCATTTTTGGAAATGTTTAATGAGTTGTTTTTTTTCATTACTCTTATCACCTATTCAAGTTTGTTTGAACTTATGAAACCTCATGTCTAAAGGACCTTAACATCTGAATTAAGAATTGACAGCTAAACACTGCACCTAACGCACTCATATTCGGCATCAGAAACAGGTCAAGTAAGTAAAGGAACCATACAAAAACAATACTCATTGATCGTCGATCCTCTTCGGCATTTGAAAAAGGCAGTTTTGGTTTACATAGGTTATTCACATAAAGGTTCGAGAGATAGTCGATCCCCTTTGGAATAGATAAAATATGAGGAAGACAAACATTAACAAAGGACGTAAAATAATCGTTGATAGCCAATGCCCGATGCAGTTTATCAGGATCAGGAAAAATCCAGAAGGATCCCAACAAATATTTTGACTGTGATAAAGTTATCTCCAATCGTCGATCCCCAATGCGTTTTAGGCATCGGGACATTCTCGAGGGAGTCAATCCGAGAGAACTTGGGTAGGTTTATCATCGATCGTCGATCCTTGGCACTTTTCTGTGTCGGCAAGTTAGGATTTGGTTTTAGAACAAATGGCTTAAATAAAGTCCTGACTCTGATTAACACGAGCGAATTGAGTCACTAGTCTTGAACACCAGTAGTCTTTACCAGGTAAGAGGGTTGTACAGTCTCATTCTATCCTGAGTCATTTTTTGTTCCCTAGGTCCTATTCACACCTTTGAGTCAGCACTGTACAGTAAGGTCGATCAACGTCAGAGCTTTTGCAGGAGGATATCAACGAAAATGTTCACAGCACAATCCCGACCCCTGATCCACCAACTGAAAGAGTGTAATGATGGGGCGTTTGCAGCATTAGATACAATCAGATTTTGGACATTTAAGGAACTAGTTATGCATGATCCCGCATTAGTTTCTACCCCAATTTCTGATTAGACAACATCATTCTTGAAATCATCGATAGACCACATTGTTATCACTGAAATTTCATCTGCACATGGTGACAAGAACTCCACATCATCAAAACAGCAATGAAGTCATTCATGGCACTGAATTAAGTTCACAGCATTCCAGAACAGTCAAAAACTATACAAAGTAACCAAAAATTGAAGGGCGCTTTACAGCAGTAGGGTGTGCGCGCGTATGCGCGGGACAAAAACGTGTTTCGCGCGCGTGCGCGCGCCCGACGCACGACTGTCCACATAAAAAGCCATGCATCTGCTAATACGGTGCATTAATTGCTTAAGTCGACCTCCCGACTGCCTGTGGACCGGCCCCCAAGACGATTTGACCCTCATATCAGGGTCGGCTCTGCAAATTCGGCGAATTTATGGCTTAAGCGAACCCTAAACAGGCCCGTGTTTACACCGGAAGCTGGTTACGTGACCAACTGGAAATTGCTATAAATAGCTGTGAGGACTCATTGTTTCAGCAGAGAATTAAAAGCAGAGTTACGCTGTCTAGATGTATCAGAGCCTGGCCTTTGATAACCAGTCCATCAGCTGTGTAATCCCGAGTTCTCTCGTCACCCATTTATGTTCTGTTCATTTTGTAAGGAAGGCATTCAGTTGAGGATTCCCGAAGGACCTTCCACTGGAGGGAAGAGGAACCATTATCCCTTTCTTCAGTGTGTGCTATGGTTTTTGCTAATAGATCAAGCCTTGAAACCATTGATAACTCCCTTGTCTCACATTTGAAGTTTTTGTTTATTTTTATAGTGTTATTTGCTTTCCAGCTGTTAGATAGATTTTATTCTGTTTGGTTTTCTATTTTCTGTTAACCCTTTTTGCTCCACAGCATCCTGTTCTACCTTGCCGAGCCCAACAGGGCATGCCAGTGCTCCCATTTTTGCTCACCCGGCGATGATTCGAGCATGAACAGATTGACGACTCCACTAGGGAGTTAAGGTATTAAATCCTCTTTCAATTGGGTTCAATTCGCTTTCCTTTTGTCGTTTTTAACTTGCAGGGATTCAAACCGGATTTCACCGACCTGTTACCCGGTCGATTCACAGTAGAATCGAGAGAACCGGTGTTTTTTATCAAACGCGCGGGTATCGCACCCCACAGACGCGCGCATGCGCTCTAGTTTTTTGATACAGTCCGTGCGCGCACGCGCACTTGTCCACGCTAACAGCCGCGCATTTGACCAAAATTTTTCATTGTAAGGTTTTGATGTGGGGAAAGTCAGTTTTCCTTTTTCAACAATGATGTATGCATGCTCTAAACACTGCACCACTTAGACCCCTCAACTTATAAAAGGGATAGTCAAACATAGGCACTTAGGAGGATTAAAATCATTTTTCCCTTATTTTGCTTTCTGCCACGTGGATGGCTTGTTTTGATTCATAATTTAAGTGGAACATCAAATCACATCTAAACTCATGTTCGGGACTAGAAGTCGTAAGTAAACAATCTTAAGTATGCTCTTCTCTCGCGCCCTCAGGCGACCTTGAGAATCAGAAAAAGATTGCGAAAACGATCTCATCTCCCTTTAACAAAAAAAAAAATCAAAACTTTTAGGAGAGGACAACGGCTCTTTTTGAGACCCCTCTTAGTTTCGATTTTTCAAACGCATTCTTGTAACGGGCCCATACATGCCCACATGTCAACAAAGATAGAATAGTGTTTGAATTTCTGCTTTCTTAGATCAAAAAACTAGGAGAGTTTAAAAGTTTGNGTTTTCTCTAATAGATCAAGCCTTGAAACCATTGATAACTCCCTTGTCTCACATTTGAAGTTTTTGTTTATTGTTGTAGTGTTATTTGCTTTCCAGCTGTTAGATAGATTGTCTTATGTTGTGTTTTCTGTTTTCTGTTAACCTTTTTTTGCTCCACAGCAACCTGTTCTACCTTGCTGAGCCCAACAGGGCATGCTAGTGCTCCCATTTTTGCTCACCCGGCGACGATTCGAGCACGAATAGACTGGCGACTCCACTGGGGACTTAAGGTATTAAATCGTCTTTCAATTGGGTTCAATTCGCTTTCCTTTTGTCGTTTTTAACTTGCAGGGATTCAAACCGGCTTTCGCCGACCTGTTACCTGGTCGATTCACAGCAGAATCGAGAGAACCGGTGTTTTTTATCAAACGCGCGGGTAGCGCACCCCACAGACACGCGCATGCGCTCTGGTTTTTGATACAGGCCGCGCGCACACGCGCACCTTTCCATACTAACAGCCGCGCATTTGACCAAAATTTTTCATTGTAAGGTTTTGATGTGGGGAAAGTCAGTTTTCCTTTTTCAACATTGATGTATGCATGCTCTAAACACTACACCACTTAGACCCCTCAACTTATAAAGGGGATAGTCAAACATAGGCACTTAGGAGGATTAAAATCATCTTTCCCTTATTTTTCTTTCTGCCACATGGATGGCTTGTTTTGATTCATAATTTAAGTGGAACATCAAATCACATCTAAACTCACATTCAGGACTAGAAGTCGCAAGTAAACAATCTTAAGTATGCTCTTCTCTCGCGCCCTCAAGCGACCTTGAGAATCAGAAAAAGATTGCGAAAACGATCTCATCTCCCTTTAACAAAAAATTTCAAAACTTTTAGGAGAGGACAACGACTCTTTTTGAGACCCCTCTTAGTTTCAT
>JZKD02S1640901.1:35011-49478 GCA_000966675.3 Picea glauca | reverse complement strand
GAATATCCAACTTTGTGAAATATATTTCTCCATGTAGTTCATATAACAATTCATCAATGATGGGAATGGGAAACTTATCTTTAATAGTGATCTTTTTTATCTCTCTATAATCTGGACACATATGCCATGAGCGATCTTTCTTGAGTACAATTACCATCAGTGCAGAGTAAGAACTTTGGTTAGGTCTAATAATGCAAGCCTCTAACATTTCTTCAACCATATGCTCAATTCCACTCTTCTCGGCATAAGGGTATCTGTAAGGCCTAATGTTAGGAGGAACAATCCCAGGAATTAGGTGAATATCATGATCATGATTTCGAGTAGGTGGAAGACTTTGGGAATATCTTCAAATACTTTGGAATGCTTATCAATGATCCCTTGGAGATCTAGAGGAATAGATGGCTTAGATGTTTGAACATATAGTGAGCATAGTTGTGCAATTACACCCTGATGCCCCTTTTTCAATAATTTTTTCATGCCATTAGAGCTTATCACCTTACTGGGTTTCCCTGTGATACCCCTTAACTCAATTTCCTTTCCTTCCAATGAAAATTTCATGAAACGTTCTTGAAAATTAAAATCCATTGTTTCTAATGATTGTAACCATTGGATTCCTAGTACGACATCAACAACACCCATGGATATAGCAATAATTGGACTATTCATTACATATTCCCCCATAGTAAGATTGATCTTATTGCATTTTCCTGATCAATTGATAGTTCCTCCATCTGAAATCATTACTTCAAACTATGGCGCTAGATATACAAAGCAATTGAGATATTTGGCTAATTTATAGTGAATAAAATTATGAGTACTACTAGAATCAATTAGTACTATTACCTTTTTCTTTTTGATATATCCTTCGATCTTGAGGGTTTGAGGAGTGCTAATTCCAGCCAATGCATTACATGATATCATGGGAGTCAACTCTTCAAAATAAATCACTTCTACATTTTCATCTTGAGATGGTTCTTGTTCTTGTTCTTGTTCTTGTTCTTCTTGCTCTTCACAATCTATGTAGAATAATTTCTTCTCACCACACTTATGTCCCTTACTATACTTGTTGTCACAATTAAATCATAAACCTTTTGCTTTTATTTCATCCAATTATTGAGGTTTCAACCTTGTAGGTTGAGGTGTTTTAGAATATGGAACATTATATCTCGATAGATCTTAGGAGTGGTCCTTCTAGTAGCCATAGCCATATTTTTACTTTCAACATTTCTTGCCACCCTGAATGCATTCTCCAATGATTTGGGTTCCCAAAGGAAAACCTCGTGTTGAATGTTATCCTTTAAAGTTCCTATGAATACATCAATTGGGTGCTCATCTGGAATATTTGTTACCTTTATATTCAATCTTTGGAAGTTCTCAATGTTCTATGCAACTGAACCCTTTTGTTTGAGATTTATCAATTGGATAAAGAAGGTATTTCTCTTTGTATCCTCATAATGTTCTATCATTTCTTCTATGAACATTGTCCAAGTGATGAGTAATTTGCAAGAAAAAAGCCATCGATACCACACAAATTGATTGGTTTCTAAATATAAAGAATCAATGCGTACCTTTTGTGTATGTGGCACATCATGTAGATCAAAGAATTTCTCCATCTGAAGTATCCATGTGATTGGATCCTTTCCATTAAACTTCCTCATATCGATCTTAGGAAAGTGGTTGGTCTTCAACCCAAACTTGGAGTTTCTCCATTCTTTATTCATATTCCTTGTTTCCTCGTCATGAATTTCATGGGATACAATTTTACTTTCAGGTGTCCTCTCTATTAGAAAATTTTCCAATCCTTCCATGATCTCCCTTTTTAATCCTCCATATTAGTATCCATTATTTCCTCCAACTTGGCTTAAGTTGAATCCATCATCCCTTGTAGTTCATCTTTTGTTATTATCTTCTTTTGTAAATTATTTATGTCTCTGCGCATTTATTCACCTTCATCAAGAGTCCAAGTAGGATTGTCTAGAGGCTTAATTGGTGTATAAGTTCCCTTTTTTGGTGGCATGTTGGCCAAGTATCACTTTTAAACCTTGATTTCGAGGTGGTTCTGCTAGACGATATTTCTTCTACTATATCTCCAAAATTTCGGCTCTTTTGGGTCTGAAAATTTATTTTTGTATCTCTTTGATACATATTCTCTGCAATGCCACAAGTCTAATCAAAATTGGATGTGACAAGTGGAAGTTATGGTAACTTCCCCACACCTTGCTGAATTTTGTCCCTTCCAGGAGAGCGTACTTGTAAAGCCTTCCAAGATCACAATATATGATATTTGATTATGAAGCTTGTACCAAAACTAATACAGACTTTCCACTATCCAATGCAAGTGGTCTCACTTAATTTGGATACTCACGGAAGAATATATCATTGTTTTACCCAGAAGACTTGTTTGAGACAAGTTAATAAGACTAGTCAGATACCCTATCTTGCACAGGGTGTATCTAAAAAAGTAGGATGAACAAGAAGCTGAAATTTTTATCACAGATACCTTGATAACTTCTATGAATAACCTTTATATTTTAGGGTTTGAAATTGTACAAAAAAAAATTATAGCGAAAATTATGAGATGACTAAATTCAGGATGATTCCAAAACCCTATCTTACACAAGATATATCTATGAAAATATAAGGCCTCAGGAGATGATATTTTAACCCCACATACCTTGATCTGTCTACTAAATATCCTCCAAGGTTTTCCTTCTGAAAGGTCGTAGAAAAAAAAAATAGTGAAAATCCCAAGGTATCTCAGATGTAGTAGCGAAACCCCAAGACCATGAGCTCTGATACCAAATGTTAAGAACCAGATACCAACATAGCATAGAAAAACCTCAAAATAAGTACTCAACGCCTTGAAAAAGAGATAATTTCATATAATAAGCCTCTTCAAGGGGGAAACCTCCTTATGCACCACATAGATTTCCAAATACAAGATGATTCCAAATGAAAAGGTCTCCTTGGTATATATATAGAAGACTAGGAGGTACAATTACAACTAATGGACCCAATAAGACATAAATAAAATAACATTACTAATGTAATATTCCCTAATTAAGGGATAATGTGCCACTATTTAGGTCTTAGCAACGTAGGAGATGAAGAACCTACTAATGGAACTCAAAACTACGCAGAAAAATAAGCAGGCAAGGCAGGCCCAATTGGAACCACTCCAGGAGAAAGCAATGCAAATAGTTGTTGAACTGGAGGAGGAAAATATGAGGATGTCATAGGTCCATGCAGAGAGCACAGAGACTTTGAAGGAACATATTACAACACAGATGGTAGAGAAGCTCATAGAGAAAGTTTTGCAAGCGAAAGCCAAATAGGAGGAACTAGAAGGAAAGTTCCATGACTTGGAGAAGACCATGCAAGGAGAGAACATCACCTGAGTGGCTCAGGATGAGCCACATGTTAGTGTTGAGGGCCTGTTGGCATAGGCCTATTTTGGGAGAAGAAATTCTATTTTGGGCGCAGGCATGGTTTTGGAGAGAAAGGTCTATTTTTGGAGCATGCACCATAGGTTGCGGAAAATCAGCATGCAGAAAAATAAGGAAAAGCAGCATGCGGAAGATGGAGGAAAAGCAGTGTGGCGCACATGCATGAAAACCTATCCATGTTAGGGTTAGGTTTTTGGACAAAAATGTAATGGTTATAAGCCAGTATAATAGTATAAATAAAGACCTAAGAGTTCTAGTAGGGGTTGGTCAATTGTTGAGTAGTTCATTGTTATGTGGTTAGTTAGTAAAGGAGAGATAGTTGATCTAAATAAACTATATTTTGAGGGTTAGGTCACAGGATATGGAGCCTAGTGTGATCTAGTCTGCCTCACATAGGGTATTTACCCTCCTTTTTATTGTAATCGTGAATAAAGTAAAGTGTGCAGCGCAAATTTTGTAGAAAGATGAATAAAAGAGAAGAAGAGACAAATCTTTGTGGACATAGCCCCAGGGGGGGTGAACCACGATAAATATATTGTGTTTATGTGTCATGAACAGTTATGTTACTGTTATGTTAATTATCATTCAAATAATGAATGATTAAATGGATTATGACAGCATGCATGCATAGTTATATGAATGAATGAATATTAGTCTTAGATGAATAAATAATCATGTTGATGCATGAGGAAAAGGATCAACCTGCAGTCCCAATCCCTTCATAGAATGAAATCACCTGAGTATTGCAGTTCCCCATAAATCTATCTCGGGTGAGACTGCATAATGCACTCTTTTCATAGCGTTTTCTTCTGGTTTACCAAGAGGGCCGATAGTTTGAGGGTTTTGTTGGAAACCTATGGAGATCAAATCCTGGGTCAACCTAAGTGTTCAATAGAAAAGGACATCCCAAAGAACATATAGACAAGTGCATAACCCAATGGATCTGGTACCACCATAGGAATGGCCACATCACTTCATCCATACATTAGAAGACATACCAAGAAATCAGTATGCATAATTGTAACTACACAGAGGAACTGGAAGTTGGACAGATTTGCAGCAGAACTTTGTAATCATGTTTGCATTTGAACATGAGAATCCAGTGATGGATGCAACACTGAAGTTGATAAAAGAAAATATCTTTGAAGAACATAAAGTTGAAGTTGTAACATCTTATCAGAATCACAATCGACAAACAATCATACTGAAGTTACATTGTTACCACTTCACAGAAGATGACCCAACAGAAGAAAACCGTGCAATATCCAGATAACAGAAGTTGAAGGGGAAATAGAAGTAGAAATCCCACAGTTATAGTCAAAATAATTTGATGCACCACTAAATATAAAGAAGGTCGATATTGGGACAGAAGAGATTCAAAATATTACAAGTATTGGTGACTATTGGTACAACCAAACAGTGGAAAGAATAACAAAATTATTGCGCGAATATAGTGATCTATTTCCAACAATATTTTAAGAAATGAAAGGGGTAGTAGGAAAACTTGGAGAAATGAAGATTCCTCTATGACCAGATGCCATACCAATAAGACAGAGACCCTATAGGCTGAATTCAGTATATAAACAAAAAGTTAAGGAAGAGATTGATAAAATGTTAGAGGCTGGTATAATAGAACCTGTTGAAGAATTTGAGTGGATTAGCCCTATGGTAGTTCAGGAGAAGGAGAAAGGGGGAATAAGGATCTGTGTAGACTTGAGGAAGTTGAATGATTCCTGTCTACATGATTCCTTCCCTATTCCATTTACAGATGAGGTATTGGAGAATGTAGGAGGGAAAGAAGCATACTCATTTACTGATGGATTTTCAGGGTATCGCCAAATCATAATAACACCATAGGATCATCATAAGACTACATTTGCCACATAATGGGGGTCATATCAGTATACAATGATGCCCTTTGGATTGAAAAATCCCCCTGCTATTTTTTCAAGAATAGTGGTAGATGCATTTAAAGATTTTATACATAATTTTTTGGAGGTTTATTTGGATGATTGGACAGTATTTAGCCTATTGAAATATCATGTTGAAGTTTTAAGATTGATGCTAGACAGATGTAGACAATGCCAAATTTTCTTGAACATTAAGAAATGCATATTCAGCGTGTCATTTGGAATTGTGCTAGGACATGTGGTTTGTAAACAAGGCGTGTTGGTTGATAGTGCAAATATTGTTGTCATTCTTAATTTACCACTTCCTAAGTCATTGCGCCAATTAAGAGATACACTAGGTCACATGGGCTACTATAGAAAGTTCATAAAGAGTTATGCACAAATTATTGTGCCCATGGAGAAACTATTAAACAAAGATATCAAGTTTCAATGGAATGATGAGTGCCAACAAAGTTTGGACATCTTAAAAGAGAAAATGGTGACAACACCAATTATGGTGTTTCCAGATTGGTCAAAAGAGTTCCATGTTCATGTGGATGTCTCTTCAATATAACTTGGAGTAGTACTAACACAACCAAGAGAAGGTGACATAGATCACCCAATAGCATTTGCAAGTAGGAAACTCTCAGAGTCAGAACATAATTATAATACAACGGAGAGAGAAGTTTTGGCTATGGTGTATGCATTACAAAATTTCAGACATTATTTATTAGGCCAACATTTTAATATGTTCATAGATCACTCTGCTCTCAAATACATGGTTAATAAGCCAGTGTTGGGGAGAGAATATGTATATGGTTGTTGTTATTTCAAGAGTTTGATTTTGAAGTGGTGGTGAAACTTGGAAAACTGAATGCAGGACCAAATCATTTGCCTGGGATAACCAATGGAGAGCAAACAAGCAGCCTTGAGGACAATTTTCCTAATGCACAACTCTTTTCAGTGAAGATTGCTAATGAATACTTTGTTAATATCATTGAATTTTTTAGTACAAGATTTTCCCAAAAGGAATACAACACTGCGCAAAAGAAGAATTTGGTGGTTAGAGTTGCAGATTACCAACTTATCGCATGACACTTGTATAAACTAGGAGCAGATAATATTCTAAGGATATTTTTCATGGAACATGAATGTCCCATCATTTTGGCAAAAGAACATGAAGGAATAGTTGGAGGACACTATGCAAGAAAATTCACTTCGCAGAAGATACTACGCGTAAGACTATGGTGGCCAACAGTTTCTAAATATGTAAAGGAGTATTGCCATACTTTTGATTTCTGACAGAATATAAGAAAGCCATCTAGGAGGGATGAGATGCCCCTAAAACCTCAAGTAACTCTTAAAGTGTTTGAAAAATGGGAAATTGACTTTGTAAGACCAATCAACCCACCAGCTAGAAGATCGGGAGAAAGGTACATCATTACAGTGACAGAATATTTAATTAGATGGGTTGAATCAGCAACAATAAAACATTGCAATGCAGAAACTACAGCGCACTTCTTGTTTGAACAAGTAATTACAAGATTTGGATTCTCTAGAATTTTTATGAGTGATCAGGGAACCCATTTTATCAATAATACCATTCAATAAATGACTAAATAATTTGAGATACACCATCAGAATAGTACTCCATACCATCCTCGGGATAATGGAATAGTGGAAGCATTTAATAAAATATTGGAGAATGCCCTAACTAAAATTTGCAATGTAAACAAGGATGATTGGGATTTGAAGATACCAACAGTATTACGAGCTTATAGAACCACATGCAAGAAACTCATAGGGCATACATATTTCAAATTGATGTATGGTCAGGAAGCAGTAGTCGCTTTAGAATATTCGATACCTAGTTTGTGCATTGTAGCCATTACAAACATGATAGAAAAAGGTGCAACTCAAGAAATATAGTCTCAACTCATGGAACTAGAAGAAGACAGAATTATGGCTAGTTTCCATGAGGAAGTACAAAAATACAAAGACAAAGCTTGGTATGACAAACACATTAACAAGAAAAACTTTAAGGAAGGATATCTGGTTCTTCTTTATGACAAAAAATACTTATAGCACCTAGGAAAATTCAGGATGCATTGGGTAGGGCCATATGAGATAAAGTCTATCACGGATGGAGGTGTTGTGTAGTTGCAGGATCTAGCAGGAAAAGAGATTCAAGGATTGGTTATTGGTAGTCGACTAAAATTGTATAGAGACGGTGGACCCGATAACCCTTTGTAGAAACAACGTGGGAAATTACAATTGTACATAGTGTATATAATAGAAGTTGGAAAAGAAAGAAAAATACAAAAAATGCAGTAGATGGATAAGTGGTAGACAAGAAGTTTGAAGATACAGTGCACAATCAGATAGAAATTGGCATAAAATAACTTGAATACATTATGTGCCAGAGAAATGTGACCAGACAGAAAAAGCAGCACGCTGATACAAAAAAAAATCGAAAAAGGGAAAAGCAGTCACAGGAAAAGTGTGGCATGGTAGAGAATTTATGGCACAACCTATACAAGCAGAAAACGTGAACAGAGAAGACTCATTGTGTCTTTGTACAAAAGAGAGTGTTATGACCAAAAAATTGTCTGCATCATTACGCACAATGGTTGAAGAAAGACATCAATGCCAGCAGCAATTAGTAAACCTGCAGCATGAAAATCCATCAAAAAGGCAGAAAACTATACACTTGGTTCAAAAATTAAAGTGCGCAAATTCACTAAAGGAAGCACGTGCACTATGCACAGAATGCACGAGCCAACATAGCCCTAATCATGCATTATGCAGAAGATGCATGACTGTCTACGAGAAAATCCATGCACTTCTCATGAATGGCGCATTTATGAATCTTGTCAGCCCCTCAACCACTTCTAATCCGACCCCCAACACGATTTGACACTCAGATCTAAGCGAAATCTAGCTTTGAGTTTGGTCAAGGGCTAGGAAGTTCCCTAAAAGGCCCCTTGTTCACACTATGTGTAAGGTAGCTAGAGAGGTAGTGGGGGGGCCCAGAGGGCCCATAGTGGTAATAGTGGAGGTCATTCAATGTAAGGTGGACTAGGTCCACTATATTATTAAATAAGGCCCACTATNAAAAATAAGAACTTCAAAGTATTTTTATGTTGCAAGAATTCTTCTTGGAGAATCCTCTTTTCTCTTTGAATCATTCAAGCACTATAGCAAGGGCCATTCCCCTCACCTCTTGAGAGGATTGGCAATGTATTTCTTCACCATTGTCACTTTCCATTGTATGAAGAGAACAACTCTCTATTAGGGAACTCAAGAGCCCTCCCAAGGAGGAAGAGGGGATTCATAAGTCCCTTCCTTTCTCTATGGTGTTATCTTATCAATATATTGATCCATTGGTAGCTATATGATGGTAATTTTGTGTTTTTCATGGTTCTAGTTCTTGCAAGCTTCTCTAACATTTATTTCTTTTTGTTTTTGTTTTTGTTTTCATTTCCTTATTTCATGTGTATTTGGTTATCTAATCAACTCACAAACCTTTGTCTTTTTTAGTTGTCCCATGTGACAAAACCAACACAACAGATTGGCGACCATACTAGGGACCAGTATCAACTAGGAAAGTAATTATTGTGTTTTTTCTCACCCATGTGACAAAACCAACACAACAAATTGGCGACCATACTGAGGATCGGTATCAAATTCCTCCCTATTTAATTCTTGAGAGCACCTTTTTTTAATTGTTTGGATATGCAGGTACCAAAATCGGCCTAATCCAGTCTTCCAAAATCAGAATTCAGAGCCAGGGCAAGATAATTTCACTTGGAAATTTCTTTCCCGGCGCGTGACAAGAAGTGCATGGCTTTCAAGGCACACAGACATGCATTATACGCACTCTTCACTTTGTGTGCATATCAGCCTTCATAAATCCATGCATTTTGTGCACTCTGTGCTCTTTGCGCGACTATAAGAACTACAGCTCGTGCATAAGCTCAGTTTTTGCAAATTGTAAGGGTTTTTATGAGTGATTTGAGGGCCCATTGCCTTCATATTTTAATTTCTTTCACTTTGTAAAGAAATAACACTTCACTTAGAGTCCTTTATCACAAGGAAGGTTAGCTAACATAAGCACATAGGGGTAAAAAGAATCACAATTCTTCTCTTTTCTTTGTTGCCACATGGATGGCCCATTTGGCATTTAAAATTTTGAGTTGAAATTATTTCTTTTTCAAACACAATCAACTAATTTGGGACTAGAAATAATTTGTAACCCTCAAGTATGCTCTTCCCCTGCACCCTAGTGTGATCTCAGGAATTAGAAAATGTGTTTGAAAGGAAATTTCATCTCCCTTAAAAGTCATTAGGAGAGGAAAAAACCGCACTAGGGTACCTCTTAGTTTTGGAAATCATCTTAAAGCTTTGTAAGGGCCCATACATGCCCACATGTTCGCAATCTTAGGATAGTTTCTAAAATATTTCTTAGTTTAGAGAAAACTCTAGGAAAGTTTTAAAGATCAAGTAACGGGCCCATACATGCCCACATGTATACAATCCTAGGATATTTCTTAGTTTAGAGAAAACTCTAGGAAAGTTTTAAAGATCAAGTAACGGGCCCATACATTCCCACATGTCTACAATCCTAGGATAGTTTTCAAACACCTTCTTAGTATAGATAACATTCTAGGGAGTTTAAAGGATCAAGTAAGGACCCATATGTCCACATTGCTAGTTCTTTAGGGCTTTAAATATTCCGCAAGGTTGTACCAAAGAAACATAGTAAGATAGGTAAGAATATTTGTAAGGACCACAAGAAGTCCACGTGCTGCAATCTTAAACTTAACTTATTAATATTATTTGCACATTTTTCACTTTCTTGCACACAAAGTCACTCCTCAAAGTTAGCTTTCTTTTTAAGTACCCACAAAGTACTTCAAAGGAATTCTGAAATATCTGAATACTTCTTTAGAAATTATCTACACCAATTTAATTCAAATGAGGTTGGTCCATGACCCCAATATCTAAGACCACTCCATCTAAAACATTTATAAGAATGCGCTAAATTTCCCTCCACATGATGCGCCTAAAGAAATTTTTAGTCTAGGTAGGATCTCGAGGGTAGGCATTCAAAAAAAACCTCGTTATCAGGTTCTCACATTTTGAAACAATAGAAGTTGAGAATAGGGATCCTTCAAATCCTCCAAGTCAAGTGTTCCTATACCATAAGGCAAGGAGATACTTGTGAAGGTTCAAAGGTCAAGGTTTGGTTGTTTTGTGCATCCCTCCTTGAGTCACCCAACTCTTGTAAGGTCATCCAGCCCATGACCCATTTTTTAGGCCGAAAATCTAAATGTTGCACTTTTACCGAGGTACTTAGTGGCCAAATTTAGGATATCTACACAGGTGGTGGTTGTGGGTTGCAATCGCACCTTGATCATATTTCATGTGGCTATTGAGAAATATTGCCAGGTCTTTCAGGATATGCACCCTCTACCCCTCATTATAACTGATTACTTCAACCTTCACTAGTTCCTCTTCTGGTGGCTTCATAGCCCACTGTCGAGTGTTATTGGAAGGCCCAATGCTAAATTGAGAGGAATGACAATAGGCCTTTTATGACACGAGCTTTTATTTTTTGTTATTGTTTCCCACACATGGAAAAAATCCACCTATCCACGTTCTTTTTATTTTACAATTGATGTATGATGTTCATTTGATTACATACAAATGTGAGTTATACTATGTTGTGAAGCTCAAAAATATAAAATGCACTTGTTCATTTATTTCTCTTGTCACCATTTGCACACATTCACTTTGCTAATCGAAACCGTAGGGGAACCACAAAATCCCCGTTGTTCTAGACGCTTGCAGAATCTCCCTCCTATTCTAGGAGGAGTCCCCAGTCTTGCCAACTCACCCGCTCAACCATCTCACACCCTAGTGTGTGCTACTATTTTGGGATCAAAATTACTTGGTTCCACTTTTCTTAGGTCAAATACCCAAGGCAATCCATCTATTGGTTCTCCTTCACAAGGAGGAGGGAGTCAAACTTCTTCTCAAGGAAGAACTACAAATCCACCAAATCCCTCTCAAGGGACAAGTCCATTACCTACACACACGATGGTTGGAACTAATCCTCCACCAAACCCCCCTTTTCCATACTTGGCATCCCTCAACATTCCTGATTTAACCAAACTCATGAATGACCCCATTTTACATGATGCCACTTAGCCCAATATGCCTACCAAATTGCCTTTAGACATTTCAAAGTTTGAAGGAAAACCAGGGGAAGACCCCGCCAACCATGTTATGAACTTCCACTTATGCTGCACTTCAAATAGCATCATGGATGATTCCATCTACTTGAGGTTATTTCAAAGAACCCTCACTGGTTCATCAGCCAAATGGTATGTGGACGAAAAATCAGGGTCTCATGTAACCTTTGAATCATTGGCCAAGGCCTTTTTGTCCTTTTTCCAATTACCAGTTCACCATGACACTAGTTTAGAACTTCTCTCCAAGTTCAAACAAACTATTAATATCCATATCACCAACCACATTCATGAATGGTGTCGGTGACATAGTTTGTGTAAAGAAGAAACCACTAAAGAACAATGTCTCGATTGGTTTCTCAAATCACTCGTCCCCGTGATGTCCAAGGATGTAGCATGCATTTTTCCTCAATCAGAAGAGGAATCCATCAGGAAGGTCCAACAATTCAACCTCATATATTCCAAATCCGGTTACTTATACATAGTGTTATCGGACAAATCGATAAGTGTGGACACAAACTAATCTCCCTAACTTCAACAGGAAGCTAGAACAAAACAAGACAAAATACAAACTTCATCTTAGACTTCATTGTCATATAAACTAGTTCAGAGAGGGACAAATGACATACCTTTTAAATGATGCTTGATCCTTGCTAGTGTCTTCCTTGTCTCTCCATGTTTGTATTTGTTGGATGGTGAACCTGTTTAAGAAGCACAAACCAACAAAGAGAGAGAACAAAGATATATATATTCAAATCAATTATATGTATAAGATCAAGGAGTTATACAATAAAAGTAAAGACACCTTTATAGGGAAGAAATGTATTGTTGCATCTTATTAAATGGAAGTGGAGAATACAACCCATGCCTTTATTTTGCAACGTCCCTTCCAATGTCTCTTTTCTCCAACACACACGCCTTTTCTCCAATGTCTTTGATGAAGAAGATCCACAATCTGACTTACATAGCTAAATCAAAGCTATCTCAAATATAATATATAGAAGAACTCTTCATGCATAAGAAATCCTTTGCAAAACCTTAGCCTTTTCCATAAGATATCCCTCTTTATATAGGGTGAAAGAGGGATGGATGAGGATATTAGGATGATCCCACTAAATCAGAGAAGTGAGTAAGATCCAAATCGATCAGATGCCACCTCATCTTCTAGAAGATTCCCTTCTAGAACATTTGTGAGTTTCACTTTTCCCTTGTTTAAGAATCGTCGCACCCTATGCACAGTCAGCCTACGATGATCAAGAATCATCACAACCCAAGCATAGAGCACGATGCGACAATCTCCCTTGTCATATTTTTTAAGGAAGAAAAGGTAAACCAATTTTCTCATGGAGAAAGTCTCTTTTATTGTTTTCAGGGAACATGGAAGTGAGTTATGCACATGTCATCAGTTGATCACTGGGGTGAACAAAATAATGTGTAACAAAATGCCCCCCAAAGTATGAAGTTGGAACCTGTGACAGTTGAAATTCTTTGTAGAATGTGTGTGTCGAAAAAAAGGACCGCATCGGTCGAGAACCTACAAACAATCAATCATATGCATAATAATATACCATCTTCTGAGGTAGGCATTCCCATACTCAAACTACAAGTAACTCTAATCATAAGTGTCAAGTGAGTCATGGCCACTACACATAGATTGTGGATCCATGTCATCATGATTCAGCATAGCCATGAGAAATACATTGTGGATCTATGCTCTTAAAGAATTCAAATTTGGACATAGCCACGAGACATACACAATGGATCTATTTGTTAGTACAAATTTATGAATACTTCGTCGCAACCTGGACCGATATGGTGAGATACAGGGTCTTCATTTCCATTGTCTTTAAGTATGAATCTATCCATGTGATTACAATCGTTGAAGTCGAACATGGTAGAAACCACTTGATTACTGATCATTAATGAAAATTGTTAACAAGTGCGAGTGAAATCACCATTCGTGTCAATGACTCCCAAGGTACTCTAGAACAATCCAACGAGTGTGAATGAATGAGTTGAAGTCAAACACTCAATGGAATATTCCAATCAGATGCCAATGATGTGAACCCACTGTTGAAAGCGAGGAAACCTGCCATTGAGGCATGCAGGCTCCAAGGTACTAATGTGATTTCTAAGTCTTGTTCCCGGATAATGAGTTGAAGTCGACAAGAAAAGACTCGTCACAGGAGGGCCTTAATGTATCACCCATAAACGACACAAAATATGTAACAAATTTGAAGTATATCGGAGTATGAAGTGATTTAGAACTAACTCAGGGAAGGCCGACATGGTAGAAAATTTATAACTACAGATGGTTGACTCGATAGAAGGCTTGTTTAGGTTGGACTTCTCTTGAACATATGAACGACACGACAATTTTCTTAGCAGCATTGAGTTAAGGAGGACCCACATATGAACTTTTGGATGGTTATACGAGATACAAATGGATTTCCCAACCCAAATACAGTGATGAAGGGGGGTTTCATGTTCAAGAGTGAATTTGCTGCCACTAACACAGATACAGATACACATTTCTTTCCCAATTTTCCCCCACCATTTCTGGCAAGTGCCTCTTTATTTTTACGCAAGCTTGAGGAGGATAAGATATGCTTGTAATGTAAGCTCATCCTTCGGAGTATGTTTAACAAACCCTAATAAGGAGTGGTTGGATCCCATATGGGACTTTCGATGTTTGTTTTACGAGTCCAAAGAAAGAAAAATCAGGAGTTTTTCATGTTTAGAGAGTCTGAAAAACACTTAAAGAGAACTCCATAATGTCATTTTTCGTAAGTTAGTCTGACGAGACCAAAAAAGAGATAATCTACCACTCATCAGACATTTTCTTCAAATACTTTTACGAGTGTGAAAAGAACAAGTT
>JZKD02S1640900.1:579717-617777 GCA_000966675.3 Picea glauca | reverse complement strand
ATAAGCTACCACCATTCTAGCGAGTCTTTCACTCTGTACTTTTACAGTCTCTGTACATTTATTTCATTAATAGAAATCATGTATTACTGTATATATGTGACTCTTGTTATATTTCCGCTACATCTCTGTTATATTGTTGTCTCTCTTGCAATATCTCTGAATATTTCTATGTTATATCTCCGCTCTCATTTCGTGCCGAAAATAATCCGGATCATTAAGCCAGAGCAACTAGATGTTAAAGGACAATGCGCCTGTTTTGTACATGTCCCATGATTAATATAAAATATATCGTTGCGCGCAAACCTACCACGATAAAAGAGATGGGGTAATGAACTCCACCAGTTAGGGAAAGGGAGGGCCAAAAGTTAAGGGAAAGGGCTAAGCTAGAGAGCTTAAGCCAAAAAGGAATATTATATTAATATTTCTTAAAACATAAAGTATGGATAAATATTTGTATCCTAAGTTCTAAAGTTGGGGACAAGTGGACCAAAGTAGCTTCCAACATGACAAGTGTCAAGTTGGGTACATGCATACATATCGTGGGGACTTAGCTCATTTTGACACCTTCACCATCATTCTCACGATCATCTTTACGATCACCCTCACGATCATTCTTACGATCATCTCTCCCATGGTTCCTTCCATCATTCAGTCATCTAGTCAATGATTCCATGACCATTTCACTCACGCAGTCAGTTATCCTTCAGACATTCATTTCACTGTATCTGAGCCTGTTTCCATAACAATTTTTCGGTTGGTGTACCTGGTTAGCTTGGGAGCGGGATTGAAGAAGCAGGTTGTCAGGACCATGGGAAATTGAAGAGGCGGGTTGTGTTGATGGGTGAAATTGACCGCTCGCCAACTGGAAGAGTGGATCCGGTCCGGGGTTGTCTAAATAACCCAAGCCATTTGGGATGAATCACCCTGACAGGTTTAGCGGTTCCGTTAGATGATCTAAGTTCTAGGAAAATGAATGAAAACTACACTAAGGAACTAATCTAAATGAAAACAATAATTAAAACAAACTAATAAACGAATCTAAACTACATATATACAATCTATTACCTAAATCATACAACTATAATTCTATAAAATTAAATGTACAATTATCAACAGAATCAGATCCAATTACAAATATACAATATTTACAGATTACAGATTTAAATGAAAACCTGCAAAAATCATTTGTAAACTGTCATAAGACAACGAAACTATTGTTTTTTTATTTTTATAATTTTATGAGGAAGAAATTAAATAAAAACTATCTAAGCTAAGAAACTAAAATAATAACTCTAACTATAAATCTGAACTATACATATATCTATCTAAACTACTTATATGACACTAATAAACTAACTATTAAATAGCAAATAGCAAACTGACCTGAAGTAACGCTTCAGGTTTGTCCTGTATGCAATAATTGATTTAGCTGTTCGATGGGAGGAAACCCGCACCGGATTCTCCACAAGCTTCTCATAAATAGGAAGCAGTTGTGCTCGTCAATTATAAATGACATGACAAACAAGACATAAAAAATTACAACAACCTTATAATTTACAAATTATCACAGTCAGATAAATCCTTGTGCAAAATTTGTAGAAAACAATTCAATTAACGAAAAAGATAAACCTGTATTCGTTAAATTGAAATAGAGTAATTGTTGTATTTTTTAAAATAAGAGATATCAGATATGGACAACACATAAACCAAATCACATCAACCTGCAATTAATTACGATAGCTAAAGTAGTCGATAATTAATTGCAAACTGATATGAAAAAAACTTGAAATAAAAGTTTGATATATTGAAAGCTAAAGCTGTTACAAGACATCAACTTTCATCCCAGTTTGTATTATAAATCCATAGTCTGGTTCTCCCAACAGTGATGATGATGGGTCCATTACAAAAAAATGACAAGTATTTAAAGACCTCCCACAGGGTAAAACTTCCCTGTGGGAATTATCAAAACAGTTTACAAAAAATCTGAGAACAATCTCCCAAGTCCCTATTTTTCCTATGACTAACAACTGAAAACTATATCTAAACTACTACATCATGTCCCATTTGTTAATGAAATTTGTAGGTACCTGTAAGTAGACAAGAATACAAAAGTTTAGATAATTTTTTATTGATAAAATTGACAAAAATCTAATTTTTAAGACTAGCTACAGAATCTTATGATTCTGTAGCTGGTCTAATTTGAGCATAAAATTGTTTTAAAATCAATCCAAAACTTAACAGAATTATATTCAATTTATTCAACCAAATCTTTAATTACTAATTCCAAATAGATTGAATCATTCATTCCACATCAAACCAAAACTTATATGCAAATTGAAACAAACGAAATTGTGGTCAACCAAATGGTAACAGAAATACATGCACCGTGTTCAACATTTGTTATTACCAATTCGGGGTAAACATAATCGCTTAGATAATTCGAAAGCAATGAAATCATTTTCATGAATCAATTTCAATCGACACAAATGGTTAAACAAATCATTCATGCAATAGTTTATGTCACCTCAGCCATTAACAAAATCATTTTTCAAAATCAAAGCTAACATAGTCGTTTTGCGAATCAATAGATTACATTATATTTATCAAACCACTCACTGATATTGACCCATTGCATACGTAAAGGATCATGCCAATTCAAGCATACGGAATTGTTTCAAAATCAAGCCAAAAGAAATGAATTGAACTATATTAGAGCCGACACAATCGATATGCTATATCGTATCAATCAACACAGCTACATGATTTTAGCAAATAAATCTTTCGCACAGGTCGAATGTAATAAAAATCCAACGAGAATATTTATTCAAAATGAAACACACTTGTTATTTGGATAATCGAAGTCAACAGGATTGTTTTGAATCTATTGAAACGAACCAAATGAAAGCAAACCCAATCGACTATATTAATTCAAACATACAGAACTGTTTCAAAGCAAACCAAACAGAATCACAACCAACCCAATCGCTTATACTAATCTGAGCACAATAAAATTGCATAACCAAATCATATCTACATTTTTTTTTAGCAAAACGAATCTACTATACACGATTCACAACGAAATTGTTTTTAGTGATCCGAGTATAACAGAACCATTTTGAATCTATTAAAACGAACAGAGCTAATTAAAAACAAGTCCAATCAGTTAAATTAATTCAAGAAAAATTACAAAGCAAAATTGATGTCAAAACACATACCTGGGCAACTCGGTCATGATAATTTTGAATTGACAAAGGCCGTTGCTGCTTCGACATTTTTGAAGACAATCGAACCGGTGGTTTTTTGTTTCTTCTCACTAGCTTGTAACCTGTCGTTCTCCTTTGCCAGCACTGTCACACGTTCTTCTAATGATTTGATCTTTGATTGCAATAGGGGAACGTCGATGTAATAACTCTCTAGCCAAGAATTACATTGGATACATGGTGATTGATTGGGCTTCGGTATCATAGGCGAGGGTTTGTTCAAGTTACCAGGGGTTTCCTTGTGCAGTTTGATTCCCGAGTAGTTTGGGTCATTTTTGAGGCACAGGGGTAAGTTAGAGACATAATCATAGGGTTCCTTAGAGCATAGGCAATGGGAATAGGGGTATTCCTCGGCTAGGAAACACTCAATATCGGAGTCCGAGTCCTCGCTCAACACTATTGGCTTCTGATCAATGTTTGGCTTGGGTTTATTCCTATCACATCTCGATATCCATCGAGCATTTTTCTTCTCCTTACTGTTGATAGTAGTATCGCTTTTGTATTTCTTCTTCACATGCCTCTTGATGGCCTTAGTGTTTTCTTTAGTACATGGTTCGGCCACGGTATCGGGTAGGTCGATGTTAGGGAAATCCGAGGTTTTGACAGGGGGTAGAAGGATATGAAATGGCACGGCTGGCCCAACCAAAGTTTTTGTAACCACAACCTTGTCCACTTGGACAGATTCGGGAGTGGAAAAGCCATTCCTAGATAGGAAGGCTTGCCAACTATTACCATGAAGGTTCAAATGGTGAACGATAATGATTTTAATCAAGCCATGATGGAAAAGGCTGCTATCATCCTTCTCACGCTTGAATCTTTTAGACATCTTGTAAAGACTACGCAAGAAGTAATGTGGCATATTCAGAGGGTAACCTATAAAATTCATCAATAACCGGAGATGAGACAGAAATACCAAGCCATAACGACCCTCGCAGGTCACAAACTGTTTAACAATTACCAAAAGATTGTGCCACCTGGGTTTGAGGGTAGTGATGGGCATACCTTTATCACAAGAAACATTTTTTCTTGACGTGAAAAGGAGAGGCCACGACACCTCGTCTACTTTGGAATTTTTAAACCACCTTTTCCCTGTAGCTGGCAGTCTTGTAGCTAAGCTTACGAATTCCTCATTGAGCTCGAGTTGTATGTCTCTGACCTTAGCCCTGCATTCGTCGAAGGTGAGGGCGAATTGTTGGGCAATCGAAAGGTTGAAACCCTCAAACCTTTGGATAAACACCAACCAACCACCATTTTCCAAATCTTTGCAAGCATTATAGAATAGCAATAGAGTTTGGCTACCGTTTGGCTCTATGCGCACCACAAGTGCCATGTATGGAGTCACACAGTGAGCAGGGTGAATGAGCAAGGGTTTATATAGGGCATTCGCAGGATCAAAAGGTACACACGATTACCCGAAAACTAACAGAGGTGACCCAGGATAGGGGGAAGGAATTAATGCCCGAATGTGTGAGGGTGGTGGAGCTAGCTTAGCCCATGCAAAAAAATCATTTCCCAATGTACAATCGACGATGCATATAGCGATTCAAATCACCATTGCATATGTCAAAAACCATGTCACTCAAACAATTAATGAAATCTATGGTAAGTCGACCCAAAAATTCGTATAAGCATTTGCATAGTTTTAAAACCAAAACAATGATTTGAAAACAACACCAAGGGTTCGATCATATCAAATATGTGTTGTATGAAATGATTACACCAAGGTTCTAACCACAACGTTAATGTGTTTTCATGAAAACAATGTGTCAAGGCAATCAATGAAAGAACATAGAACATCAAACCACTTTGATCATAAGAATATCATCACAGTCTTATAAAAACGAAGTCATATTAACAATTAAAGAATGCCAAATGGGTAAAGATCTTGAAGCCTTGCCAACTGTGCAACTATAATTAAATTCGAAACACAATGAACACATAGACAACAATGACCATAACAATCCAGTGACGATTTAAATGTGACTTTGAAATCAAAGTTTTCACGCTTGTAGTCGTGAAAACGAGAACAAAGATAAGTGTGAAAATGCGCAAAATAATAGTGTTGTTTTATTCAAAGATTGCGATGAAGATCAAGGTTCGCAAAACACTGGTGTAGGCAGCTTCTAAGGATAGTATAAAAAAAGTGAATTGGCTGCCAACAATGGCGACACACTGGTAGAAGTAGTTATCTTTGCCAAAAGAACAAATTCAGATTAGGATAACAGGAATAATTCTAACAGAAATAACCAAAAATTTGTTAAACATCATTATTAATCAAATATTCCAGCAGTTTTTAAAGGATGAAAACTGATAACAGTCTTAAGACAAGCGAGCCATGATATTAAAGATAAAATCTCCAATACTGTTGATAGAGCCACTGTTGCCAGCAGGCATCCATAGCCTCGACAGGGTTGCCATTTAACCCACTCTGATATCTGTATCCTGCCACGAAGTTCTAGATCAAAATAAAGGACATGTTAAGGTTAAGAGGTTTCATATTTACGAATTTTCATATACCCAACATTGCTTTGCTGCGAGCATGCCTATTCAGTACCCCGACGAAGTTGTCTTGGAATCATGCATGCATTTACCCACTGCCAACAGACCTGTTCATCATCCCGGAGGGTTTACAGACACTTCCCACAACTCTTTTAATGTTTTTTTTTCTTTTAACGATATATAGTTGAGCGGGGTGATGCTGAAAATTATGATATTTTAGCATATTTTTTACAGACCTCAACATAATTTTTAGAATTGTCCTTCATTGAGATCTAGAGATGGTTTATTTACAGAACCAACTTTCTAAGGTAGGGATACATCTTCTAAGTCATTCCCTTAAGGAATAGGGACAGCGTAAGAAGATAATAGATGATCATGACAGGCTTTACTCATAGATCGAAATCAGTTAACTTCTTTCAAACAACAGTTTTTTCAACACATATGTAAATTTCAGAAGGACTCAATTGATGTTTACACAATTTTTTCAACAGTCATTTCAGTGAAAGAATTTTCTTCTTTCCTTGTCTAAATAGTTTAGTATGCAGGTATGTGTATTTCCAAAAACAAAAACTGATAAGCGCAAAGGAAAAAGGTCAAAGCCAAAACAGTAAAAGAAAGGCAAACAAAAGAAACATATTTACATAGTATACAAAGGCTTGTTATCAAGCAAAATATATTTTCAGAGCTTGGGCATTCACCAAATAGGTGTCAGGCTACCCCTCTAGATTCTTCAATTGGAAAGAGCTGGGACCCAATTTCTTAGCAATGAAAAATGGTCCAAGCCATAAGTTTTGAAATTTCATGTGTTCTCCCTTTCCCCCATGCGGTTTGTCCCATTTCAAGACGAGATCACCTACTTCGAAGTTCCTATCAGAGGTAGAGTTGGAATCAACACAGCTTTTGAACACTAGTTGGTGCTGCTCTAACTTACATTTAGCTTGGGCTCTTACCTCTTCTAGCTTCATCAAAGCGTTAATTCGGTTTTCCAAAGGGGGACAATCTTCTCCTTATATTTTATGTGATAGCTGAAGTGAGGGAAGAAGAATGTGTGGTGGAAGAATTGCTTCTCTGCCATAAACAAGAAAGAAGGGAGAGTTACCTACAACAGTTTTTGGTGTTACCCTATCAGCCCAAATTGCGTTTAACATCGCATTATGCCAGTTTTTGTGATTTTCAGCCACCGTTCTCTTGATGATTTTAATCAGATTCTTATTTGTTGATTCTGCCAATCCATTGCCCTAAGGGTAATAGCTAGCAGAATACTTTAATTTAATTCCTTTTTCTAAAGAAAACTTTCTCATCTCAAGAGACGAAAAGTAAGAAGCGTTATCGAATACTAAACAGTCAGGGATACCAAAATAAGTGATAATATTCGAAATTAAAAAGGCAATTACCTGACTAGTATTCACAGTTCTTAATGTGGCAGCTTCAGACCACCTGGTAAAGTAATCTGTGGCTGTTATGATAAAATTATGTTTCTGTGAGGAAGGAGGATTGATTGGACCTATGATATCAAGGCCCCACTGCTGAAAAGGAGATTCTACTGACACAGGCTGCAAAGGAAAGGTTGGTTTTTGTAACCGCCCTGATGCATTTTGACAAATAATACATTTACGGCACAAGGCACGAGCGTCTCTAAAAAGTGTGGGCCAGTAATAACCAGCTCTCAAAACTTTAGGGGCAGTGGTGTCTCCACCAAAATGACAACCAGCTTCTCCTGCGTGCAATTTTAGTAAGACTTTTTCTGCTTCGTCTTTCTCAAGACAACGCATCAGTACGCCATCAAAACTTTGACGAAACAGAACACCATTAATCAAATGAAAGGAGGAAGAATTTAATCTTAACGCTCTTCTTTTAGTGGGATCTAGGTGATGGGGGGTTGACCCATGTTCAAGACTGAATTTTATATCGTCATACCACGGACTCACAGAGTTTTGTGCATAGAAGATTGCATTTTGATTGTGTTGTCCTGGGTTTGACCTATCGCTTTCTTCTTGTTGTCCTGCTGCTGAATCAAAAACTAACTTGCATAACCCTTGGCCTCTCACTATCTGGATTGGGGTAATTTCTAAGTCGTACTCTTGTAAGGAGGTAACCCAGTTCACCCTCTTTTCTCCTAACTCTTTCTACACTAACAGATTCCTGACGGCTGGGTAAGGGACAATAACGTTCATCCTAGATTTCAAAAGATAAGACCGGAAATGCTTGACTGCTTTGAAAACAACGTAGTCTTGTTGATCTACCGCTGGGTAATTAAGTTCAGTGCCTTTGAAATAAGAGCTCATAAAGGCAATGGGTACTTCATTGTTTTCGGTTCTCTTTTGAGTTAGGACTGCAACGTAGGAGTGGTCAGAAGCAAAAGTGTAGAGCGTAAAGTCTTGCGAAAATTCGGGGCTCATGAGAGAAGCAGCGTCTATTATGGCCTTTTTTATTGCATTAAAATCTTGATTTTCTAAGCGTCCCTAATGATATTGTGTGTCTTTCTTAATTAAATTCTGTAAAGGTCTGACCATTTCGGAGAAACTGGGGACAGATCTCCTGACGAAGTTTATTTGGCCTAAGAAAGACTGCATAGACTTTTTGGATGTAGGAGGGGGAATTTTCGAGATGAATTGAGTCCTTTTGGGGTCGATAATCATCCCTCTGCTTGACACAATAAATCCTAAGAGTTTACCCTGTTCTACTGCGAATATAGTTTTTTTAGGATTCAAGGAAATGTCGTATTTACGACATCGCTGTAGAACGGCTCGTAAATGAGCTAGATGATCGGTTTTGTTTTTATAAAATACAGTAACATCATCTAAGTAAACTACGACGGACTGATTGATTAAGCCTCGAAAAGCGATGTCCAACAATCTCTAGAAATTGGCACCAGCATTAATCAATCCAAAGGGCATTTTTCGATAAGCGTAGGTGCCCCATGGAGTGCGGAAGGTAGTTTTAAGTTGGTCTGGAGGAGACATCAGGACTTGGTTGTATCTCGAAAAACCATCCAATAAGGATAGCCTTTCAAAACCAGACACATGTTGAAGGATCTGTTCCATGGGTGGGACATGATAGTTGTCTTTATCAGACGCTCTATTAAGGTTTCGGAAATCAACGCAAAGTCGAATTTCCCCACAAGTTTAGAAACCCATTGAGTGTGCCTAACTGGGAAAATTATCTTAGCATTCAGGAGTTTATTTAAATATTTTTTGACAGTCGGTTCGAGCTTAGGGTGCATTTTTCTTAATTTTTGTTGAAAGGGCAAGGTTTGGGGTTTCATAGGAATGACGTGTTGTATGATGTTGGGGTCGAAAGTTTTAAGGTCATCATACGTCCATGCAGAAACATCTTTAAATTCTTTGAACAATTTAATAAATGCAACTTTTTCTTGTTCAGAACACCCAACCCCTAAATTACTGCACTGCGGATTGTCATTAGTTCCTAAGTTTACTTTTTCATATGATAATGAGGAACTATTGGTTTTACAGTTGACCGATTTTTTCAATCTATCTTGAAGATCGTAAAATTTATCTAATCTAACTACAGACTTAGGGATCGAATTTACCATGTCCGATGAAGATTCAGGAGTTCTCGGATCTGGTATTACCGTGAAATCGCGCAAATTGTCGTCATGAGTGCATTTGTCGATCACCGCGCCTTGAAAAGTTTATTCCATATGCAGGAAGCTAATAATCTGTTGATCATCGTCGAAGACTCTCCAATCCATGATGTTATCAGGAATGGATGGCCTAAACAACAGTTCGACAGAGAAAGAATCTAGGGACAAGCCTTCTGCAGGAAAGAGTTTAGAAGCTACGTTAGCTAATAGATCTGCTTCATAATTATTCAATCTAGGAATATAATTTATATTGAAAGTGGAAAATTTATTCATTAAATTCCATACCTCGGATTGGTAGCTTTTAAGATGTGGAGAAAAACAGTGGATAGAATCTCTTACCTGTCTAAATACGATTTCAGAATCACCAAAGATAGTCAAGTTTTGAATGTTCATATATAAATCTTTTCTGAGACCCTGCAGTAAAGCCTCATATTCTGCTGTGTTATTAGTACATTCAAATTCTAACCTACATGCAATCAATGTTTTGTTACCTGAGGGATCAACAATAACGCAGCCTGCACCAGCTCCTTCCTTGGACTTTGACCCGTCAAAATAAAGAGACCAAATTTGATTTTTATCGAGTGTATAAGACCGTTGTGTAGAAGCTGTTGGCTGCACATATGCCACAATCTCAGACTGTTGTTCTGGATTGGTGACCACTGAAGTCTCGGCCATGAAATTGCCGAAAAAGGTATCCATCCCTTGTATTTCGGGTGAATCAACAGAAGGTGTAAATGGTTCATTTGGATCATTCATATATGTGACCGTGAACTTAATATAGCGTTCATGATTTACCTTGATCTTGTTGGGCTTGCCATTCTCTGGAAGCCACAGGTGAGACCAATCTATCACAAAATAGTCGTGTAGCTGCTCCGACCAGTCCCTGCTTAAAAACAGACCATACACTTCTGGAATATCCACAACAATAATATCAATAACTTGATGAAGTTTGTGGTTAGACGATAATCTTATAAGCACATTCCTTAACTCGCCTACAACTTTAACACTAGTTCGATGAAGTTGGATGATTTTTAAAGTGGATGGTTCAAATTCAGCGTTAATATTCTGACATACAGACCATGGCATCACATTGGATGACGCTCCTAACTCTACCATACAATTGTGCACATTTCTATTAAGGATTTCGAAAGTTAACAAAAATGGAGGTACATTTCTGCGAGTACTAAGGGTGGTAGTTTGTGGCTTTTTACTCGCAGTTTCTAAAGCTAATTTATCTACATTATTTACATTATTTACAGGAAGGCTTTATTTATCATGAGGATCAGGATTACTCTTAGTGGAAGTCTTCTGAGGAACTTTGTTCTGAACAACCTTGTTTGAATTACCATTTTTTCTATTCTCTGCGATGTTCTGTAACATTTTTTGTAGCAGAAACGAAAATTTTAATAACTCATAAACATAAATGTTAGCCCTTAAATTTTTAAGATCTTCAATTAAATCATAATCTAAGTTGGGGTTCACATGACACTGTTTATTCTTAGCTCGTTTAGATTGCTTTGGAGGCAAAGTCGTAGTGTTCTTGGAAGAAGGCTTGTTTGTTGTCTTACTCCTAGTATTGTAGGGATGGATTGTCTCGAAGTTAGCTTGAAATATGCTATCCGAGAAGTGTCCAAAAATGTTTGGAGAAGGCTCTTCTTCTTGAAATGTCTCTTGTTCAACAACCTCCTCAGGAATATCAGGAGGCATCAAGTTATCCTAGGCTTCTAGAATTGTTTGAAGGGCGTATTGCAGACTTTCTAGATTAAGGCCCTCAGTAGTTGGATTAGGTCGTTTGGTGGAAAAAGGGTTCCTGAACGGGGGTTTGTAAGGCCCTTTGCTTGAAGAATCTTCTTCAGTTGTCATTTTCAAGTCTATAACTTGATTTGACAGTTTTTGAACGACTTTAGTTAAGTTTTCTAAATTAGAGATTTTAGGTTGTGTTTTATTTTGAGTAGGTCTAGGGAGGATTTCAATCTTCTTTTTGGAAGATGAACTAGTTTTTGTTTCGTTGCTAGTAGTGTCTTTTAGTCTGAGTATGTCTTTTTCGATCTGGCTGGCCTCTTCAAAGGCTTCTAACAATGTGGATTTCTTAGATCGTTTAACCCAAATGGCTATACTTTGATGTAGGGCTTTAGTATAGTATGCTATGATAAGATTCTCGGCAGGCATGGAATCCGTAGGGATTCGGTTCTTAAGTGTTAAGAATCTTTGATTAAAGTCTTTAATTTTCTCTTTTGGGTTCATTCTTAAGCTAGAAAGCTCCATAACTAGGACTTCTGGGAACTTATCGTCTTCGAACATTTCCAGAAAGCATGACTCGAACTTTTCCCAAGAAAAGATGGTATGGGGTTGCTGGGAAAAGTACCAAGTAGATGCATTTCCCTCGAAAGTATAGGGGAACAACCTACAGACTACGTCTTCATGCTCGACATTGCAGAGTCTAATGGCTAACATAAACTTTTTAATGTGATCTTCAACGATCTGTTTAGAGTCAGGGTCAAACTTGGGAAGCCACTTCTCCAGATGTTTGGGTAAGGGATGTTGATCCCCAGGTACGACTATCGGATCCTGGTCGAGCCAAGGTCTAGCAAGATTGTTCTGGTTGGCCATTGGTGTAGTTGGTGTGGAAGGATGAGAAGGGGAACTGCCTTCATTAGAAGAGTCTTCTCCAGAAGAAAAAGGAGATGATGGAGGTGGTGAGGGAGGTATTCCAGATCCTTCTATAGCAAGAGTGAGGATTGGATTTGTAGGATTCACAGTGAGGTTAGTGCCTCCGAGTTGTTCTCTGATATCATAGAAATCTAAAGGTTGGTCCAAAGGTCGATTTGGTTGCCTCAAGCGGGCTAAGTCACTATGTGTTCTTATGAGAGATTAGCGGACAATCTCTTGTATGTCACCACCTGTAGGATTTGGGGTTGTTGGCTCAACTATGATCCGTGGATCGTTGTTTGATGTGGTTGTTGTTTGAGGGGGGATGTTGTCGTTCGAATGACTTATTGTCACTATAAGTGAGCGATTAGGTGGTGGAGGAGTCTTGTGACTGCCTCATGCCATTAATAAATTTCAGGCCCTCCTTCTAGCGCCATTTCTTGATGGGAAAAATTGAACGCTCACCAACTGGAAGAGTGGATCCGGTCCGGGGTTGTCTAAATAACCCAAGCCGTTTGGGATGAACCACCCTAATGGGTTTAGCGGCTCCGTTAGCCGATCTAAGTTCTAGGAAAATGAATGAAAACTACACTAAGGAACTAATCTAAATGAAAACAATAATTAAAACAAACTAATAAACAAATCTAAACTACATATATACAATCTATTACCTAAATCATACAACTATAATTCTATAAAATTAAATGTACAATTATCAACAGAATCAGATCCAATTACAAATATACAATATTTACAGATTATAGATTTAAATGAAAACCTGCAAAAATCATTTGTAAATTGTCCTAAGACAACAAAACTATTTTTTTTTTATTTTTATAATTTTATGAGGAAGAAATTAAATAAAAAATATCTAAGCTAAGAAACTAAATAATAACTCTAACTATAAATCTAAACTATACATATATCTATCTAAACTACTTATATGACACTAATAAACTAACTATTAAATAACAAATAGCAAACTGACCTGAAGTAACGCTTCAGGTTTGTCCTGTATGCAATAATTGATTTAGCTGTTCAGTGGGAGGAAACCCGCACCGGATTCTCCACAAGCTTCTCGTAAACAGGAAGCAACTGTGCTCTTCAAATATAAATGACAGGACAAACAAGACATAAAAAATTACAGCAACCTTATAATTTACAAATTATCGCAGTCAGATAAATCCTTGTGCAAAATTTGTAGAAAACAATTCAATTAACAAAAAAGATAAACCTGTATTCATTAAATTGAAATAGAGTAATTGTTGTATTTTTTAAAATAAGAGATATCAGATATGGACAACACATAAACCAAATCACATCAACCTGCAATGAATTACGATAGCTAAAGTAGTTGATAATTAAATGCAAACTGATATGAAGAAAACTTGAAATAAAAGTTTGATATATTGAAAGCTAAAGCTGTTACAATACATCAACTTTCATCCCAGTCTGTATTATAAATCCATAGTCTGGTTCTCCCAACAGTGATGATGATGGGTCCATTACAAAAAAATGACAAGTATTTAAAGACCTCCCACAGGGTAAAACATCCCTGTGAGAATTATCAAAACAGTTTACAAAAAATCTGGGAACAATCTCCCAAGTCCCTATTTTTCCTATTACTAACAACTAAAAACTATATATAAACTGCTAAAACATGTCCCATTTGTCAATGAAATTCGTAGGTACCTGTAAGTAGACAAGAATACAGAAGTTTAGATAATGTTTTATTGATAAAATTGACAAAAATCTAATTTTTAAGACTAGCTACAGAATCTTACGATTATGTAGCTGGTCTAATTTGAGCATAGAATCGTTTTAAAATCAATCCAAAAATTAACAAAATTATATTCGATTTATTCAACCAAATATTTAATTACTAATTCCAAACAGAGTGAATCATTCATGCCACATCAAACCAAAACTTATATGCAAATTGAAACAAACAAAATCGTGGTCAACCAAATGGTAACAGAAATACATGCACTGTGTTCAACATTTGTTATTACCAATTCGGGGTAAACAAAATTTCTTAGATAATTCGAAAACAATGAAATCATTTTCATGAATCAATTTCAATCGACACAAACGGTTAAACAAATCATTCATGCAATATTTTATGTCACCTCGGCCATTAACAAAATCGTTTTTCAAAATCAAAGCTAACAGAGTCGTTTTGCGAATCAATAGATTACATTATATTTATCAAACCACTCATTGATATTGACGCATTGCATACGTAAAGGATCGTGCTAATTCAAGCATACAGAATCGTTTCAAAATCAAGACAAAAGAAATGAATTAAACTATATTAGAGCCGACACAATCGATATGCTAAATCGTATCAAGCAACACAGCTACATGATTTTAGCAAATAAATCTTTCGCATAGGTCGAATGTAATCAAAATCCAACGAGAATATTTATTCAAAACAAAACAGAGTTGTTATTTGGATAATCGAAGTCAACAGGATTGTTTTGAATCTATTGAACCGAACCAAACGAAAGAAAACCCACTTGACTATATTAATTCAAATGTACAGAATTGTTTCAAAGCAAACCAAACATAATCACAACCAACCCAATCGCTTATACTAATCTGAGAACAATCAAATCGCATAACCAAATCATATCTACATTTATTTTTAGCAAAATGAATCTACTGTACATGATTCACAATGAAATCATTTTTAGTGATCCGAGTATAACATAACCATTTTGAATCTATTAAAATAAACAAAGCTAATTGAAAACAACTCCAATCAGTTAAATTAATTCAAGCAAACTTACAAAGAAAAATTGATGTCAAAACACATACCTGGGCAACTCAGTCATGATAATTTTGAATTGACAAAGGTCATTGCTGCTTCAACATTCCTGAAGACAATCGAACCGGTGGTTTTTTGTTTCTTCTCGCTGGCTTGTAACCTGTCGTTCTCCTTCGCCAGCACTGTCACACGTTCTTCTAACGATTTGATCTTTGATTGCAATAGGGAAACGTCGGTGTAATAATGCTCTAGCCAAGAATTACATTGGATACATGGTGATTGATTGGGATTTGGTATCACAGGCGAGGGTTTGTTCAAGTTACCAGGGGTTTCCTTGTGCAGCTTGATTCCTGGGTAGTTTGGGTCGTTTTTGAGGCACGGGGGTAAGTTAGAGACATAATCATAGGGTTTCTTAGAGCATAGGCCATGGGAATAGGTGTATTCCTCGTCTAGGAAATGCTCAATATCAGAGTCCGAGTCCTCCCTCAGCACTATTGGCTTCTGATCAATGTTTGGCTTGGGTTTATTCCTAGCGCATCTCGATATCCATCGAGCATTTTTCTTCCCCTTACTGCTGACAGTAGTATCGCTTCTGTCTTTCTTCTTCACAGGCCTCTTGATGGCCTTAGTGTTTTCTTTAGTACATGGGTCGGCCACGGTATCGGGTAGGTCGATGTCAGAGAAATTTGAGGGTTTGACAGGGGGTAGAAGGATATGAAATGGAACAGCTGGCCCAACCAAAGTTTCCTGGCCAACCAAAGTTTCCGTAACCACAACCTTGTCCACTTGGACAGATTCGGCAGTGGCAAAGCCATTCCTAGATAGGGAGGCTTGGAAACTATCACCATGAAGGTTCAAATGGTGAACGATAATGATTTTAATCAAGTTGTGATGGAAAAGGATGTTATCAGCCTTCTCACGCTTGAATATTTTAGACATCTTGTAAAGACTACACAAGAAGTAATGTGGAATATTCAGAGGGTAACCTATAAAATTAATCAATAACCAGAGATGATACAAAAATACCAAGCCATAATGACCCTCGCAGGTCACAAATTGTTTAACAATTAACAAAGATCATGCCACCTGGGTTTGAGGGTAGTGATGGGCATACCTTTATCATAGGAAACAATTTTTCTTGACGTGAAAAGGAGAGGCCACGACACCTCGTCTACTTTGGAATTTTTAAACAACCTTTGCCCTGTAGCTGGCAGTCCTGTAGCTAAGATTACGAATTCCTCATTGAGCTCGAGCTGTATGTCTCCGACCTTAGCCCTACATCTGTCGAAGGTGAGGATGAATTGTTGGGCAACCGAAAGGTTGAAACCCTCGAACCTTTGGATAAACACCAGCTAGCCACCATTTTCCAAATCTTTGCGAGAATTATCGAATAGCAACAAAGTTTGGCTATCGTTTGGCTCTATGCGCACCACAGGTGCCATGGATGGAGTCACACAGTGAGAAGGGTGAATGGGCAAGGGTTTAGACAGGGAATTCGCGGGATCGAAAGGCACACAAGCTTACCCGAAAACTAACAGAGGTGAACCAGGATAGGGGGAAGGCATTAATGCCCGAATGTGCGAGGGTGGTGGAGCTAGCTCAACCCATGCAAAACATTCATTTCCCAATGTACAACCGAAGGCGCATATAGCGATTCAAATCACCATTGCATATGTCAAAAACCATGTCACTCAAACAATTAATGAAATCTATGGTAAGTCGACCCAAAAATTCGTATAAGCATTTGCATAGTTTTAAAACCAAAACAATGATTCGAAAACAACACCAAGGGTTCGATCATATCAAATATGTGTTGTATGAAATGATTACACTAAGGTTCTAACCACAATGTTAATGTGTTTTCATGAAAACAATGTGTCAAGGCAATCAATGAAAGAACATAGAACATCAAACCACTTTGATCATAAGAATATCATCACAGTCTTATAAAAATGAAGTCATATTAAAAATTAAAGAATGCCAAATGGGTAAAGATCTTGAAGCATTGCCAACTGTGCAACTATAATTAAATTGGAAACACAATGAACACATAGACAAGAAAGACCATAAAAATCCAGTGACGATTTAAATGTGACTTCGAAATCAAAGTTTTCACGCTTGCAATTGTGAAAACGAGAACAAAGATAAGTGTGCAAATGCGCAAAATAATAGTGTTGTTTTATTCAAAGATTGCGATGAAGATCAAGGTTTGCAAAACACTAGTGTAGGAAGCTTATAAGGATAGTATAAAAAAAGCAAATTGGCTGCCAACAGGTTGTCAGGCCCGTGAGAAATTCTCTTAGAGAGAGAATTGTTGGGAATTGATTTCCTGAAGGTGTTAAAATGCAGCTACAGTTCTCCGAGACTTTTTGTATGGCCTGTTACTAAAGCCTTGGAAGGGAAGTGGGGCAGCCGAAGGAATGTTGAGAAGAGAAGGGGCACACTTCCTTGGGTGGGACATGCATGTGGGGAATGAGAGGCTGTAGGATGTTATTTGACTGAGTGCCTGAGACAGAGTCTTTCCTGTTGTCTATGAGCCTTTAGCCTGGTTAGGAATCCCTTTACCTGGGTGGAGTTTAGTCCCAGCTCAGGGGTGACTCATTGTTGAGAATGATGAACAGTGTATTCTAAGGCTGGGAGGTTTGTGGATGGTATGCATGCAGTTGGTGACAATATTTCCAAGATAAGTACCAATCGTGTGATAAATTTACATCCTACATTGTTATTTACATGCTTATGTTACATTTTATCATATGTGTGATTATAATTGTCTGTATGTTTATGGGTATTTCCCTGTATATGATGCATGTCTGTGTTTACTGTTATTTCAGTATGAAATCGTATATTTACAGAACATAATTGTTTCTTTACGTTATATTTAAATCCTCCGCAAGAATGTTGTATGTACATGTTATAATTGCATGCAATTTGAAGAGAAAATTTATGTGGCATAGCTCAATTGAATACTGGGTATGTTACAGTATGTTCCGCAGGGAGAGAACGAAAGTGTTCCCTCATGTAGCTTGGCCCTTTGAAGGCTGGGTATGTTACAAATATGATTTCAGAGCTAAGTAAAGCGTCTGAGGAGTGGCATGCCTAACCGATGTGAGGCCGAGGATGTTATAGTATGGTATCAGAGCTAAGTAAATCATCTGAGGAGTGGCATGTCCAGCCGGTGTGAGATCGGGGATGTTACAAACACTGGACATGTAGTCCATGGATATGGACTCCCAAGGCCTATCCAGAGTAGGAAGAGGGGTGTATATCCCTTGTTTCTTGACGACATGCGTGGAAATGGCACAAGAAGTGCAAGATATGATGTACTTGCAAACATCTTGTCAAAGCTTCGACCAATAAAAGTGTTTTTGCAGTACTACATCTTTTTTCTCTACACTAAAATAATGTAATAAGATTCTGAGATCAGATTTGCACGCTAGCTTTAAGGAACACATGGATGACTCAGATGGAATAACAATCCATTATGGAGATGAAATTATGGAACTATTTTTCCTACGCTCAATGTTTTATAGGAAGTAGCAAATTTAGAGTCATTAATGTACAATTGTGGCCATACTGATGTCTCATGTCCACGAGAGTTGAGAACTGTGGTTAGTGTTGCCACCAAGGGTCGACTGAGGCAATCTACGATATGGTTCGTGCTACCCTTCTTGTACTTGATATTCAAGTGGAATTGATGTAGGTACATGGACCACTTATGATGGTGTTCATTCTGTAATTTTCCTTATGTCTCTATGAATTGAAAAGGCATGTGATTAGTGTGGATGATCATTTCCTTCCCCATAATGTAATGCTTCCATTTTTGACATGCCTGCACAATGGAGAAAATGTCTTTGTCGTAGGTGGGGTATCTACGAATAGTATCATATATAGTTTCAATGTGATAGGATACTAGATTCCCATGTTGAGTGAGGACTACACCGATAGCATAATATAAAACATTTGTCTCAATCTTAAATGGTTGTTGCAGGTTTGGAAGAATAAGGACTGGTGTTGAGTAGAGGCGGTATTTCAAATCCTTGAATGATTTATTTTGGGGTGTATACCACACAAACGTTTCCTTCGCCCCACCCTTAGTCACCTAGATTAGATCCCAAGCAATATGAGAGAACCCCAACACAAACTGGCGATAGAAGTTGGCAAGGCCCAAGAATCTTTGGAGCTCGGTGATTGTCTTTGGGGCTGGCCAATCTCGGATGACTTGGATCTTGGATGGATCTAGATGTATAGCCTGCTTATCCACAATGTATCCCAAATATTGGATTCTTTGCATGTCTAAGGAACATTTCTCCAAATTGGCATATAATTTGTGATGTTGCAGGGTGCCCAAGACCTGCTGAATATGCTCCAAATTTTCCTCCCAGGTTTTGTTGCAGACGAGGATGTCATCCAAATATAAAACCACAAAGGAGTTTGTGAATGGCCATAATATATCATCCATCATCTGCATGAATGTAGTCGGGGGATTAGTCAAGTCGAAAGTCATGACCAACCACTCAAGGGGACCTTCTTTAGACTTGAAGATCATCTTCCACACATCAGTTTGCTCAATCGACACTTGGTGGTAAGTTGAATTCAGATCAATATTACTGAAAAAATTGGCTCCCTTGAGTTGATAGAGATGATCATCAATATGGGGAATTGGGTACCAGTTCTTGACTATGATCTTTTTCAGGGATCTGTAATCAATAAAAAGTATCCATGTCTTTTCTGTCTTTTGTACCAGAACAATTGGGCTCACGCAAGGTGAGGCGCTTCATCTGATGTGGCCCTTTAGAATTATCTCTTCGATTTGGCATTTGATTTCTTCATTCTCCATAATATAACACATGTAGAAAGGGTCATTAAGTAGAGGATCACTGGGTGTCATATCAATTGAGTGATTTAACTGAAATTGAACAGGCACCCCAGTAGGTGAGGTGAATATGTCTTTGTATTCTGATACTATCTTGTACACCATTCGTTGTTGTGTAGAGAGACCCTATGTAGATGTTTTGACAGTGATAGTAACCTTCTGTTCACATTTCGATCAAACCATAAAAAGGACAAACCTCCTAGTTTGAGAGACCGCCTTTCTTCACTACTTCATGGATATCAGAGAGACCACAACCTTTGGGACTTCCTTTGGTACCTTGTAGAGTTGATCTCCCAAAGTAATAATGACACTATGGGACATATATTTATAAAAAACATGACGCTTCCACATACATGGTTTTCCTAACAAAACATCACAAACTTTAATGGGGGAAACATCACACAATACCTTGTCTTTGAAGGGTTTTATGTCGTAGTGCAGGAAACATTGTTGGTTGACGTAGATGTCCCACCCCTGGCTGAGCCAACCGATGGTGTATGACTAAGGATGCGACATCATTTTCAAGTTCAACCTACTAACAACCTATACTGAGATACAATTCTTATGAATACCACTCTCAACAATGAAATGGAGTGGGGTTCCCTTCAGCCACATCTATGAGTGGAAGAGGTGCTCCTCTTCTTTAGGCTCCTCTGGTTCCTCTGGCTAGACTTTTATGGTAGAAATGGTGACACTAGGATCTGTGTCAATAATAATATTTCCCTTTTCTGGTTTTGAATCAAAGTATGAGTCAACATATGACCCTAGGTATTTTGTCTCTGCCAACAATGATTGTTTGGAGAAACATTCATTAGTATTGTGCCAATGGTTTTTTTGGAACTCACACCACTTTCCAATGTCCTTCTTCAACTTCCCATTACCCTTCTTTGGTGGTGGCTTGGACTGGTTATCTTGGGAGTAGCCATCCTTGCTTTGTCCTTTGGCCTGGGAGTTAGGGACACTCTTACCATACTTTGGTTGTTTTATATTTGCATACCCAAACTCCCGCTTGTTCTACATCTTAAATTTCTACTCGATTTTGACAACATATCGATAAGCGACTCCCAACAACGATATTTATAGAAACACCATTTCGGTTTGGATGTACATGTGTATAGCCCCATGAAATTTTAGGACCATATGTTTCTAGGATTATTTCATACCCATATTGGTGTGCAAGGTATGGAATGTATTTGTGAACTTTGACACCATTTTCCCCCTCTCTTGGCGTAGTGTGGTCCATCTCATGTACTGGTCATCATAATTTCCAACAGGGTAATATTGTTCCTTGAGGGAATCAACAAAATCCACCCAAGTGGGTCTTGGCCAAAAAATTGTAGACTCTTCCTCGACATGTTTCTCACAGTAAGTCTCCCACCAATATCTAGGACCTTAAGGAGCGCGAAGGGGAGTTTTTCACTATTGGAAAATTTTTGGACAGAGAAATAACCCTCTAGCAGACTTAACCATTTTTCCAAAGCATTGACATCTATCTGGCCTTCAAGAAAAGGAATATCAAAGTTAACTTGTACCTTGAAGGGAATCGCACCTCTGAAGTGACTGTTGTTTGAAGGTGATTCCATTGTTGTTGGTAGCCACCAAAGGATCCAGGAGAAATTCTCCATCATCTTGTTCCTCTATCGTGCAAGAGCTTCCTCGAGAAACAGTTTGAAAGGATCTCCTTCCCCTACATCCCTCTTTTCTTCCACCATGGGATGTTTCTTAGGCATGAGAGAACAAATGTATTCAATAGAAACAAGATCAATACCCAACTCTCTATACCTTTACCTTGTCGGGGTCATGCACTAAGAACGAAAAGGAGCAGACTGCACTCATACCACTAATCCAGATTATTTTGAGAACGATATGCAGGAATAAATATAAAAAATATATAACAAGGAAATACACATAGATATGACACCGAACACAGTAATACAATGAAACTTAGATTCTATTAATGTCTTTCTGAAAATACAAAAGACTATAAAATGCAAAAGCACAGATGCTAGCTAGAATGGTGGTAGCTTATCTATGAGAAGAGATGTGGCGTCTACGCTCATTCAAAAAAGTTTGATTACAATGAGGCTCCAAAGGAATTTTCAACATAAAGCGTAATTGATAAAACCCTAAACATCCAAAACCCTAACCCTGAGAGATGAAACACCAAAAGGTTTGTGGGCCCCGATGGGGGTAGTTTATACGTCAAATTTAAGAGGGCGTAACTTTTGCATACGATCTACATTTGGGGCACTTTATACCTTGTCAAAAAGGTTTAGTTGAGGAGTACACAATCTGTTCATCCCAAACCATGCTTTCAACTATCATTTAGGCACTGTCATGCCCAAAAAACGTTGTTTAAGGCCTCAAAATGGCCCCAGAAGTTCAAGAGCTGAAAAAGTGTAGAAAATCTATCAAAATGGAAAACTATGCTTTAAGTCAGTGGAATAGGTGGGTGGCCACCAATGTACACCTGGATCAGTCAAAATTGTTATGTTTGGAAAATTATTGTGTTTGGATTTAGTTGAATAAGGGTTCTTATAGTTGACTTTCATTGTTTATAGTTGACTACGGTTGACTTTGGGGACATTTCTTAACCTTGGTGGACAATGGATGATTCTGGTCCATGATAGTTGACTATGGTTAAGAATGGTAATATGGTTGAATTTGGTTGGGTATGGTGAAATTTAGTTATCTATCGTTGGATTTGGTTAACTATGGTTTAGTATGGCTGACTTTGGTTGACTATGGTAAATTATTGTTAGGGACCTAACCTCCCTAACCCCTCACGTAGGTAGAATACTATGTTTTCTATTTAATAAAGGATGAAATTATTAAATAAGGCCTATATAATAATGTGAACAATGTAGATTTTAACCATGTACAATTATTTACTACAAACATATTTTCAATAAAAGAACAAAAAATATACAATGGAAAATACACACATTACACAGAGATTTTTCCCTTGGAAACCCAAACCGGGAAAACCAACATCTTCTATATTCATTCACACATAATTTTTTTACAATGCAATATACATATATGAGCCAACGACATCCAAAACCCTAATCCAATGACCTATATTAGTCAAAAACCCTAATTCCTTAACCCGAAATAGAAAACCATTGACGAAAAACCATGTGCTGAAAAACTGCCCAAAAATGGACATGAAAACCGAGGATTGCCCAAAAATGGACATGAAAATCGAGAAAAAACAATTTTGGGGTCACTTCTCCTGAACCCCCACACAAGGGGGCTCCACCCCCTACAACCCACCTCTTACCCCCGTGCACATCTAACGCAATGTAGACACTATCTCTAGTCATGAAAATAATATAAAACATATCCAACATTCTCCCACTTGTTGTTTTCTTTGCATACAAGGGGTTACAGGCTTACATAGTCAACAATCTAGGGAAACAATGTCCATAGATGCTCTACACCAAGAGAACTTCTTAGTGCTCACATATTTTTTTAATGAATTTGCAACATTCTTCAAAGTATCCACCTTCTTTTCTTCAACCATGTCTCTCACAAAGTGATATTGAACATCAATATGCTTTGTCTTTGAATAATAAGTTGGGTTCTTCGCCAGAAAAAATCACACTTTAAATGTCACTCTCTATCCTTACATCTTGTTATACCAACCCAATACCTAAACACGATCTTTGTAACCATATTGCTTCCTTGCTTGCATGAGTTGTTTCCATGTATTCAACTTCTGTAGTTGAAAGTGCCACTAGGAACTATCTTTTGCTCATCCCACTGATTACTCCTCCAAACATGTTAAACACATACCCGCTTGTAGATATTCTATAATCCAGATCTCCATCCCAGTTTGTATCCACAAAGCCATGTATGTCCAAGACTATGTGCAAACCTGGTCTTCCTTGGTAGCACAATACATAACTAGTAGTGCCACACAAATACATGAAATATCACTTTACTGTTGTCCAATGCTCCTTCTCTGGTTTTGACATATACCTGCTCAAAACTCCCACTGCATGTGCAATGTATCGTCTAGTATAGACCATTGAATAAATCAAACTTCCAACTGCACTAACATATGGAAAATACACATAATGATCCTCTTTGCTTCTTGTGAAGCCAAGTCCCAACATATAAGTATCAAATTTTTGATACCACACCATTGGTTATTATTTTAAACCATAGAGGGACTTTTTCAGCTTGCATAGTGGCTCATTCTTTCCCTTCACATCAAATCTTTATGGCTACTTCATGTATATTTCTTCTTCCATATCCCCATGTAGGAATGTTGTCTTCACATCCATCTGTTCTACTTCAAAATCAAATGCAACAACAACATATAACATAAATATAAAAGAAGTTAACTTGGAAACACGAGAAAAAATCTCACCAAAATCAATTCCCTCAACCCGGGAATAACCCTTTTCTAGTAACCGAGCTTTGTATTTCTCCACTTTCCCTTTTGAATTCAACTTATTTTTAAATACCCATTTGTTTCCAATGAGATTTCTTCTAGTCAGAAACTCCACTAGATCCCAAGCCTCATTCTTATCCAAGTATTCCATTTCTTCAACCATGGCCCTTTTCCAAAGTTTTCCATCCTCTGAATCCACTGCCTTCCAGAAATTTCTAGGATCATCATCATAATAGATAAACAAAAATTTGAATGGAAATCAAGTGGAGTATACCTTTCCGGTAGCCTTTTCTCCCTCACTGACCTCCTCAATACTGGAGTATGAGGATCTTCTTCTTCTGATTCATGTTCTTTTGTAGAGTATGATTCATCATCCTTTGGCTCAAACTGTATTTTCCCTCATTCTTCCTTGGTAGGACTTCCTGTTTGACAACATCCTTCATTTCTGTAAATACCACATCTCAGCTATACACAACCTTTTTAGTTTTTGGGTTCCAAAGCTTATAACCTTTGATACCATATTTATACCCAATAAAGATACATTGTTCATCCTTCTTATCTATATTACTCAGGTTTTCCTTTGGAACATGAACATAGCCTTCACAACCAAATACATTGAGATGTGTGAGAGAGGGTTTCTTACCGGTCCATACCTCATGTGGATTATTTTCATCCAGTTCTTATGAGGGTTATCGATTGACTAGGTAACATGCAATACCCACTGCCTCTGCCCATAATTCTTTCCCTAACTCGACACCACTGAGCGTCTTGTTCATCCTTTCTGCAACTCCATTCTATTGAGGTGTATATGGAGTAGTATTATGTAAGAAGTGTGCTATATTAGTCCACAAAACTCTCCAGCATTATTAGTCCTCAACACCTTAATTATTTTCTCTGTTTGATTCTCAACAAGATCCTTAAACTCTTTAAACCCGTCAAAGACTTAATATTTCTTCTCGAGGAAATATATCCAAGTATTCCTCAAAAATTAATCTATAAAAGAGACATAGTACACATATTTTCCCAATTATGGAACTGACACAGGTCCAAACACATCACTATGCATTAGCTGTAAAATTCATTCTTCCCTCGTTGCACTAGAGGGGAATCTTATTCGACTCTACTTCCCATATACATAATGTTCACAAAAATCAAAATCCACAGAGGAGTTAGATATGCCTTCAACCATACATTTAACATGTAGTAGTGGAAATCCCTTCTCTCTGATATGCCCCGGTCTTTGGTGCCACAACATAAACTTTTCTCCAGAGACTGTAAGAGTTTTTCTTCTTCAGCTCCAATATCAGGAACAATGGAACTATTACACCCATTAGTAATAGTGCTTCCTTGAAACTTATACAGAGTTCCAATCTGAACTCCATTCAACAACACCATTGCTCCTCGAACAATCCTGTAGGTTCCCTTTTCAAATACTATTTTTACCCCATGCATCGTCCATTTTTCTTTTAGAAATCAAATTTCTTGCCAATCTTGGGATGTGCAGAACACCAGGTAGTGTTATAATCCTTCCATCTATGAGCCTCAACTTGAATTTTCCTCATCCTATGATTATGGATTTCGATTCATCACCTAGGAAAACATTACCTCCATCATATCTTTCATATTCACATAATCACTCCCTGTTGATTAATTGGGTTGGTTGTCATTGATGTCAACCCTTGAAGAAAGTCTGGTAGCAAATTCCGGTAGCACAAAGGTTTGGGTAATGGACCCAAGTTTGTTTGATGGATAATGGTATGAGTTTTGATATATTTGCAGGCAATACTATTCTATATGGATAGAATATGTCATGCCATTTCCAGTGGTATGTGGAACGTCACATAACTCCTCATGGATAGAGAGTTATGGCCATGTGAAGTTGGAGAACCCTCATGAGGCATCTAGAATCCCCAAAAGGTCAAAGTAGTCAAAGTGGTTGCAAAGAAGAATTTATTTAAATAATAAAGTGAAGTAATGAGTGTATTATAAATTAAAGTGGATACAAAATAAATTATTTACATAATAAAGTTAATGGAGAAATTACTAAGTGGACAAGTGGTTAGAAGTGGGTTAAGATGGTTAGAAGATAATTTAAATAATAAAGTGAAGTGATGAGTTCGCTATAATTTAAATTATATACAAAAATTTGTATTTAAATACTAAATTTAATGGAGAAATTACTAAGTGGTTAGAAGTGTATTAACCCTAAAATAAGGAAAGTGGGTTCAAATTGTTAAAATGTAACCCCTTGAGGAAGCTACATGAAAGTATAAATAAGAGGAAAGACTCTCTCATTTTAATCACACTTGAGCATATTGAATATATACAAGTGAATGAGGTAACCAAATGATATCTAAGCCAAATTTCATAGGGAAGGTGAAGTAAAGAAGGCCGAAATTCAAGGGAGGATAAATTCTTTTGATGATGCTTTCTAAGGTATGTTATTTACAGGTCATCTCACCATTTTCGTAATAACATTTTTTCTAGAATGATTCAGATCGTAAGATTTGGAGTTCGTTGAGGAAACATATGCAAGTAGCTGTGATAAAAATTTCATCTTGTGGGTCATTGTATTTGTGGAGTTACACTCCATGGAAAATAGGGTTTGTGGCTAGTCCTGAAACTAGTCTAAAACATGTGTTTCGGGTAAGAAAGTCATAAATTCTTCATAACATATCCAAATTCAGTAATACCAAATATATTGTTTAGAGTATAGTCTTTATTATTCTTTGTACCATTTTCATATCCATACAAAAAATATTCCATGCGGGGCACCCTCTACAAGTTCTCTTTCTAGAATAACCCAAAATTCAACAAGGTATGCCATTTTTGCTATAACTCCTTTTTTGAGAGGTTCCAAGTAGTGAAATCTGGAGGAATTGTATAAAAGACACTGAAGAACATTTTGTACCATCTTCAGATATTTATTCATTACAGGTACATAGTTATAATTATTGCAATTTAGGATTGTTGACTAATCCAAAATTAGTCATGTGAGACTAAAGTAAAGCTTGATAAAATGCTAGTCTCTTGTTGTTAAAGTTAAGGAAGGTTTGAAGGTATGTGATAATATACAACACGTCTATTACATATGTAAAAATGAGGTTTGGATGATAAAATTGATGAGGGATTTTGGTTTAGGTATGTTACAGATAGAGGTTGTATAACAATTAGGTTGTGGCACATGGTTTGTTGTAATGGTTTATGGTATTTGGTTATGGATAGTGTGATGTATTGCTAAAGAACTGTTGATGGTTATACTATTATATTTATTTGGTATATGGGTGAGGTACATGTTGGGTACATGGTTGAGACAAGTACTTGATGAGTTGACACATACATGAGGTGTATAGTTGATGATGTTGGTACATCTTGATGAGTCATAGTTTATGTGTATTTGATGCATGGCTGAGACATATTTGGTGCATGGTTGATGCACTCATTGATGGTACAGGTTGAGGTATAGGTTGGTGCATGGTTGATGCACTTTTTTATGGTACAAGTTGATTACAGGTTGAGGTACAGGTTGGTGCATGGTTGATGCAATTGTTTATGGTACATGATGATTACAGGTTGTTTGGTACAGTTTGGTGCATGGTTGGTGCACTTGTTTATGGTACAGGTTGATAACAAGTTGATTGGTACAAGTTTACATTGGTATATCTCACAGTGATAGTGTGGCAGTGGTTCCATCATTCTACTTCTACATCAGGGTGGTTGGATGGGGAAAGGACATGTGGTTGTATCCACCTTCCGGTTGTAGCTGGAGAACATAGAGGGTTGGATCCTCTTTCTAGTTGTAGTAAGAGAATTGGGGAGTTCGAGCTTCCTTCAGGTTGAAGCCTGAGAAACTAGGGGGTTGGAGCCCCTTTTGGCTATAGCTAGAGAATTGGGGATTTGGAGCTTCCTTCAGGTTGTAGCCTGAGAAACTAGGGGGTTGGAGCCTCCTTCTAGTTGTATCCAGCGAATTGGGGAGTTGGAGCTTCCCTTAGGTTGTAGCCTGAGAAACTAGGGGGTTGGAGCCTCCTTCCAGTTGTAGCTGGAAAACAAAGGAAGTTGGTGCTTCCAATGAATGTAATTCTTAAAGACACATAAGAAAAAAAATTCTGTGGTTTTCTCCTGCTTTGGGTTTCCAAGTAAAAACACTGGTGTACTATGTATGTGTATGATTTCTCATTTGTTCATTGTCTATTTACTCTACAACTATTGGATGATAATGCTACATTGATATAACACATTCATTTTTTGGTTAAAAAGGATTATTACTCTATTACTAATTCACCCCCCCTCTCAGTAGTCCAACACTCCCTATGGGGAGTCATATGAAAGGATGCACCTGAGTCAACCAGCCATGCCTCATGATCTACATGTTTTCTTAAAGAAGCCAAGTACACATATCCTCCTTCATTGGAGGTGTTTTCTTCTATAGAGGGGGCACCTTAAGATCCCTTCACTTTATCAATGATTTTGGATCTACATTTCTTTTGAGGTGCCCTTATTTTCCACATCTCCCAAAAACATTTACAAACTTTCTAGGAGATTTATATCTACCCTTAGAATTAGATATCCCACTTGAAGACTTAGATCTCTTTCTTTCTTGGGAGCGTCCTCTTGCAAATAATGAATATGTGCTATTTCCTTCCATGTTCTTCTGTCTCATCTCCTTCGACAACAAGGATGAAACCACATCATCGAAACTCAAGGTAGTTGTATTACTACCTATTGCCAAAACCAGACTATACAACGAGTCTAGTTAAGAGCATAGTAAATTGATACACTTATCTTGATCTAAAATTTTAATCTCAACAGATAAAAATTGACTTACCATAGTATTGAAGGTGTTCATATTCTTTGTCATCGAGTGTCCATCTCTCATACTTAGGTTATACAACTTTTTCGCAGGGACAATTTATTTACTATGAACTTAGACTAATGCAAGTTCCCCAACTTATCCCATAAATCCTTGGTTGTAGCTTCCTCTGACACATTCAATAATATTGAATCTAAGAGACACAATCAGATTGTTCTCTTTCCTTCTGATCCAACTTTTTCTAGTCATCTGTTGAGGTTCCTATTGGTGCAGTACCTGGATCCACCACTACCCACTTATCTCTGTCTACCAACAAATCTTCCATATTGAGCTTCCATGGCTGAAAAATTTTCACATTACATTTCTCTATCTCTATTTTCGAACTACTCTCCATTTCTCTTCACCTGAATAATCAATACCACATATCTCCCACTGTAATAAGGTTTATCACAGTCCCGAGCCAAACCCATGACCACAAAGGCGTCCCCCCGAAGCCAATAATTGCTCCGATACCAAATGTATATTTTAACCTTGTACAATTATTTATTGCAAATAGATTTTCAATAAAAGAATAGAAAATATACAATGGAAAATACACACATTACACATAGATTTTTCCCCTGGAAACCTAAACCGAGAAAACCAACATCTTCTCTATTCATTCAGACATACATTATTTACAATACAATATATATAGGATCCAACGACATCCAAAACCCTAATCCAATGACCTAGATTAGTCAAAAACCCTAATTCCTTAACTGGAAATAGAAAACCATTGGCAAAAAACCATGTGCCGAAAAACCGCCCAAAAATGGACACAAAAACCGAGGAACTCCCAAAAATGGAAAAAAAAACCAAGATTTTTTTTGGGGGGTGTTTCCCTCAAACCCCCTCATAGGGGGGCTCCTCCCCCTGCAAAATACCAACGGGGGGCCTAGCGGCTCTCCCTCTTACCCCCATTCACACCCTGCGCAAAGTAGACACTAGTTCTAGTCGTGCAAAGAATATAACACATATCCAACAAACAAGTCAATTGTAAGAAGACTTAATAGAAGCTTACGTTTCTAGAAAGATATTCCTCTAGAATTTTTGTTAGAAGATAGAATTAGTGTAAATATAAGTAGAACGCATGGAAAGTCTTATCTTGAGAATTAGTGTAATAAAGAATTGCTCTAATGTAGGTTTCCCCATTGAATAGGTAAGTGAGCATTGTTTTCATTCAATAAAGGTGTTATTGTTGGTGTTGTTATTCTCATTTTTTTATTGTTCCGTTGGTATTTGTTCCAATATTTATGTTTATCCTTATTATAATACATCTGGTACCTTACAAGTGGTATCAGAGCACCTTCCTCTGCAAAATTTGTGGGAATTTGTTTTCTAGTGTAGAGTCATGTAATGAAAACATCTTTTAATCATAGTGATATGTCATTCAATGGGTAAAACTATGATTAGGGAAGAATACACACAAGAAATACATAAGGTTTCACATGATTAATCAAAGAAAATGTTCCACCTTGTTGGAAACCTCTACAACCCTTATTGGTACCCCTTAGAGTAGTACCACATCAAACATAATATGTACATGACCATCACTCACACATTCTGACAGGTATATCGGGAGACCCCTAGGTCTCCTCAAAGCATCTCTAGATTAGTTGATTGGTCATTTGACTACTATAGTGAAACCGAGAAAAACACTTAGAAGGATACTCTCTAGTACCTGGGTAATCAGGTAGTACGACAAAGGGTACGGTCAAGCCTCCTTAGTTGGTTTCCTAATATATTGGGTCAAGTAGTAGTGTTTGACCTCACATGTATAACAAAGAGATATAGCATAGGTAAAACCATTGTCTATAGGAACACTCAAAACCCTAACCCTTGGGAAAGAAACAAAACATAAAAGGAACAAAAGGGATATATTATTGCGTAACCCTTCCTCGTGCATTCTGGTTGTGAAATTCCTACACAATTTTCCCCATTAAAAATTTGGGCATTCCTTCATTGCAATATTCTTCAGGCCATAGTATAACTCTGCAGGAGTAGAACAAAATTATAGTGGTCCCGCCAACACCCTTATTTGGGACCTATCTCATTCGGTTCCCCTCTTTTCCCTGATCATTGTGGTACCTATCACTTATAATCCTTTTTTTTTTGTGGACCAACCCACCCTTCCCATGACCCTTATTTGGAACCTATCTCATTGAATCCCTCTCTTTGCATTGATGATTGTGGTACCCTTCACTAGTAACTCTTTTCCTGTGTGAACCCACCTACCCCTTTCCCTCCCTAATGGCCCACACCCACCACCAATACTTTAATAACCGCATCATTTCCTAGACAAAGTCAATGAGAAAACCAGGATAGATATCTCTGACCTTACTTCCAACATTGCTATCATAAATTCATAGCTCACCACACTAGAATAAATTCCATCAGAAGTGACCCAATTAACCACAATGTATCAACAATACCAAAGGAATAAACAACTTGACCACAATGTTTAAGAAATCCCAAGATCCTCTCTCTTATGAACAACCTTAAAACCCAGAAGGCATTGAATCCTCCCATTCCATGTCCTTTCATTCCAACCACTTTCATCATGAACTGCGTTTTCCTAGTGTGGAGGTGAAAAAATTTAATGGATTGGATCCCACAGGATGGGTAACCCAAATGGAATATTATTTCTCTTTGCATGAAATTATTGATGATTTGGAAAAACTTTGTTATGGTGTTCTTTATGTGGATCCTGAATGTTGGTAATGGTGGAAATGGCATAAAAATGCATGCCAAGGGTATGCGGTTTGGATACAGTTTGTTGTAGATATTTATGAATGCTTGGACACCAACACCCACCATTTAGACCATTTGACCAAGTTAAAACAATCTATCACAATGGAAGACTTTATAGCTACCTTTGAGCACTTGTATTTCCACATGGAGGGCATGTTAGATGCTTTTTTCAGGGAATCCTTTATTAGCATCCTAAAGGATGAAATTTGTTCCCACTTCCTAATGGCTCACCCCCATATTTGGTTGGAAGATACTAAACAAGCTATGGAAGAACTACAAGTTGTCTTCTTCCAAACCAGAAAACCATCCTTTATTCCTCGCCCTAAACCTACAAAATCCACCCCTCTTTCCACTCCACTCAAGATCCAAAAATTAACCTAGGAAGAAATGGTTGAATGCCAACTCAAGGGTCTTTTCTATAATTGTGATGAAAAATATTTTCCAGGGCACAAGTGTAAGGAACAAAATATTTTTATGGTCATTTTTTAGAATGTTTCTGAAGAAGAGGTAGAGGATTCCCCTGTGGCAGAGTTACCTGATCTAACTAATCTTACTCCTCCCTATAATCCACCATAAGTTGAACTGATGATTTCAATGAATGCCCTCACTCGCTTCTCTACTCCCCAAAACCTCAATTTAATTGGCTACATTAATCATTGGAAGGTCATCATCCTAGTTGATAGTGGTAGAACACATAATTTTATTCATTGATGCATTTCCCAAGAAACCAATTGCTATATCCGTGTAGTCAATAATTTTCAAATCATGATTGCTAATGGCAGTTCCATGGTGGGGGGCATTGTGAAAATATGCACCTCAAAATTGGTCAGTACCACCTGAAAACTCATATGAACTTCCAAATTGGTCAATACCACCTAAAATACATGAGCGGTTGTGACATTGTGATCATTGTGGAATGTTTAGGTACTCTCGCTCCCCTCCTTATGGATTTTAAGGAATTAATCATGCAATTCCAATAGGAGGGAAAACAATGTAAGTTCCAAGGAATCACTGCAGGCTCCCCTAAGATCATCAATTCCCATCGAATGGAAAATATCCTCAAAAAAGGTCATTCTAGCATTATTTCCCAACTCCATTCCATTCAAGCAGTTGAGACACCCTCTGAGACACCCTCTGTGCATCTCAACCTCCAATATATACTCTCCCAACACTAAGCATTTTTTACCACTCAACATGCACTTCTCCCTTCCTGTGGAATTCATGATCATTCCATTCCTCTAGTACCCGATATTCTTCCTACCAATGTTCACCCTTATCATCATCCCTTTTCCCATAACAATGAAATTGATAAAAAAATTCAATAAGTGCTCGAAGCAGGTGTTATCCTTCCTAGTACTAGCCCCTATTCTTCTTCGGTGGTCATGGTACTCAAGAAATAAGGCACTTGGCACATGTGTCCTGACTTTCATGGCCTCAACAAACTCACCATCAAAGAAAAATTTACCATTCATATCATTGATGACCTATTGGATGAATTGAGTGGTGCTCAGTACTTTACTAAACTTGATTTTCATTCTGGATACCACCAGATACCTATGGAAGAGGAATACATTCCCAATACTGCATTTAGAACTCATGAGGGTCACTATGAGTTCTTGGTCATGCCCTTTGGCTTGTGTAATTCTCTCTCCACTTTTCAAAGTCTCATGAATCATGTCTTATATCCTTTCCTTCTTCATTTTGTCTTAGTTTTCTTTGATGATATTCGCATCTATAGTAAAACTTGGAAATCCCATATCTCTCATGTGGATCAAGTTCTCCATCCACTCTTTAGAAAAAACATTTCCTCAAACAATCTTAATGTGCCTTTGGAGCCTTGGAAGTGGAGTACCTGGGCCATATTTTCATAAAGGATGGCGTACACGTAGATCCTAAGAAAATTGAAGCCATGAAGAACTAGCCTCGCCCTAAAAATATTAATATCTTGCATGGTTTTCTTGGTTTAACCGACTATTATCGCAAGTTTGTTAAAAAAAAATGGAAAATTGCAGCACCTATCACTTCTCTCATTAAAAATAATTCTTTCATTTGGACTCCAAAAACTGATCAATCCTTCCATGCCTTGAAAGAAGCTATGTACACGACTCCTATCCTAACACTACCCAAGTTCACCAAGACTTTTGTCTTGGAATGTGATGCTTCAAGGAGAGGAATTGAGGTAGTCCTCATGCAAGATGACCAGCCTTTGGATTTCATTAGAAAACAACATTCATAGAGACATTTGGGAAAATCAATCTATGAAAAGGAAATGTTGGCTATTCTACTTGTAGTGTATCTCTCGCATCCTTATCTATTGGGGAAATGCTTCCAAATTAAAATTGATCATCAGGGCCTCAAGTATTTTCTGGAACGATGAATTTCATCCCTGGAGCAACAAAAATAGGTGACCAAGCTATTTGGATATGATTATGATACCATTTACAATAAGGGAAAAGAAAATGTGGTTGTTGATGTTCTTTCCCAAAAATATGAAGAAAAAGGGTCCCTCTTTTCCCTCTCCTTCATTGTACCAAATTATCTCCAATCCATTCACTAGGAATGCATGCAAGACCCCAAACTCTCTTTCTTGATCCAACAATTGCAACACAATTCTCAAGATTCTCCAAGGTACTCTTGGAAAAATGAAGAGATTCACTACAAAGGTTGTCTGTATTTAATCAAATAATCACAACTTAAGTCCAAGGTGCTTTATGAGCTTCATGTTTCATCTACAACTGCACATTTAGGCTTTACCAAAACTTATGAATGGGACAAACATTTTTTTGGGGGGGGAAGGTATGAAATAGGAAATCCACACCTTTGTGAATGAATGTGATACCTTTCAATGCCATAAAGGTGAAGTTGTCAAGAATCCAAACACACTCCAATCGCTCCTGATTCCACCTACTAAATTAGCAAAAATATTAAAAAAAAATCTAGAATAAAATGTAGTGTTTGAGTACTAATTGATTGATGATATTTAGCTAAATTCAACATCCGTCTTGTGTTGGTTGGTCCCCTCCTTAGTCAAGTACGTTCTTTTATGTAATCAGTGAGCTCTTCTCTACAATCGGTGAACACATGGATAGACAGAGCAGGTGGAAAAAAATAGTGGACAGAAACGGAGGCGTGAAATAGTGGTGTTTATGGGTTGGGTGGGTTGGGTAGCCATGGCTATAACAATTCATAAACAGTGGTGTTCGTGGGTAGCCATGGTAAGAATAATTCATGGAGAATGAAATCTCATAGATAAATTAATTGTACAGCGAAATCTATTGTTTCATGTCCAGGGCCATTTTTAAAGTTCAAAGAACAAACACCTAAGCATGTTGGTGTAGGTTTGCATGGTGTGTAGGTGGCACGGTGGTTTGGGTTTGCATGGTGTGTAAGTGGCAGGTAAATAACATGCGCTATGGGATGAGAAAATTTTTATACAAGAAAACTTTCATACAAACATTTCATATTTGTGAAGTAATGCTAGACTCATTTACTTCATTCTATTTCTAGCATTACTTCATTCTAGAAAAAATAGTACTCATATGTGAGCTTTAAAGTAAAATGTTGGTGGGCAATCCAGGGAATCTGCCTCAGGAAGAGGCCAAATAAGGCCTCAAACCTAAAAGTTCCGATAAAAAATGAAATGGGATGAGAATAAATGTGTAATTTACCCAAACTTAGGATTAAAACAATAAAAATAAGGTGATTTTCGTGGGAGACTAATAACAAAACGATTACTATAGTCCCTACCAGCCCAAAGGGTAGGGACTAATAAGAAGCACCAGTGAAATTTGATATGCTTAATAAGGCAAAGTAAATTTATAAAGGAAGATAAGGTATTCTTTATCACACAATAAATGAGGCAAGGCCAATATACTTTATCTAAATAATGTGGCTGTCAACTTACACATACACTAGTTGTTAGATTATTTCCGGATATGTGAGAAAGCACTGAATCATTTTTTAGATATGGAAAGCCTCATCATTTATATAGAATATATATAAATGAAATTCTTATTCTTAATTAAAATTATATATAATTTAATGATAATATATATAGCTTGAGTGGGCTTAATGGTTAAGAACATGTTTTTTCTCTTAAAAGATCACAGATTCAAATCCATAAAGGTGTAGGGTATGTATATCTTTATAGACTTTACCAATCAAATCACTAAACAAAATAAATTGACCGTAACCTTAAAAATAAATTATATATATATATATATATATATATAATCACTTATTAAAATTAATTAAATACATACAGATTATATAATCTGTCATCAAAAATATGATGCATCTAACCAGGATAAGTGGCACATGATGCATAATTGGCAAAGGCACATATCTGGGAATAATAAAGTGGCGCATTTCTCTCTAATATTCAGCTGCTTTAATGTATGTGGGCATCCAAAGCCGCACCATGTGGGAAAAGCACATTGACCTGTGAGATAAAGCTTGACCAGATCTTCCTCCTCGGATGTAGTTATGTATATTTTAATGCAGTAAGCCAATAGTTTAATGGATTAAAAAATAACATTACATTCTCTTCCACTTAGACATTAGAAGACGGTATTTCTCTTCGTGTACAATCTCGTTACGTTTGAGGTGATTTCATGATTTACAGTTATAATTATCGTTAATTTTGAGGCGAATTTATTAATTACAGTTATAGTTATTAAATATATTAAACAGTTTTTTAAATGTTTTAAGTTTTGTTGTTTTTTTTAAATTTAAATTTAAATTTTTTTTGTTGTATAAATTATATTTTTGAATGTATAAATGAATTTAGTGTACTGAAAAACTTGGATTATAGTCCAATACAGTAAACCAATAATTTAATGGATTAAAAAATAACATTACATTCTCTTCTACTTAGACATTAGAAGACCGTATTTCTCTTCGTGTACAATCCTGTTACTTTTGAGGTGATTTTATGATTTATAGTGAGGTGACTTTATGATTTACAGTTATAGTTATTATTACTTTTGAGGTGAATTTATGAATTACAATTATAGTTAGTAAGCATACTAAACAGTTTTCTAAATGTTTTAATTTTTGGTTAGAAACTTAACCACTCAAATCTATATATTCAACAATTTTTCACCCAATTTCAAACAAAATTAATATCCAAAAAAATAAAAACTTTTATAGCTTATATTCTTGAGGATAAGGAATAAGTATTAGCTTGCATCTATTTTTTAATGCATCTTAATATATCGATACAAAATTTATTCCATGCCAAGTTATAAAACTAATTGAACTTATATCAATATGTAACTTGAGGTGCATTTAGGTTTTACAACTATACTAATAGTGTTTTATATTGACAAGGAATAAGTAATGAATCTGCACTTGCACCTATTTCAATACGTTCCAATACATATAGAAAGTAGAATCACTTATATATGGGTGAGTGCAAGCTAATGATGGTCTCTCATGAACAATTAGTGGCAATGAAAACCTGTAAAAACAACAATCTGTTAACTTGGAGGGATTATTCAAGGTACTTTTACAATGAATTTGAATATGGTATAAGAACATGAAATATAGGAAATTGAATTAATTTTAGGAATATAAAACTTTTATTCATGGACATTGTGAATAACTAGGTCAAATTTGATTTTTTATAACAATGGTATCTTATTTTTCTAACAAAATATAAGGTATATGTTTTCGTTAGTGCAGGTGTTGAGTGTGAATTTCTTTCCAAAAACTTGTATACTTGTAGAGAACCTAATTTTCTTTTGTAGCTTATTTTTTGAAAGTTTTAAATATTAATTTTATATATTTTTTAAATGATCAAAGTCAAGTCTTTTGTTCATGCAGACTAAAAGGGTCTTAACATGATCAAAACAAAAAAAAATTCTCTTCTAGTGCCGCATATAAATCATTTGAGAAATGGTTAAGCTGAGAAAAATAGATTAAAAATAGTAAACAATAATAATTAAAAAAAAAAACTATATATTTGAAATCTGCATAGTCAACTCTATCTGTGTCTATAATTTCCTCAACAACTTAATTGCTTAGCCTATATAAAAATAACGTCAAAGATAGAGATATAGAGGGGTATTCACAAAAAATGAAGTTTTTATGAATTTGCAGACCGAACCACTAGGTTTTCCATCCCGAACCTAAATCTGAGCCAACCAAGTCAGCATACACCTTGTCAATCCCGCCCAAAATTTTTGAATTCAAACAAGTGCGCACACGCTCTAGGAACATGTGCTCGCTCCTAAAAATCATTTCCTTCCTTCTATATATTTGTCCTCCCTCTCCTACATCTACCCGCCCTCTCTATATAACTCTTACTCTCCCTCTCTACCCCCCCTATCTGCCTCCCTCTATCTCCCTCACACTCCTATACATGGTAAGATCTAGACATGAAAATATTTAGACAACA